>OZ026627.1:1180900-1324352 GCA_964020975.1 Hermodice carunculata
GACCCAGTCAATGTGTTCAGGTATCTGAGGTGTTCCACTGATAGAGGGTTGGGGGCGTGGCCTTGTGGCTACAAAGCTTACATGTACATCTTGCACATGTAAGCTTTGAATTCAACTGTACATGCACATGCATTGGGGAATTTACCAGCTCCGATACATACATATTTATATAAATTACAAAAATTTGAAGGAAAAATAGAGACGGGTAAGTGTTCAGCCTTGACAGGTTAAATGTTGCTTTGGGATCCAAATCAAGTGTTTGGTGTTCAGAGTAGAAAGGTGTTCAGGGATTGCATGTTCTAACACTTGGCTCTCCTATCAAATCATATACATGTATAAAAAAGTTGGGACCCGTAAAAAGTGTTGGGGTAACAGAGATGTTCAGCTTGGCCGGTTTTTCTGTAGTGTGACTTAAGTAGATCGACTTAAGTAGATCGACTTAAGTCGTGATTGGCACTGAAAGAGTTATAATGCAGTGGTGGTATAATACTAACACAAGCTGCGTCACCTGGTCAGCACACAATGCAAACACAGATGCATTATCTCTATGCAGTGTCTGCAGTCATGTACACTGCAATGCTGAGATGGATACCAGACCGTCCGGGCAGAAATTTGCAGCAAATGTTGTTTGGGATGGTTGTTAAATCATGTACAACTGCCCAGAAGAATCCCGGAAATATTTATGAACAATTTGTTAACCTGTTTGCAAACATACATGATGAGGCAACAAAGGAGCATGCTGTTCGCACGGCTGATGGGAGTGGAGAGCACGATGATGAAACGCTTTTTAACTTTCATGTATAAATCAAAAGTTTTTATTTTCTTACCGAAACAACATGCCCTGTGTTGGTTTTAATACATGATAACAACACACATTTGAATTCAGCATTAAAACTGCATATTATTTCATGTGCAGTTTTTCATTCTCAGTTCTCTGGTGCTCATAACAAGACAGATATATGTCAATACATGTCTTTCTATGCAATACCTTAATATATTTTATCATAGAATAATATATTTGAAGGTTTTTCCACTCATTCATCATCCATAAAAGTAAACTGTACACTTGTATGACAGACGAAATACTTTCAAAGAAGGTGCACAATAGTACATTGTCAGTTCGTTGGAATGAATTGAATGTTTAAAAATATGATCATGGAGTTGTTCTTCACCCCTTTCTGTAAAAAGTAGGAGTGCAGTGGCTGAGGACAGAATCCAGGAAAAGGGCGATATTGAAGTTGGGGGGAGGGGGAGGGGGTGTAAGGGAGACATTCCCAGTTAAGGTTTTTACTGGATTTTTTGAAAGTTTTTTTTGGAACATGATCCCGAAGCAAAATTTTTCTGTGTTCATTCACGATTTCTTTCAACTCTTTCATTGCCACATTTTGGACTGAATCAAACAGCTTTCTTCGACACATGCACCCAAAGTGTGCCAAGGAAAGTTGTTGACAGGACTATTTATTATATTCTATTGCATTTGTGTCTTTTTGCCCAGAATGTAAACATAGACATCCTGGTACTCGAATGAACAGTCTTTTTACATGGAACATAAATCTGGCACCTATATCATAATTTAGAACTGTTCTTTTCAAGTTGTACCACTTAAGTTGCAGTTGACACTCAGAGAGTCAATACTTTACTGCAAATAAAAATTACCAGGTGGTCATCTATAGAACACAGGAGAATTTGTGTAAACCCAACAAAACTTACTATTGATGAAAGCTCTCTTCAAAGACCACTCTTTGGGATCAATTCTGATCAGACCAGATAAATTGTATATCATGAAAAAGTACAAGCAATCAAAAAATTACAGAGCCAAGTATCCTGAAAAGATGGTGTATGAAGGCAGGTGGTCTCCCATTGAAGAGGTCTTTGAAGACAGGGACTTCTGTATGTGTATACAGTAGTCCCTCCTTTGAAAGACCACTCCTTTGGGAGACCACAGTTGTCAGGTCTTTCTGTAGTACTTTTCACGTTATTCATACCTCCTTTGATGGACCACCTGCTTTATGTGACCGCCTTTTGGGTGGCACTAGGGGCGGTCTTTCAAAGGAGGGACTACTATACTGTACTATAATCCATCACTGTCTAACATACTGTATGAAATAAATAATTGCTTAACATATGCTGAAAAGGAATCACAGAATCTGTAAGTTGTATGTTCAAAAGGTAAGGTCAAGATCAACTGGTTCCGGTGGGTTCTCAGTAGAGGGCTCTGTAGGCAGGCAGGCTAGGTTTGTGCATTTCCATTAGTTTCCACTATGATTTGCACTTAAATAGCTTCAAGACCACTGTAGTTAGAAACTGATTTTTTTTTGTGATAAATTTTGGTGTAAAGATAAAATACTCAGGTAAATTTGATAACTTCACATGCAAAACTATACAGCTTATTGAATGTTAGCTAAACACAGAATATAATGGGAATACACACCTGTAGCCCACAAAAAATATGTATTGCATTGTGTATTCAGCCCAATATACATACCAGAGCCATGCCCGGGGGCCAGCATAATTCAAGGCACTCCGAAGTTTTTCTATAGTGCTCATTCAAGCATGATGTAACCAATGAAGTGTGACAGTGATGGTACAAATCTGTAGGGACTATTACTATAAATCATTTACCCAAGTATGAAATCCCCACCCAGTGTAGTTAGTGAAATAATACCACTCCAAAGTTTTTTGTTGACGGACAGACGGAAAGTGACTGCTTAGTCTCACCAACAGCTTATGCTGGCGAGACAAAAATAGCTAATTGTGACCTCACCTATTAAAAAATGTAAGATCTGAAGCAGCAGTTGCCTGTACGGCTAAGACTGCTCAAAACTGCTCAGTTGTAAATTGTCATCAGCTTTAACGTTTTAGGAAACACTTTCTTCTGGGAGCTGGAGATAAGACATATCATCACGGTATGCTGCACGTCTCAATAGCTTTCCTTGGAGTCAGTTGGGCACAGTGTGAGGAAAGTTTTCCACTCAAGTCTTATTCTGACCAGCAAGCAATTTGAACTTGGCTAGAAACTAAGTATAAAGCACCAGCTGCCAGAGTTTGCCACCTAGTTGCTACAAAGATATTTATGAATTTGTACCAAATCCAAGAATATTTTGGATTTGTAAAATTGTCTGTCAACAATGTATTTTCTGTTCCCCATGCAAGCTATACAGCCCAGCAACACAGCTAAGGCTACTGTACAAAGTCACTACCATGACAGGGACCTCCTAAAACATCCATCTGCCAGCTCTTGGAACTTTTTTTTTATATTCCTCCTACCCTCTGTTCATTTACCTTAGAATTTACCCAAAAAAAATTTGACATTTTGAACTTTCATTTTTGTTCTGCTTTCCATTCCCATTTTGGGGGGGGGCAATGTTGGATATACAGTGGTACCTCTCTTGAGAGACCCCTCTAATGAGAGACCGCATATCTTTTTAAGACCGCTCTCTCAGAACACTGCCCTATCTTTTCCATGTGGTTGTACCTCTAATGAAAGACCACCTGTTTTGAGAGACCGCATTTTGACCCGCTGTAGGGGCGGTCTCTCAAAAGAGGTTCCACTGTATTCATGAAAATGCAAATTAAAAAAGCGTGGCCTGATATGCTGCATCATTCACTTTTACATTGTCCATTCCCCCCCCCCCCCCCCACTTTGATTCTCCTTGAAGTAACTCAAACTTTTGTTCATTGCAAGACAGGCTCATACCCTTATCTCGGCATCCTGTATTCCAGCATCATGTACAATATTTACTGCCCTGATCTCCAGACATGAATAACAAAGAGTGTGATGATGCAGAAAGATACTAAGACCCTCCACAGGCCTCCACCACACAGCTCTAGTCTTTAGCCTTCTTAAGATGTACACAAGCCTCATGCAGATCTCTTGTGCCTTCCGTCCGATCATGTATCACACGATTTGTGATCAAATGATGACCACCTTGCATGCAATGTGGAGATGTATCAACTGAACGTGTGTCACAGCGTGCTCTTATCTGGCCCTATGACACCTTAAGTTATGGGAGCCACCTTGGTAGCTGTCGCTACTGTTACCCTGGGTATAAACTGTGTGCTATATGGGCATCTCCCAGAATGCCAAAATGACAAAGTTAATTTACTTGATGCCTTTGGTAAAATATCCAACCTGTTCAACAGTCAGTGAGGCTCGAATGAAAGCAATTGCTCTGGACAGTAGGATCGGTTTCACCAGTAAAACTGGCTCATTAGGTACAGAAGTAAGGGACAACTGCACACTGCATTCATACTGGATCCTAACACTGTGTACCTAACATAATTTAGGTACGTTCCTTATGCAACTACATGTATGTTGAAAAAAGTAAAGAAAAACAGATCTACCCTGAAGGCATGAAGGGCAACTGTTTTGCATGTAAACATGCTCTGACATTTTTTCACATACACTGTTGCAACAGAAGTCTTGATGTAATGCCCAGCCTACCTAGTTCCAAAGTGACTATTTCTATTGAATTATGCATGTAGCCCTGGCATGTGCCTGCCAAAAACACACCAGCCACAGATACAGATATTCCCTTTTTTCAGGGCACCTCATGACCTCAATGCTTGTGTAAAGTATTTTTTACCTGCATTGCCAAAACACAACAGAATATTTGCCATTTGGCAAAGCGGCACCTCGAGTAGGTCTGTGGAGCCTGGTATAACCGACGGATATCGAGTCTTTCAAGGATTTTTTGATGATAAACGACCAGAGTAGCACAAAGGTCTTGCACTTTGGTCACTTCATTATTAAAACCATTACTGTACATTGATTTCTAAAGTGGATACCTCCTAGCATCATCTTGATTGTGTCCCTACATCCCACAGGAAGAAATAACTTGTCCAAAGGGACCCATCTCTTTGTGAAAAATCTTGGTAGTGTACTACTTAAATGCTTTCAGTCCAGTCCCCTCTTTGGCCCTCAAGTTGGGATCCAACCTACACGGCCACTTGCTTTAAACGTTAACAATTTCCGTAGGCGACAGATCCCAATAACAGCCTGGTTAACATCAAGAGAAATATCCAACTTGGTGCCGCAATTCTTGAAGATGGCTTCACCCAAAACTATTTCTGCCCGCCAGTATTTCCAGATATTTTTTTCTGGCTTCTTTCTGTTGATGACTACTTCAGATCATGCATTGTACCTTTTTGAAAGGTTATCACTGAAATAACGCACAATCTCAAGATCTGCCAGTCATTTGCTTACTTGGAAAATTACCACTTCCACATATACACACCCTTAGCAGATGGACCCAATTGCAAGACCGTTCTTGTTCATTAAAACCAAATAACAGTTGTCCCTCCATAGAACGGCCCCCATTACAAGGTACTGTGTGATATAACAAGGTGGGTACCTGGCCTGAACTGCTACTGCCATTACTTTGATGTTAAAACCCGCACATAACAAGGTGGTTTTGTTATAATACGGTCAGCAATGTGGACCCCATTAATGGCATTATGAAGAGGGAGTAGTGTATTTCCATTACTTCCATGTAATACAAAGTAACCCTCTAGACCTCCGCAGCAGGTTTCATTCTGTTCATGTGGCAAGAGGGCTTCATACAAAACTACTTTTGGAGTAATATGGTTTACGACGGAATATGCTGATAAATACTGTATACACCCGGTTACATGGTTGATGACAGAATACACTGGTAAGTACCATATACACCCTGTTACACTGTTACACGGTTGATGACAGAATACACTGCTAAGTACCTGTTACATGGTTGATGACAGAATACACTAGAAAATACCATATACACCCTGTCACATGGTAGATGACAGAATACACTGGTAAGTACCATATACAAACGGTTACATGGTTGATGACAGAATACACTGGTAAGTACCATATACACCCGGTTACACAGTTGAAGACAGAATACACTGGTAAGTACCTGTTACATGGTTGATGACAGAATACAGTGGAAAATGCCATATACACCGTCACATGGTAGATGACAGAATACACTGGTAAGTACCATATACAAACGGTTACATGGTTGATGACAGAATACACTGGTAAGTACCATATACACCCTGTTACACGGTAGATGACAGAATACACTGATAAGTACCATATACACCGTTACACGGTAGATGACAGAATACACTGATAAGTACCATATAGACCCTGTTACACGGTTGATGACAGAATACACTGGTAAGTACCATATACACCCTGTTACACGGTTGATGATAGAATGCACTGGCAAGTACCATATACACCCTGTTACACGGTTGATGACTGGATGCACTGATAAGTACCATATACACCGTTACACGGCTGATGACAGAATACACTGGTTAGTACCATATACACCCGGTTACATGGTTGATGACAGAATGCACTGGTAAGTACCATATACACCCTGTTACACGGTTGACAGAATACACTGGTAAGTACCATATACACCCGGTTACATGGTTGATGACAGAATACACTGGTAAGTACCATATACACCCTGTTACACGGTTGATGACAGAATACACTGATAAGTACCATATACACCCTGTTACACGGTTGACAGAATACACTGGTAAGTACCATATACACCCGGTTACATGGTTGATGACAGAATACACTAAGTACCATATACACCCTGTTACACGGTTGATGACAGAATGCACTGATAAGTACCATATACACCCTGTTACACGGTTGATGACAGAATACACTGATAAGTACCATATACACCCTGTTACACGGTTGACAGAATACACTGGTAAGTACCATATACACCCGGTTACATGGTTGATGACAGAATACACTAAGTACCATATACACCCTGTTACACGGTTGATGACAGAATGCACTGATAAGTACCATATACACCCTGTTACACGGTTGATGACAGAATACACTAATAAGTACCATATACACCCTGTTACACGGTTGATGACAGAATATACTGATAAGTACCATATACACCCTGTTACAAGGTTGATGACAGAATGCATTGATGAGTACTGTATTCATCCTGTTACAGGCACATTCCCTCATGGCACACACTCATTTTATCAGGTCAAATGGCCTGGTCTTCATTGACGACAGTACAGACCCTGGTTACTTCCATGTCTTATAGATTTCCACGCATACTTTCTACAGGTTTTTAATAAGTGTCATGTGCACTCAACTTCACTTCATACCACGATTTCTCTTTATGCTTCCTTTATTTTGCAAACTGTATTACAGTGAAAACTCATTATAATGACACCATTTGTCCCCTTATAAATGAGTCGGATAAATGAATATGTCAGAGAAATGAACCAAATAACAAAGAAAATGAACTTTTGCCATTTAAAACTTGTGTCATTATAATGAATATGTCGGATAACTGAGTGTCGTTATAATGAGGTTTCACTGTATACGGCTGCCCTGAATGGTCTCTTCAAGAAAATCTCAAATTTTTTCAGCAGTACATAAATTTATCTCAGAAATTGAGCTTTTCCAACCAACAGGTATTGGCTAAGCAAATTGTAATCTGATTCTGATGTTCGATAGCTCGTCAAGAGTCTCCTTTCTGGCTAAGATCCCACGTGACTTTTCATTGCCTCACTATCTGTCCCGTTATAGTGAATGTCATCCCACTTTGTGTCAAGTATGTCTAGTCCTGTCCTATATTTGGTCTTTTCCGGCATGAGGGATTTGAATAGGGCTCTGCCCTTTTTCCCTATTGTCTACGAGACACATGTGCTGTATTTGATGTGTTTGGATCAATCAAATCTGTTTAAACCAAAATTCTCTGTGATGTTTTAAAATCAAGGTTTTGTTGGGGGGGGGTCTTTTTTTGCAATAATTTTATCTTCAGTAATAGTAGATGTATATTCAATGAAAAGGTTCTGCCAATTTTAGGTCTTTATGGAGGAAAGCATGGATACATGAACATTTTTTTTTGGGGGGGGGGTAAAAAATGACTACATGTGTGAAATTTTTAAAAGTGACAATTGGCTTAAGTTAAAATGTGGCTAGAAGAAATTATGAAGCTTCAGCCAAACTGCCTAAGAGATTAAAATTCCTAGTGAACAAAATGATCTCTCCCTCAACTGCATTAGTATCAAGACACACAAGATGACATAGAATGGCATAAATGAAAACACCTACAGACACATCAGGCTCACTGAGACAAAAATGTTTATGCATACATCACAAAGCAGGTTATCACACAAAAATATTTACACACACATCACAAAGAAGATTAACAGACAAAAATGTTCACAAACAAATCACAAAGCAGGTTAACACACAAAAATGTTTACACATACATCACAAAGCAGACAAAGACAAAAATGTTTACATACACACATCACAAAGCACATAGACAAAGACAAAATGTTTACACACACATCATAAAGCAGATTAACAGACAAAAATGTTTATTCACACATCACAAAGCAGACTGAATTGAAGTTGCTAAACCTTCCTTTCAGCAGATATCCATTCAGTTTGTGAAGAAATGCTCTAGTTTTAACTCTTTCAGTGCCCAGACATGAGCCTGACCAAGGAAAAAATTCCCTGAAAGTATCATATAAAGGACTCATCCTCAGTGAAAAACAACATTTGAGTGGGGGGAAAATGTAACTTTCTTCAGAAGTTCAACCAGAAATCCAGGAATCTCTACGTCTACAATACAAAATTCCCTGAAATCCTGGAATTCCCTGAACGGGCTCATCCCTGAGTGCCACTGGACCAAGTCAACAACTTTCCTTGGTGTGCTTTGGGCACAATGCCTTCATTCGCACCAAGAAAAGCTGTTGATCTGACTATTGTATTCTATGTAACTTCAGACCTGCTGGTACTTGAATGAAAATCAGTTTATAATGAACATGAATCTAGCAACCAAATTATAATTCAGTGCAGTTTGTGTTAAGTGAACTTCAGTCACACCTGGCACTGAAAGTCATATAGTTTTGTATCTGTATGAGCCCTGTTTGCACCCTATCCCATGTTAAGAGTGTCTCTTGCAATGTAAATTTCTCTCCAAAAGCTGCAGAAACTACAGCATAAACCGATGCCTCCCTTATTCGTACTAATATCCTGGTAGACCTCAGACTAGCCAGGGACACATCAGAGTACTGTGTCTCTGTATGGTGGGACACATCAGAGTACTGTGTCTCTGCATGGTGGGACACATCATAGTACTGTGTCTCTGCATGGTGGGACACATCAGAGTACTGTGTCCTGCATGGTGGGACACATCAGAGTACTGTGTCTCTGCATGGTGGCAGCAACCAGATTCCTATATTACATGACATTTTCAACCAATCAATGAAGCTGGTTCTGTTTATTCCCAGGTGCTTCCATGGATACCAAGGGGAAGTTACCTGTGGTGCCACCTACAGGCAACATTCTCCATTACTTCAATACTGAATTGATAACACATCAGTATGCACCTTTTGCATTACCTGGAACACCATGTTTTGCTAGACCTTATTGCCTTTGTAGTATAATTGAAATGCAACTAGAAGCCCATCGAAAATCCAAAACCTCTTGGCCAGGATGGACGGACACGTTGGTGACAATAATACCCCTCCGGTAGGTCAAGGTTACTTCTTTTTGACCTAATGACACAGCTTTGCTGCAAAATGCAATGAGCAGAGATATCCAACAAGCCCATTTTTCTTGAATGCAGCACTATGACCTAAATATGTTACCCAGTGGCCTAGTTTTCAATCGGCACCTGAGGCATCCTTAGAACCAAATGTCATAAATAATTGATGAAGCTACATTCAATATTTTTTCAGATATTGTGATCTGAAGCACCTCAATGGCCCCCTGTGATGAAAATTTGGTCTCTGTAAAGTGAGTATTGTTGGAGATATGGGGTTAACAAGGAATGGGTGGACAGACAGGTGCATAGGTGATGACAACACCCTCCAGCCTAAAGGCGGAGGGGCAAAAGCCAGTGACTTTGACAGGCTTGACTTTTTGGTATTTCAGTGAAAGCTCTTCTTGTGTGAGTTTGAATAGGGTAATTTAAAACTGACCATCATAAATGTACCTATTTACACATGCATCAAGTTTATTGGTTTTTGTATTTCAAGCATAGTTCCTATTAAAATAAGTTAAAATACCATTTCATTGTGTTTGTGTATTTTCCATGCTTTTTTTTTTTTTTTTTTTGCCATCAGCAAAAAAAAAAAAAAAAAAGATACCGGAACCAACAGGCAAGAAGTAGCAGGTAAAAATAATAAAGTGAGGCCTGTGCTCTACATTTTAGCACCCCACCCCCACCCCAAGCCTTTATCAGAGAGAAGAAATATGTATTGAGAAATTAAGTGTCTTACAGTTTATTAAAACATTTGTCACAAGGGTGCAATAGGTTAACATTGCTAATGTCAGAGGCAAATCCAACATGTGGACAGGTCAGTAGGACTGATGGCCTGCATAAGCCGCTTTAACCAACACTATCCCCACTTAAATAAAGTTCAGCACTGATGCGCCACTTAAACTGATGTTTGCTCACTCCAGTATCCACACTTATTGATCCACACGGAGACTGACATTTTAAAGTGCCTAATGTGTGTGACAATGTTAAGTGCTGTGGAACTAACTGATCCTCAATTAAAGGAGGGATATAGAGCGTTCCATAGTGGAAGGACAGCATAACCTTACACGCACACACGACTGTCAAGATGTTGGCACTGCCAATGTTGCCAATCACATCTTGAAACAAAACAGAGTCGGCTGCAACAGTGTTAGTGTGGTAACCCCAGGGCCTCCCCAAACATCTTCATCTTTATAACACTATATGAATGGATCTCATCAAAATGTCTACCAGCAGGAAAAGCCAGCTTCGTCCACAAGCGCTGGGACCAGTGCTGTGATGGCTTTGGTGTCAAATAAACGAGAGAACTGTCAAGCAAGGAATTGTGAAGGGAGGTGCAGTTCCCATCGCAGTCTCCAAGACGCTGTGTCTTAGAGCTCTGCACCAAAGGTAATTTTTGCAAATTCCTTGACAGAGCACTTCACAGTGTTAGGGTTCCCAAGGCAGATTATGCACGCTTCACCAGCTCTCCTCATTGTCTGTTCAACAGCTTCTCTCCTGAAGAATATCTCACACGCTTGAAGTACTTCTGACTCCGCTGTTACAGCTGGTTGATTCCGGCTCATTCTTTGCCAACTTGATAACAATATCCCCCAACATCAGCATCACATAAGCTCTATTTCTCTGCCAGACAGCCTGCATTATACCATCAATCCACACCAAAGTCTTCTGTCCGTCAAATTAATATGACTTATAGGATCCACATCCAATCTTCTGAACAGGTCACAGGGGGTTACTTCACTATCTGAGCTTTAACCCTTTTCTGTTCTGTAGAAAGTTTTACATATCCCTAGAGTGCCATTGACAGGTAGAATATATCAGGGAGAGCTGATCATCTATCACTCTAAATGTACTTATTTTCATTATATGTATCTATACATACATATAAATACACACCAAAGAAGACACAAGTTCTCTATGGGTCTAGTTACCCAAATGAGTTATGGTTTGTATTTATCTCATGTTTTGCAGTGAAATAAACAGACAATCTTACATGGCTGAGATTGAGTTACAATTTTTCTCTCATGAGGGATCGTTGGTGGGGAAAATCATGAGTGTCCACAGGTCAGGAGTGATTTTGTGCGACCAACAATGATCCTGAGTGAGAGAAAACCATAACTCACTCTCAGCCATGTAAGATTTTGTTTATTCTCTGTTTAATTGGGTAGTCATCACAAAAAAATATGCCCCAGGTCTACTTTCAATGCCGATCCGGTCTGTCATGTTTGTTTACGTTCGTCTTATTTATTTCACGCCATATGTGACATGCCATTAAACATGCCTCACGTACATCTGATTTTGTCTACATTGTATATGTAAATGCACCACCTCACTGATGCAATCATGTCACAATTTAGTTGTAGCAATGTTTAGGTCATGTGACCTACAGTGAGTAACTACTTTTGAACTTCACTCTAGAAAATGACTAATTCACCATCAAATATAGAATAAGTACATAATAACTGATTTTAAACTTGAGTTTATATACAACTGACATGAAAGCAGATCATATAGGTGTTTGTAGGGGCTCAGATGCAAACACACTCAATACATTTAAATGCTTTTGCAGGGCTCGAAATAAGCACCTGCCACCAGCAAAATGCTAGTCAACTTTATGGCTGGCTAGTGATTGTTTACACTTGGCTGGTGATGAAAACAAAGATTATTTGGTAAAAGATTCAGAAATCCTTTCAGATTTGTGAATTTTTTTCGGTTTGGTTGGTGAGTAAAAATTTAATTTTCAGTCCTGTTTTTGGCATTTCAGGTACTTTAACAAGTTTTAATTTCAATGTTTTTGATATAGTTTTTTGGAAAACTTCATTATAATTCTATTCACCATGTTTTTATTATCACGGTTATGTGCAACCAGTGAAATAAGTGAAAACATGAGAACACACAGTATGATATTTTGACAAGTTCACATTTCACAGCTCTCATTCCAAACATTTCTTTCAACCACAAAACATTGGCAGCTTTGGTGTGGGTTGACAACTAACACCAGAGGAAGCTGATGACTTAAGACTTACAATCAGCCATAACATAAGGTGGTCATTTAACTCTTTCAGTGCCAATCACCTGTAAAGTTGATCAACTTAAGTCAAACTAGTTGGAATTATAATTACGATCCCAGATTCATATTCCTGATGAAAAGACCTTTCATTCAAGTACCAGCATGTCCATAGTTCCAGAGAAAATATCCCAGGTCAACACCTTTTCTCGGCATGTACTGGGTGCACAGCACCCGATGCGCACCGAGAAAAGCTGTTGACTCGGTCCAAAATTTGACACTGAAAGAGTTAACATATTGCAAGTTAGCGTAGTACAATCTACTAGCCATACACTTGCTGCCTCTATCCTTGTGACTATCAAAGTATTACTGGCTAGACAAATCATGACTTGGTAGGCAAAGTGTGAGTTGTAGGGCAAAGCATGAATTGGTAGGTAAAGTGTGAGTCAGGCATGTCACTCAGAAATTTCAAAATAAGTGAATTTGCCAGACATGAGCTTAATTTAGGAAATATTTCTCTGGTGTGTCATACAATGTACTGCTGACCCTCAATGAAAACAACAATTTCGACATTTCGAGGCAATAAAACAAGTGATTTTATCAAGAAATTGAACCAAAAATCTAGGAATTCCGGGAAATCTGGGGGAAAAAATCCAGGATTTCCTGGAATTCCAGGAAAAGGCTCATCCCTGATTTGCACAAAGGCTGACCCCCAACAACTAAACTTTTTCAAGATTATAGCAAATTCTGAATTCTTGGACTGAGATCAAAACTCTGCTTTCATACATTTTCAGAAAAAAAAGTGAATTATTGCTGATAAGTGAATGGATGACATGCCTGGTGAGTTGTTGGACAAAGCATGAATTGATAGGCAAAGTGTGAGTTGTTGGGCAAAGTGCGAGTTATTGGGCAAAGCACAACTTAGTTTGAGTTGCTGGGCAAAGCATGAGTTGTTGGGCAGAGCATGACTCAGCAGGCAAAGCATGACTTGGTAAGGAAGTGTGAGTTGCTGGGCAATACAGTAACAAGAGACCCTAGACCAGACCTGCTGGTACTTTCTTGCTGTAAGGTTCCAGCATGGAAAATTCAGACTGCAGTCCAGTTTTGCTGGCTGAACCATTTCCCCTTTCAGTTAAGCCAATGTCAACAGCTTTCCTTGATTTGGGTCAGGCATTAGACACCCAACCTTCATGAAAAGAAACCGTTGATTTGAGACGTGTTATCTTGATAGGTCTCATCCACAATTCTTGCTCATTTTTTTTTAACATTACTGTTGAAATTTGTCAAAATATTTGATCAACATCCAGTTTTGTCTGGTTTAAGTGGCTAAGGAGGATAGGGTTACATTCATCTATTCTGTTATTCTATGGTGTGGAGAAGGTACCCTGTATTTAATTTCATGGGATCTTAACTCCACAAATTGGCCTTCACACATAGGTAATACTGGGCTCTGCAAATTCTTATTATCTGCTGTAGTCTTTAGGGTGAGTAGTTTTGGCATCGCACTAGCTCTCAATTCAAACTGGTCCATCTGATCTCGTGTACGAAACCAAAATTTTTTTCTTCTCTGCAGAGTGACTGCTTTGCGATTTCAACTTTCCCTGATTGGTGATTGACTTGTCCTGGTATAGTGGACATGTAAATTATGGAGTCCTGTAATATCTGGTACTCACCCTGGCACGTTATTCAACCCTTTCTCCTTTGAACTAAGACTAAGTCAACAGCTTTCCTTGGCAAGGATTTAGCACTAAGTGCCCAACCCATGCCACAGAAAGCTATTGACCTGGGGCATGTGATTTTGATGAGTCTCATCTACAATTCCCAATTTTTTTCATTACTGTTGATATTAGTTGAAAACACTGAAGCATTTGACCAACAGCTAGTTTTGACTGATTTTAGGGAGAAAGGGTACATTTTGCACCCCTTTCATACTCCCAAAATTAAGTATCAAATGAAAGTGAGCTGAGTATCTGAAAATCTGCATGGATAGGTGCAATCAAACCCTCTCAGCTGAACATCTCTATAAATAACTACAACCAATCCTCCCAAGCCAAACATCTACAAAAGTAAGTACAATCTAACCATACGAAAATTAGGTCAAGGTAACCAATATGTGATAAAATTAAGGTACATATGAGGTAAATTTGAGTTTCAGGTGACCAATAATTCTTGAGATATATTCCCAAACAAATGGTGGACAAAGCCACAGACAGAACAACAGACGGACAGACAACCCAAAAAGATGATGGGTGACTCCCCCTGGGTTGAACCAGTAAAAATGTTAAATTTAAAGTTTGTTTTATAACTAGCTAAAGTTTAATTTTGGGACACCTATAAAAACTTCATCAACACTTTAAAATCAGTCACTAAGTCTAGTTTCAGCAATAAAAATTCTACACAGGCTAACTTGAAAGTTTTAGCATATATTTCGACAAGTCTACCTCATATATTTAGAGAAGTTTGGAACAAGGGTGCACTTTGTATTTGTGTTGTCGAGTGTACAAAGCCCAAAAGCCACTGCCTTTTTTTCTCTGCATTACTTGAACACAAGCTAACTTGCTGAGTTAGGTCCATCATGGGCCAGCGTTGCTGTCATGAAGACTTTAAGCCTGATGGGAAATCAGCGGTCTATGAGAGCCGATGCTACTGATGGACCCATCTCATTATCTCTCCCTGGCTTCATCTTCTCACCGCCAGGTAATTGAAGGTATTTATTTCTGGCCCATTTCGTCAAACATCTCAAGTGAGCACACTGGCAGAACAAAGACTCACGTCAATTTGAGATTGGTATCAGTTGCTCTGAGGATGTTACCACAATCCACTGCAACTGGACTTTAGCTCCTGGGACATAGGACTGGCTTTTACATAATCATGAAAACAACTACATTGGTCCACCCTTTAACTAGGGCCTTTCACAATCCACTGCCACTCCTCATAAATTGCTTATCACAGTCATGGTTTTCATATATACATTCTCTAATAAGCTTTCAACAAGTCATAAATAAATAAAATTTGACCTTTTGAACTATTCCTGACACAATGAATATCAACGTGCTCTGTGGCCCACAGCCAGGTCCCTGCATGTATTGACTGCTTGGGAAAGTTAGGACTGTCTTCACAAGAGATCTACATTTACACCACAG
This sequence comes from Hermodice carunculata, assembly GCA_964020975.1. NCBI lineage: Eukaryota > Metazoa > Annelida > Polychaeta > Eunicida > Amphinomidae > Hermodice > Hermodice carunculata. Next base: position 1,196,602 of record OZ026627.1, read on the forward strand.
GGACCTTGGAAATCATCCCCAAACCATGACACCAATCTGATACCTCTGCATGATAAACAATTTTGAAAGTTACCAGAATGACAGTTTTCGAAACGTTCAATAAATTTCCGCAAAATTCAGAGATTACCGGTCCCTCTCTCCTAACTGTATGTCAGTGGCATTCCACAGCATTACGGGTGATAGATATCAGGGCCTTTAATGGATATCTGTAGCGCCTGTAGATTGTTCTGTCCAGTCTCTCCGCCTGCACAAGAACACACCATCTATTTGGATACCTCATATTTCAGCCCCTGCTCTTCACTCCTGCTTAATGTAATTTCTGATTTGTCAATGGCACGCTACTAAGTGAATTGTCGGTGGTTGTTCGGCTTGATCAAATTTTTTGCACCCCTCCCCACCATGCTTCTGAGGTTTCTGGCTCTCGCAGTCTTCTCAAGTGGTTGCCTGTTTTCTAAAACTGTCCCCAGAGGACAGCACCAAAAGGCATGCAGCCAGTTGTAATTTTTTTCGGAGTGTAATATTATTGTTAGTTTAACCCTTAAAGCGCTGATTTACGATTGAGTCAACAGCTTTCCTTGCAACACTTTGCACATATTGCGTGCAAAGTGTCCCGAGGAAAGGTTTAACTAAGACTACTTTTTGCTTGAGAATAGTCTTGCTGGCATTTGAATGAAAGGTTTCTACATGAGGAATTTGGATCTTTTAACCAATTTATGTTTACCTATAATGAGAAAATGACTATGGCAATGATTAGCACTTTAAGGGTTAATTGGAGAAAATATGTTAGCCGTTTAAAACAGTTTTCATTCCATTAAAATTAAAATGCAATCAGAAATTGCAAGATTTAGGACCCCCCCCCCCCCCCCCCCGGCTCTGCATCTTGGGATTTGGGTCAAGGTGATCAATGTTAGAATTTGTCTCAGACCTTATGTAGGATTTAAACATTGTGCAATAAGAAAGGTCTATGTCAAAAACTTTTCAACTTGTCATGTGAATACCAAATTCACAAAAATGGCAGTGACCTTGGGAATTGGGTCAAGGTCACCCATCTTCAAGACCTTATTCAGACTATAAGCTTGTGCAATATGAAAGCCTGAACTGAAATACTTTTGGAGTAATATGTGAAAACTGTCAGTTCAAATACACAAACCAAACCAAACCTCCTTCTTTATCGGGGTGGGGGTGGGGGGGTGGGGGCATACTTAGCACCACCATTCAACTTTCACCTATTAGGCCCAAGATGAGCTTCATCTCCTCACATCAAAGTAGGCTTTTCTCTTTATGCAAACCTGCTCATCCCGGGCACACTGTCAGATAATTACATTCCTACTTTTTTAATAACTTTATACTGCCTTTTGTCATTTCAGCATGATTTTCATCAACTTGATCTGATCATATCCACCCATCCCCACCCCCTCCCCCGCAGCAGACCAGCTATGTATTACTGCTGCAATTGGAGCAGGGTGAGAAAAATCGTTTAAAAATTACTTGTCTGTAGGACAAGTGACACAAAATTTTCACAATTCAAAATAAAAGTAAAGATTTAACCAAGGTGCATCCCCGCCAAATTTGAAGCAAATGTTTAACAGTTGGAGAAGTCAAAAAAATTAAGGTGCTTTTACAGTAAGTTTCATGACAGCAGCTCAATTCGTTCAAAAACTACTGCATCTGCAAGAGTGATGAACCAATGGATGTGGACACATGAAGGTGACAAAACCATTGTCCAATTAGGCGGGTGGGGGGGGGGTTAAAAAAAACTTCAAGACATGAGTGTTTCTCTTAAGATTTTCTCAGTGCCCTAGGTGCTAAACAGAAATAATATGGCACCTGTGCCAAACAATATGTGTTCACAAGAACAGCACTGGACACTCAAAATGTTATATGCAAACTTACGGCAAGGGAGGTTGCTGCATGTGTCTATATCAGAGCTCTTTTATGCCTTGAAGTACGGGAGAAACCTTGAATTCAAATAATTGAGATGTTTTTTGTTCTGCCACCAGATGGCACACACTGTAACAACTCGACAAGGGAACAATGCGATCTTTGGATCAGCTAAACAAAGTAAGAAATCACTAAAATACTTGCAAAATGTGAATGTTACATGAAAGTAGGAAAATCTGACCAAATGTATTTAATATGTGTACACACACATACATAGATGTGTACACCAATATAACTGTGCAATATAAAACCTTTTACACTTGGACAAGGACAGGACACATCTTCTTAGCTGTGTATCTTTGACACAAATTGCAAGAGATTTTAGGGGGAGGGGATGTCCCTTACCCATCTGTACAAACAATCTGGGTCCTACCACTTCAATTCATTCCATACCAGTTCCTGATTTTTCTGTATATTTACCTAGATTTAAGACGACAGTTACATATTTAAATTCTTCATGAAACAAGCTTTGATTCAAGTACCAACATGCCTATAGTCCAAAGTCAGTGGTTCTGGCACTGCCTGGCACAATAGCCTTAAATGAGTTAAATATGCTTCAGATAATTTCTGAGATTTGAACTACACTTAGTCTTTCTCACATGAAGTTATCTGCGGCAGCTTATGTGTATACATCCATGTACTAACAATCTTTAACCCTTTCCCCCTTGAATTAAGACTGAGTCAACAGCTTTCCTCGGCATGGGTTGGGCACTAAGTGCACTAAGTGCCCAACCCATGCCGAGGAAAGCTGTTGACCTGGGTCATGTTGTCTTGACAGGTCTCATCTTCAATTCTCAGTCAAATTGTTTTTCATTGCTGTTGAAATCAGTTGAAAACGCTGAAGCAGACGACATTTGATCACCAGCCGGTTTTGGCCAGTTTAAGGGGGAAAGGGTTAATGGATATCCAATATACTGAGGCTCGTACAGACTTCTTTACATTCACACACAGCCCCTCAAGTGGTGTTGATTCCTAGGCTGGGATATTGCAACAATCATAACAAACCAGGACTCGAGCCAACAAACTTTGGTACCTCTTACCTAGTCCAAATTGCAAGACAATTAACCGCTTGGCCTAATCTTAATTCTATCTTTAGTGTTGAAAACATGATCACTTTGCTGTTGTACACCTGTTTTTCCATTGTCTGGCCATCTTTGCACCTAAATGTGATTAGTTCTAAAACCTTATCATTACCAGTCTATGATAAATAATAACAGATGTCATTTAATTAATTCCACACTACGGATGGACTTCAATTATTCCAATGGAAATATATCGTCTTTTTATTCCATGCACTGAAACCAAGAGGGTTTTTTTTTTTGGCCATGATAACCCACACCACAGCCACTGAAAACCATGTTTCTGGTACCTCGCCATGTGTAACTCCCAAAACTGCTTGGCAACTCCAGTTACTGTGTATATTATTTTGTGACCAAGAATAGATGTCACTATTCACAGTAGTTAGTTTCACTTGGACAGTTTGGACATGCATCAGGGAGCAATACACTAATGTGCATTGGTAAAACCTTGTAAACTACAAAGCCAATCACCTGCCACCAGAGAGCAGCACGATATAGAGCTTTTTCCATAATGTTGTGCTGTTTTTCCAGCTTACCTTTGCTGATCCACATCCACTTCAGAAGCAGCGTCAAATGGGACAGCATTGTCAGGTATATCTGCCCTGCCCTGGAATATTGCTGACAGCTCCCCACTGATCTCTCCCCAGAGATCATCCAGCTGTTCCTCAGACAAGCCAGTGTCCTCAACAACTCCTGCAAATACAGGCTACCATTGAAACAAACACATTTGGTGACACCCACTTTCTGTATATCACATGAATAATAAACAAACAAAAAAAACTGTACAGGAGTCCTGGGAATAGACAGAAGAATGCAATTTACTACTGAAACTGTTATTTTTCTCCACCATGATTTCACTTATTTACTCACGTCTAATTTGTCCTCAACAAAGAGCAGCAAAATAAAGAGACAAATTATTCAAACTGCAGATGTCTCAGTTTCTGTTCTTAAGCTATAAAAAAAAATGAATGACTAAAAAGCAGGGATGTGGTTTGCTTCACAATGTTAAAATAAAATGACTCAGAAGGCTGAAATTACAACACAGCATTTACAAAAACACGCACTCGATAAAATTGTTTTCTTTTTTTTAAAATTAAATTCAGGCTTTTTTCCAGAAAAATCACATCCCTGAAAAAGGCAAGTATTTTGTAACCACCCCGTTTCTCCCCAAAATCACACGCTTGTATATCACTTGAACGTACTGTCAAATTTTTAGGTATGAGGCTACCACTGTAATTTACAGTTATGAAAAATCATTAATGTCTGTGTTGGGATTTCTTCTTAAACAATTTTGGAAAAAATTAAGACACAAGAAAATTAAAGAAATAAGAATTTGCTAGCCACAACCACCCTAAAATTCATGTAAATACATGTATGTGTATACACATATATATGTATGTATGTATGTATGCATGTACCTGTGTGTATGTATTTACTTATTATCATTTTAAGTACATTGCCAATACTGAAACATACTTTACGTGCTTATTAAAGATCATTTAATCCAGTGAATTTATTCATATATCAAAAACCCAGGATATTTTGAAAACTGACGCTTCAGAATAGAGATGATGCATGCACCAAAAGAGAGTGCCACCTTCTGGACATATTCAGTACTACATGCTTATCATTCCAACCCAAGTGATCCTTGCATTTACTGTAAATTGCTTTATTTATGCATGTATAAATTTTCAGTTTTTATATTTTTGACATTTCACTGATGTTAAAATTTCACTGTTTTGGATATAATTCATATTCAACCAATGTTAAAATACTATTTCACTGTGTTTTAATTTTCACAGTTTTGTGCCATAAGCCAAAATAACAGTACAGCGAAATTAAAGCAATTTACAGTACCTTCTGGGACAAACAGAATAGCATAAAATCAACTCCCTATACAACACTGCCAGTAATGTCTGGAGAAAGATTTATGTCAGGTCAAGCTAAGAGGTCAAAGGTCAAAGTTGAGAATACCTGTCTTGGGTTTCTTTGGCATGTTCTTCTTCCGTTTACGTTGTACAACCATGTGCTGGTGAGATTTACAATGGTATTCCAGCATCTTCAAGAACAGATGTGTTGATTCAATCAAGTCCCGCAGATATGCCCTGCAAACATTTTTGCAATTGTATAATCTCAGTAGCAGAAATTTTGCAACAGAAATATATTTATTTTCAGTAACTGAAACTTTTTTTTTCCCCAAGTATACTTCACAGACTATTGTGAGGTGGAGGAAACCAAAGGACTACGAGAAAACTACTATGCACAGTCAGTTACATATTAACCTCTTTCAACTTGTTTCCTGGATGAGAATGACATTCAGGTCAAGAGTCACGCATGTTGCCACTTAGCCAAGCATGGTCTTTTCTCAAACTATCTTTTTTTTGTTAATAATTTTTGTTGAAAAATTCATAAAGCATGAACCAAAAGTCTGCAAGGCGGTAAACTTATCACCTATATCATTCTTGATGCAAAAAATATCAAACGTCACTGAGGACAAGGAACCATCAGGCAATTTTCAAAGGAAAAATCAGCATTTGATACAGCAGTGCTATGTTCCTGTGGGTTAATTTATGATGTGTTACCTTGATTGTCTGGTCTCATCAAACTTCTTCAGGAGTACTATGAATACGTCTCTGTATTCCATCATGTAAAACACATTCTCTGAAAACATACACCAAAAAAAGATTTCAAGTTATCAACATTCATTTTACCTTATATCATAAAAGGGTATGACAAAAAAGACAGAAAATTTAAACTTAGATGTTCTTAAAACATCTTATAATTTTGCACATGGCATATATAATGTGTTCACTTCTGATGCATTTTTTATCCACATCCATGTTGATGAACGAAATCAAAATATTTCAGTGAGCTCAAACCTTCCGTGAAAACTTGGCATAATGGTTTCCAGAGAAGCTTGGAATAAGATTCAGCCAAACTGTTTTTGACTTTTTTTAATCAACATTACAAGGGGGAAAAAACGTACATAACATTATTTTAATCCAGAAATTGTTTGCACAACTTGCTTGTCAGATTTATTTCAGATTAATTCACTTATTATATCAAGCAGCTAGACCACGGCATTCACACATACCTACCCCACTGAACTATTTTCTTTTTTCCAGAAAGGGATGCGACTGAGTGGATATATATGTTTCCCAACTTGAGCCAGGCAATAAGTACTGACAATTGCTGGTTCAAGACCTGGTCATTCCATGGTAAAAACATAATTATATACCAAATGACTACTTAGCGGTTTGTCTTGTCCAGCAAGCAAGTTGTACTACACTATTGGCTCCATTACTGACAAGACTGAGATACAAACCAAGTTAACAACAAAATAGGCACTTAAATTACAAATAAAATAAACATAGGATACCTTTCAAGACCTTGGCACTGGCCAGAATCGTCTCCTCCTTGGACTTGTCCATAGCAAACAAGTTCTGCAACAACTCATGGTAGGACCGCAGAGCCAAGTGCATTCTGTAAACAGCATAGAGTCACACTTAAAATAGCTTGATATTTGACAAGCTCTCATCAATAAGAAAATACAAGCTCCAAAACAAAATTCATTATATTCAATACATGTATATTGATGTGCTTACCAATACCAATATTCAACTGGCATTTGTATCTAGTTTGCATGCAATAAACTTAAAAGTTAAAAAAATGGTATTTTGAGAAAGCAACACTGACAGGTTCGTACCAAAACTTGAACATCTCTCTTTTACATTCAAGTTGTGAAATGAGTTTCAATCCACATAGCTTGGTTTGGTTTTCCAAAGAACCCAAGGACTTTCCAAATTCTGTGAAAATCATTTTGCCTCTACCACATTCTACATTCAGCCAAAGCACTATATCAACAGTGACGTCTGGAGAAATGTCTACATTTGAAAGCAATCGTGTGAAATGTGAAGGACTCAGCAGCCAAGAGATGTGACTCCTTTGCATCTACTTAAGTAGTAAACGTTTCCGGCTCAAATCCCCCAAAAACAACCAGGTGTAAATTGTCGTCTGCTTTTATTGAAATTCCATGTTACCAGAAAGCATTTTTGCTGCAAATTGGTAAGGTCAAGATTAGCTGGTTCACGTGGGTTCTCAGTAGACAGCTCTCTAAGCAGGCAGGCTAGGTATGTGTATTTCCATTAGTTTCCGTTGTAATTTGCACCAATGTAACTTTAAAACCACTCTACCTAGAAACACCAATTTCTTGTAGTAAATGGTTGTATATAGCTAAAATACTCCAATAAATTTGGTAACTTTTGCCGCAAAAGTATTCAATGAATTGAATGTTACTTTAACATAGAATCTAACAGGAATACACACCTCTAGCCCACACGAATGTTGTGTATTGGGTCAAATATTCAGCCAAATACACATACAATTGCTAATTGTGAGCTCTCCAATTGTAGATAAGGCCTTCCATAATGGCATGTTGCCGGGTAATTCAGTGCGTGTTGGGCACAGTGTGCCTCACCTGCATTGAGGAAATCTGTTGATTCAGTCATACTCTGATGAGGAAGGGGGCAATATATTCTTTTTTTTTCCCACAAAATGTTAGCCTGAAAGGTGCTATCCTCATGGGTCTCAATCATGACTCTCATTTAGTGTTTTCTACAACTACGAATTCCAATTGGAAATTTTGCAGCTAACAGACACCTGGGTACTTTTGGCCACTTGGAGCAGGAAAGAGTTAAATGTTTGCCTTACCTCTTGGACCAAATGATTCCTTCCTTCTTGTTACTAAGAATCATTTCATGAAAGTTCTGCAAGTGAGTTTGCACATAATGGAAGGTTGGCACAGACAGTGTCTCGCTGAAATATATGCAACGTAAAAATCAAAATATCCAAATTTTAAGTTATCAGCTATATTCTTCATCAACTCTTCCAGTGCCAAATTTTGGACAGTCAACAGCTTTTCTCAGCATGTATTGGATGCAATGCACCCAATGCACACAGAGAAAAGCTGTTGACCTGGGATATTCTCACTGGAACTATAGGCATGCTGGTACTTGAATGCAAGTTGGGTTTTTTTTATAAGCAATAAGAATCTGGGATCCTTATGATAATTCAGACTAGATTGACTTAAGTAGATCAACTTGAGTTGTGCTTGGGACTAAAAGAGTTAATGGCAACAAGGACTGAGCATTGTCACCATGTGATGAAGTTCTAACACATGGCAATGGCTGAAAATTTACATACCCAATAAGCTCAAGCGTAAGTCCAATCAGAGCAAGTTAAAATTGCTAAGCACTAGCCCTGGTGGGCAACCTAAAATTTTCTATTGAAGAGAATTGTATAGATAGACAAGCAAGTTTGAATGGAGGTCTTGTACAATCCCAAAACTACAAACCCCGAGGACTGCAGCAAATGAAAAGAGCTGCACAGCCCTGGTCAGTGGCAGTTTTTCCCTTAAATGCAATACCAAGTCTGCGCTGTCTGGTGTTGTCAACAGTATCTCAGGCAAGTTATTCACAATATCTCTGAATCAAGTTGTACAGATCATCACAAAGTAACGCTTCCATCACAGGTGCAAAAGGCCCTTCACTCTGAACACTGACCAACACCAAAATTCGAAAGCTTCTAGACTGAAAAAAAAATGGTATTTCTAACATTTCTCTGTATTTATCTTACAAATCCAAATGTCTTACAATTCCTCCATTTTATCAATACCAAAAATCCTATTTCCAACTCTTAACTGTCCGCCTGTGTCTCTGCCTTATGGGATTAGTATGAAATCTAACCATTTCAACACCCATGTTTAATGCTCTGTAATTTACCAAACATTCAATCGAAAAAAGTTCATTTACATAAAAACATGGAAACTTTAAACTGTCAAGTTAACAGAGACTTCACTCTCTACACATGCTTACCTGACAATATCCACTCTGAATTTGTAGAGACGAGAGAACTCCATGAAGAACCGCATCGCCCACAAGTAATATGTCTCATCATTCTCTTGAGCCTTGGATCGAACCAAAGAATCCTGCCATCCACAAAACAACAAGCAACATGAATAACTTTGCTGTTGCCCTCTGAACACTACCAAGATATGAGACAGTTAATGAAAAGAAAAAGAGCATAAAAAAACCTGCAAGCAAGATCTTGAATGTGTTATTTTCTAATCCTTACTGGATTAATATTCTATGGGCAGCAGCTTAAAAAAGTGCAATTTCTTTTGTCTTAGCAGTTGCAAGCAAGATTTCAAATGGTTTTGATAACATTACATACTGATACTCATAGAAGCACTTCTGAAGCTTTTAAATTACTTAAGCAGGTACAAGTCACCAGCTGACTTTATACAGACCATAAATCTCACTTTCAAGCCTCTACATACACTATGTTTAACTCTTTGCCAATTTCTGAAAAGCAAATGTACTCTGAATTAATGTAATGATAATTCATCCATGTTCTTTGTAAACAAAGCTTTTATTTCAGTACCAGCATGCATACAGATACAGAGGTCAACAGATTGGCCCAGGTCAACAAGCTTCATTGGCAAGTTTTAGGTGCAATGTGGGAAAGCCGTTGACTCAGTAAAAACCTGGCAATAAAAGCATTAACGCACGCCTTACCTTCACAGCAAGCATCAACGAATTGTAGCAATTTTCCAAAAACTGAATGCAGAACTCTTTCAGAAAGAGGTGAATGCTTAGCGTTGATTTCCTTTTCAGTTCCTCTTCTGTGATAATCCTTCGGTTCTTTGGTCTTTTCTTGGGCCTCTTGTTCTGGTCAAATGAGAGATTGTTGATATCTCCTGGCGTTCGATGGTATATAAGGTCTCGGTTGCTAATAGACTTAACATTAGCCACAGTGAAAGTGCCCCCAAATCTGGAATGCCTGCAACCATAAATTAGGCAACCTTAATCTTGACACATCCAATTGGAGTAACCTACTAAAAAGGGCACATCGACAAACTTTGCTTACATGTTCTCCAGAAAACAATTACTCCAGCTCATAGTAATATGGCCAAAATATTTCTCCCTTTTGTCATATGTGCACACATATGGCTTCTTTTTTTTTCTGAAACGGGGGAAGGGGCTCGGATTACACAGTTCAATATGATTGTGTTAATTTGGAAGGGGGCTGGGGGTACCTATGCATCCGTGACACTATCAAACTTCAGTTTTCTTGTATGCTACACCTTTTCGTGCCACTACAAAAATCTTCTTTACACACTCTACTTTCTTCTTTCTTTTCCATGCACATGATCAAACAATGGCAAAACTGTCGCTTACTTGCAGTTCCTTGATGCTCCTCTGCAAAGTTAATTAGATTTTACCACATACAGACTGACACATGTAGCTTTGACTGTTAAAAGCTTGACCATAAACTTTGACAGAACATGGAGATACAGACGTACAATCATATAGACAGATTTACCTGGAGCTATACTTCATGGTATTGGCTCGTCTTTCTGCTTCCTCTCTCTCCCGGATCATGGCCAGTTCCCTATCAAGAACAACACACCAACCCTTATAACAGGCATTCAGCCTCTCTTGGTCCATTTAACATCGAGTTTACAGTTTTCTTTGGTGTCCTTTGAGGTCAGGCCACACCAAGCTGTTAACCTAGCACATGATTCTGTAGAGTATTTCTTGCAAACCTCATGCAAAATTTTGATAGGACAAATCAACCTGAAGTGAAAAGGGGCAGCAAAATCACATATCCACATCCAGGTGCTTCAAGGGTGTTTTGAGTGGGAAAACTTTAACCTGTTGCCATAAGGCAACATAATATGGTATAATCTGACAAACAATGCTGTTTACTCTGCAACCAAATACTAACATTTCATCGGGTGTCTTCAATTTTTTTTCCAAGCATACAAAACTGACATAAATATGTTCATGATGTGAACAAGTGGCTTTCCTGCCTTACCGTTCTTCTCGCTGTTTCTCTGTCAGGGACTTCTGGGAACCTGCACTTGCTAACTGGTCCGGAGTCTGCAAGCATACAACACATTCCAGTTTTCTTGAAATGGGAAGAGAGCCTTGTAATTTGATATGACAAGTGTCTAAATTTGACTGTGCTAAACATCTATGCCTCAAGATACCAACCACAGGCTACATAGAATGTGTGTTGTGAAATAAGGTTAAATCTCACAGTGATGGGGTTTTGCACCATAGCTATAACAGATGTATCACAATGGAGAGTCTTCACTTACCTGTTCCCTGAACATGAGAGAAATAATCTCCAATACATGGAAAGAGAACTGTCGCTCATCCTCAGAGCTGGCCAAATACAGCAACAGGTCTTCCATTCCACTTGTGTGAAGCGCCCTGACAAAAAAAAAAAAGATAGACAATTGAAGAAAAATAAAAAGAGACATTGTTGTTTACCTCTTTAACCCATTGTTACATAAGGTTAGCGCATGCATTAACTTTTCCACTTAAAGACCCCACAGAATGACATCAAAACTGCATGAAAAGGACTGATATGGACTGTTATTATTCTGTGGGATTTATTTCACCATTTTTTTTTTTTTTGTGATAATATAGTTTTCTTTAGCTGCGGGTAGGCAGTTGCATACATAAATAGAAAAATATCCATTGGCTAGGCTGGCAACATGCATTTCAAGGGACTTTAATAGTCCCAATCTGATCCAATGATGTAAAATCTATTTGTGTAAATTGACTTATTTTCAAGTGTATATTTTCAGGTTGGTGTCGATGCTTGTTTGCAAAGACATAGTTGGAAGTCTAACAAATTCAGCTGGCACAGCATCATCTTTTAACTGTCGCAGTGTTTTGAAACCTTGCTTTATCATCATAACATAGGATGCATCGTACATTTCTTCCACAAAATGTGCCAAGCACAGCATCCTATGGTCTGTCACATTGAAGTCGGCCCATATCCACACATACTTGCCACTGTCATAGTAACCTCCGTTTTGGGTCCTTTGAGAAGTGGAAAAGACTGGATTCTTTCTTGTGGGTATGATCACAACCATCGGCAACACACTGTTACACCACGGTGTATGGTTGTGGACAGACTGCCCCCCCCCCCCCCCCCAAAGTCCCTCCCCAAAATCCGGCCATCTCAAATCTGCTCACTATATTGACAGGCATTAGTGCATGGGTACGTGAGCTCCTGGTTCTACAGATGACCTCACATGAAGTGCTTGAGGAAAGTGATGATCGCTTACGAATAGGAGGATGGCAAATGGATCAAAACTCGGGACGAAAAATGGGCTATAAAGTATATTTCTGATGGTTCTATTGTAGATTTTTTTTTCTACCAAAGTAAAGTATGGTGCACAAATACACTTTAGACACATTTGAATGATTCTTCCCATAGGCCCTTTAATGGACTGGGCTTTGGAACAGATCTCGGCAACTCCCATCTGTGTGTAAGTAAATTTCAAATAACTTGGTAGCAAGTCCCAATGTTATTAAATGAAGTCACCGTTGAACTTCTAACAGTTTTCATTTAAATGCAACTCTGTCAAACTACCAGATTAACCCTTGCCTGGTCAGAATACGATGGGGTCAACCACTCTGCCTGCTAGAAGTTGGGTGCATTGTTCATCAAACCCCACGGAAGGCTCGTAACTTGAGATATGCCATTTTATATATTCATATTTGGGCACTCTTCGGTAAGCTGTGCTGGAAAGGATTAACAGGTCAGTGGAGGTATTAAAATGCATGAAATGCTTTCACTTACCACAACACCTGGTCATGGATACTGGCGTCATCATCTGTCCTCTGCATAATAAAAAACATAGCAGATATATCTTATTGCTGTTATTCATCAATTCCAGGAAGATTAACGTACTTATCAACTAACTTAATTATTAGACCAAGACATATCATAACAATATATTTCGTGCTGTTCAGCTTTTATTATGTTAATTATATGCAAATTACGTATATGTGGGCCAAAATATCGGTCTACCAGGTTCATAAGGTTAAACTGGTTAACCTGTTGAAGCAAAACCTTCTATAAAAATCTAAAAGAAAATACTGTATTATTCTCATTATGTACCTAGGCTGCTTTAGAATGCAAGACTCAAGCTCAGACCTTGTTTGCTAACTTATGATACTAGTCTGGCATCATAAATGCTACAAATTCATAATATTTACATTCTTTGAGCATTTTCTTACTTATGAAAGGAAGAAGACGCACAGAAAAGGGTCAACACGGTACAATGTTTTGTCCACCTTATTGCACTGGTGCATCTTGAAAACATTCACACACACACACACAAATTTACATGCAACAGCATTTCTGCTGAGAAAATATTTAAATTGTCTATTTACTTAATTGACACACTGCGCATAACATTTTCACACAAAATGGGACAGATCTAGGCTTCAAAAATATGTAGCCAAAATTGGAAATATATATGCATAATTAACCAACATTCTGTCACAACCCTTTATTATTTAGTTTCAGCATTTTCAAGTTTTCTTTATCCAAATTCAAGAAACATTACCATTTGGTCAATAGTCTGAATGGCCCTTACCCACCCTCACGGATATATGACTGTTTCTAATTTTATGACTGGGAGAAGTTATCTTACAGATTGTTCTCATTCATTGGTCAAATGCACTTGTCCCTTCTTGACAGACAACCCCCAAAAAATAGTTCCAAAAAAAATCACATAAAACAGATGGTCTCCAAATGGATGTTAAACATGGAAAAGTGACACTAAAGACCTGATAAAGGTGGACAACAAAGGCAGGTGGTCTCTCTAAGGAGGGACTACAAGATGTATCTGGATCTCTGCAATTTTGTTTGGTGACTTTGTCCTGATTAAAATCACCTGTTCACGGTCCTGGTTTGGGGGAACATGGAGAATATTACGAAGAAGGATTAGAATCCTCTCAATCAACAATCTATCCTCCTCCTTCCGTCTCTCCCAGTCCTGGAACATAGAAAACGTATTTTAAGACAGTCATCAACCATTGCAAGCAATATTATGCTACACAGTTGTCAGTCATCTGAAAGCAATATTAAGTCAGTATAATATAAGTACATTGACTCCGCCCCTCTTGGGGTCTGGTTGTACTTTATCTTTCATATACTTATTTCATTTGATTGTGAAAAATCTAGGTTGGTACCCTTTGGCAGCCTTGTGTACTTTGTAGCAGTTAACTTGTGAAGTACTCTTTTATTGCAAGTATACAGGCAGCGTTAGTAGGCAGATAAACTTAGACGTTGAAAAATTAAGCATAGGACATAAGCAAGTAAGCTTATTTGCCCATAACGCTGAGACGTGTGGTTCTGCAGTGCACAACTGATGGATCCAGTAATTTTCTTTCCAGTTTCAATCTTACAGTCTTGGCTAATGTTGGTGGTGTGCGAATATGTTCCAGTATTTGAATTATCAAATCTGGACTACTGTGGAAGTACAAAATGCATGCCCAGTAGTTGTATCGCATCCTGTTTGTTGCTTTCAAGAATATGACCCAATACGTCAGCTTTTAACCTGCACTGTTACAATATGTGTGGGCAGGGCTGATGTATGAAGTCAAGAAAAGTACGTGAACTATGTCACAATCCACATATACGAATTTTTCAATGATTTTCTAGTAAAAGTTGTTAGCTTTGAGCCAGATAGTACAAGACACAATTTATTCTACTTACCAACTGCAACAAGTCTCCTAGCTTTTTTGTCAGTACAGCAAAGAGAGCTTCGTCAGCAAATGCCTGCATGGAAACATGATTCATTATCAACACAAATGAACTTGGAGGGGAATTAAGTCACACTACAAAATGAAATGACAAGAATATATTAGTACCATGTCCTTGCCTTACATGATTTTGAAACCTTGCACCATCACTTCAGCGTTCTTCCCATTAGATTCCACAGACAGAAGTTGGGCGTCTGAGTATAAAGTTGTCAGAAATTAATGAATCAGCACCTTGCTGTTACAAATTAAAAAAAAAAAAAAAATGGTTCCTATCCCTTTGACCCCTAAAATAGGACAATTTCTCAATTCCAAACATTCATATTTTCCTCACTGCTATGCAGTGAGGCAATTGTCTTAACCACATATCACACAAAGTAAGGTCTAAGGGGCTACTGATGTGTCCTTGTGCAATTTCAAAGCAATTTGCCAAACACTTTTGGAGAAGAACATTTTCATTAAATTTTACCTAAAAAAATCCACACAAACAAAAAAATCATATATATTTATAAAAATTCACTACAGCATGACCACTTGAATAAATTGAATAACTAAAGTACACCCCCCCCCTCCCCAGTTTCCAGCAGATCTGGCTGATTTTGGATCAGAAGTAAAAAATATCAATTACTATTGCAATCCCCACTGACTTTCGGGGGGGGGGGGGGGGGGGGGGTTGACTTGTTTTTGGTCAATATTTTTTACTTTTCCAAAATAGTTTCTGCTGATTGTTCTGCAACTTGGCAGAAATGTACCTTGTGGGAGGAAAGTTAACCAAATTTGGTAGTTATCCACCCACAGTACATTGCCCCAAGTCTGAAGCAGATCTGGTTGACAGTTTTGAAGAAAATGTAAAAAAAAAAAAAAAAGTATCTTACCATTGCAATGCGTATTGACTTGCATTGTAATCAATAGGAATGTGTGCATTGACAGATATGTACCCTAATTGAAAAATGCAAAAAATCAGGGATGTGGAATATCATATCCTAATGAACAAATTACTTGACTCTTTCACAGTATACATTTCCACTAAGTTTTCAGAACAATCTAAGTCACAGAAAAGACTTTTGAAAATTTTACCCCCAAAAATGAACAAACACAATCACAAAACAACCCAAAAATCACAGGAGCATAACCACTTGAACACACTTGGTAGAGACTCACCCAAGGCACATTGATACCAACTTTGAAGTGGATCTAGCTGATGGTGTGGACAAGAAATCAAAAATGTGAATTTGGGAGAGTGACATGGAGCAACAATTGACCATCTTATATGCTGAGCTGACTGACAGGTCAGCTGAGCTAAAAATGCAGACATATGACAAGATGTGCCAAGGTATTTTCTACAATCCTCCGTTAAAATGTTTTTCACAAAATAGACAAGGCATAGCACTGAATCAGAAGACAGATGAGAGCCTAGCTGGTGGAGGGAGGCCAGGGTTTATCTTAAATATTATCCTACCTCTTTGTAAGCCTGGAGATGAGACTCTATCTCCAAGTAATGGTTTCTCAATGTCTTGTCCTCTGGAATATGGTTCTGAAAACATAGCACTCCTGGCTGTGTCAAATTCACCATTAACCTGAAAGTATTGTAAAGCAAACCAAAATACATGTATAATGTTTGTCTTGTATGGATATACAGTGAAACCTGTTTTGAGAGACCACCCCTAGGGCAGGCGAAAAGTGGTCACATAAGGCAGGTAGTCTCTGAATGGAGGTGCAATAACATGGGAAAGATAGCCAAAGGGACCTTTGCAAATATGGTCTTAAAAGACAGGTGGTATTTCATTACAATGGTCTCTCAAAACAAGTTTCACTGTATATTGAAAATTGAAAAAAACTCCACCCCACTCTTCCCAATAGTCAATTTTCTTTAATTATTTGCATTCCTAAACCAAATTATTGGCTTGCACTTAAGACATTTTTATGCAACGCAACACCAAATATACCAACTTGCATGTGCAACACTCATCAGAATTTTTTTTTGGGGGGGTGGGGGGGGGGTGAAGTAGGGGGTACAACACAGTTTAAATCTCTCATGAAAGTTGGCTATCACATGATACAAAGTTGGTGTATTGCACAATCAATTAATACAGTCAGTTGTATTAATTTACTAATCGTCCCAATATATATATAAAAAAAAAAAAAAAAAACATGTTAAAAGTAGTATAAAAATGCATCGTCATCTGGTGGTCAGTGTAGGATCAGTAGATTATGTGTGCAATATCAAGGTACACTTCCAGGGAGTGTTTGATGACAGACTTGATTGACTCTAGCCGCTTACTGGTCAGTGCCATTTAGTTCAACTTTGTAGGGATACATTCTGGTAACATTCATGTCTGAAACATGTACAAAGGAATAAAAGCTAACAAGGATGACAAATAAAAAAAAAATTAAATAAAAAATGTACATTGACTTATGCACACAAATCAATGGGCAGCAACACAAGGCACAAGTTCTGACTGATATAAATTAGAACAGCCACAGGTCTTTTCCTGCAAGAAGACTTGGCACAGTCAACTTAATCCAGTAAGTTTTTAGAAAGAGCCCATTCACAATGCAACATTTCAATTTTCCATTCATAAATACGACAGAGTACCTGAGAACAGTGTCCAGCAAGGTGTGCTCATCCTTATACTGCTTCACAATGTTAATGAGGTCATTCTGAACAATCTGCGCATGACCCAACTGACGCCTGATGTCACAAGTCTCATCTTCTCTCTTCAGGAAACGGATAAGGTCTTTCACAGTCTCTGTACAAAGGATACACACAATAAAATTAACAGACTGTTGACCTGATGCCTCTCCCTCTTCTTCCATAAAGCTATGTTTAAATGATTCACGGTTATTCTGATGAGCTGATCAAATTCAACCGGTTCTGGTTCATATATACAGAAAAAAAAACATGAAAAAAGCATACATGTACAGATGCTTTGAGATATACTGGAGCAAAAAAAAAAAAAAAAAAAAGTAAATAGACAGAAGATAAATTTCAAGAAAAATGAACATTCTGCCTCCTCCCTTTAACCCACTCTCAGTCAGAGTAAGATTGGGTCAATAATTTTCCCTGGTGAGGGCTGGGTGCAATATGCCCAACCTGCACCACAGAAAGCTTTCATGGTTAGAAAATTCTCTCCAAGTTCTACTTGTCCAGGGACAAGTGCTCTTATCTCCTACATGTTAATTTTCATAAACCTTACTTGACTCCCATCAATTTTTACTTGTCCCACATGCAAATTGGTGAGCCCTGGCTTTTAATGTAGGCCATTCTATTATGAAGAGTATAACATATACATCTCAGCTAAAATGTTAAGACAGACAACAATTTCATCTGGGTGCTTTTCTGTGATTTGAGTGGGAAAGGGTCAAGAGCTGGCAGAATACAAAATCAAACAATGTATATGCTTTGTCCATGATGAATTTATTACAGAAAAAATCCCAATTATCTTGAAGAGTTTATTTTTTTACTTTTTGTCACATATCGTACCAAGACAATCTGGTTCCCTGTGGTACACATTTCCCTCCTGGTACCCAAGGGCACTGCAGGTGGCTTGCAGCTCTACATGCATCACCATGGTAACAAAATATTTTCTTCACCCTCCTTAAGACAAGCTGGTGAAACGGAGCTACAAAAGAGAACACAGACGATGTGAAGCAACAATATGGTAGAGCAATAACTCTGCATTCTCTCATTGATCGCCATGTGGCGCTGCCGACAGCTTTCATCCGGGTATTCAATAGCGGGTTAACCTGAGTGGCGTCGCATACTATGATGTGTTAACGCATGGTGCAAACTGAGCGTTTTTCTTGGCGAATGAAGTACCAGCAAAAAGTACAAGCTGGACTTAAGTCAACCTGGCCCTCACAGTTATGTGAAGTATCAATTGGGTGAAATGTAAATATGGTGATGTGACATTGCAATTTTGTGTGTCAAAAAGGGAACTTGTTTTTCCCCACCTTCTTTTGTTAAAATCACTTTTTCAGCAAAAAAAGCACCAAAACAATTAAAGTCTCTCTGTTTATTGTTTACTTAAGCACCATAATTTGTAATGTCTGCTCATTTCTACCTTTGACTATGACCCAACTTGCTGTTCAAGGTGGAATATCTGAAGCTGGCACCTTTGGATAACCTCTAATCACTTTTCCATATTTTTGGATAGTCTGATACTTAAACTACATACTCCCAAAAACTCAGATGTGTGAACATAAAATTTATATGAGATAATTGATCTCAAATCTTTGTTTGCAATGAAAAGTTTAAAAAGTGCCGGGCACATGGGTTTGTTTACATGGGCATGATAGTGAACCATGTCATTGTTTGCACCAGTCCTTAGTCCATGACCCCTGGAAACCAATTGAGCTATTGACAAGGGTCACTCACAGGAAACCATTAGCCCTGGAGATAAGAATGGGCCAGTTCAGACTAATCGCTACCATTGTTCTGATTACTTTGAAATTCTCTATTGATGTAAAAACAAATTAGCACAATCCGCTTACTGGTCCCCAAATATGGAAAGCCGAATGTGAACCCACACCCAAACAAGCCAAGTGTGGTGTCCCAAGTTAAAAAAGTCTAGATTTAAGCCACAAAATATACTTTTGTTTAACGACAAGATCACAGAGGTAAAGCTATAAGTTTGTTTTACACAATAATTAAAACACAGGACAGAAGAAATGAGTATGTGTCACATTACAGCCATAAATGCGTAAGGATTGGCAACTTTTTCTTTCAATGCAATTTTCTCGGAACTGTTTTTTGCTCAACCTCTGCAATTTGTATCTCGCCTCACAAACATACAAATTGCTCTATCACATTAAAATCAACGGACATTAAAAGAAAATATCATATCCAGGAATGGTTCCCACAATTTATTTTCTGACAACCCCTTCCGTGACTTTTGGAGCAATTTATTGGAGGAAAATGAACAACTAGTCAAGGCTAAATTAAAAATTTTATAACTTTTTATTTATGCTATTTCTGGACTAACCATAGAATTCTATCGTGGACATGAATATATATTTCAATTTTCTTCTGATTTCAACTGGGGGGGGGGGGGGGGGGGACAATTTTGTGCGACTTCTTCGCAAAAAATGTGAAAATCCTACCAAGTCAGAAAGAATGTTGTGTAAAATCTCAAAAAATTCCAATCCTGCAAAAAAACTCTATGGATACAAATCTATGGATATGTAGTAATCAGAAAATATATAGGTTTACTTTGCCTGCAAAGCAGACCAAGTTCCGTGCTACTACACTTGGTCTGCCCTTCTTTGACAGGATTTTATTTTTAGTAAGGGAAACAGAACTATACTCTGACCCTCCCCCTAGACTGCGACACCAATCAGGAAGTTCATCATTATCACCTAGACCAGTAACAGCCTCTGGTCCCTAGTGTACTGAAGCTTGTTACCATACTAACCATACTCAGCCAATTAGAAACTGAGTCACTTTTCCAATGTAGAGCAGTGACCTTGTCAAAGAAGGGCAGACCCTAGCGGAGTAGACAAAATATGCAGCTTGGGTCTGCTTTGGAGGCAAAGGTTTACTGTACTTGTGAAAAAATTAAATGGGAAATTGCGATCCAAAGTTGACGGTCTCACTCGATGCCTCATATACATTTGACCATGGAGGAATAAACTAGATGGAGAAACAACGCCCAATATACACAGCTGTGTATATGGAGAGTGCCTTTGTTCTCCAATTAAACTTCAAAAGTGCGAGGTGTCACTAATCTGTGATAAGCGGTCCTGTGAACTGATGTGCAACACCGCCCGTAACCTCCCAGTGCCTGAACCGGCTAAGAGCGTTTTCTCCACCAGATGGCGCAACAATGAGAACTCTCTTTTTTATGAGGAGAGATGAATAATGGCAAAAGCAAGAAAGCCAACATGGCGGGCATTCTGCCGCTCTTTGAATTTTTGCTCTACGACAAATAGAACTGATTTTACGCTCACATTTCAACACACAATCGCGGGTTAAAGTAAGTCATTTATGCTGACTTAAGAATCAAATAAAGACGTTTTCCGCACATTTGCACAACTTACGACCACGATGTTCTCTCAGCAAACGAGTGTAATAACCAATATGTGGCAAGAATAAGATGGTACGATGAAGTCAGAAAGGAGAAATTTTAATGCAAAACTTGTCATATTTTACCAAGTAATGTCCCGATCACCACACGAAGTGAGCATTCGGAAGTTGCGAAAGTAAACGACGACGTATCATCACTGCCGATGCAGGTAGAAGCGCACCTCGGCGGCAGCCGTTTTGTTTATCTAACAACTTGGAGGAAGAAACTAGTTAAAGCGTCGCTGTGTATTGAGCGATAAGAGGGTGTATATTGGATGGCGGCGGTGTTGCACATATGCCCTCAGATCTTCTCTGCTTGTTCCTCCATCTAGTTTATTCCTCCATGATTTGACGGAGACTGAGTCAAATATTTGAAATGTCATAACACTGACAGTGTCAACAGGACACTTATGTTGCCACCGACGCCCACCCCCCAGTTATGCCCTACCACAGTAAAAGTATCCGACCCACAATGAATTGACAACAATTGACAAAGCACCTGACAAACCTGCCTGAAATTTATTCTGTGAGCACTTGTAATGTTTACAATTTGACATCAGGGAATAAATATAGGGCCCATACGCAATTGGGTATTTGTTGGCGTCAGCGATCTTTTTCCCAACCGGATGGATACTTCTTGCGCATGCGCGTTATAGTGGTTATCATCAAAACTTCCGGGGAGATTGTTGGCGTGAACGACCTTTTTCCAAGTTCACGTTTTCGATCATTATTACAGATTTTGGTGTTTGCTTATGGTAATATTCAGTGGCGGTTATCTGAAATATAGTTATCTTCGTTGCTACAGCCATAAAAATTGGCGTTTGGAGGTCCAATTAACGGTATTTCTATGGACTGCATGATGGACAGATTGACCCGTGGTTTTGGTAACGACGACTTTTTTCCATACGATCATGGGTACCAATAATACTAATGATTTACTCTCTCTTTGGCTTTTTCAGTTCTTAATTTCGAAAATAGTGTATGCCAAATAATCTAATCTACGGTTATAACTCGCAAAGGTGGAAAATTAGGGCCCAGTTAAGTTGTTTCTCCGGGTTCGAATGTTGACGACTCGGCCCGTGGTTTCGGTACCGACGACTTTTTTCCATACGATCATGGGTACCAATAATACTAATGATTTGGTCTTTCTTTGGCTTTTTCAGTTCTTAATTTCGAAAATAGTGTATGCAAAATAATCTTATCTACGGTTATAACTCGCAAAGATGGAAAATTTGGGCCCAGTTAAGTTGTTCTCCAGGTTCGAATGTTGACGACTTTTTTCCATTGCTGCAATGACTTTCCCAAAGCAATGGTATTATGGCAAAAAAATCATCAAGATTAAAGTGTGTCAAAATTCAAAGTCACATATTCTTGTATTTTCAGTATCATGTATAATGATGCATAAGATGCCAGACCCTTTTGCTTAGTTTTTAATCATGTCAGATAAATCCAAGTTGAAGTTGGCACATGTAAGTGTGAATTAAGTCTTATTACATGTATGATGCTGAACCAAATTTTTCCTAATGCCAGAAAGTTTCCATTTCAAATGTGTTAATTCATTCATTTTATATCGTGGATTGTGTCAAAGATGAAATTGAATCTAAAAGTATGAATCAATTATTTTCATTAATGGCAATGCAACATGGTTTTGATTTATTCTTCATAGATTGAAGCCTTTATCTCCATGATCAACAGGTGACCAGTACCCTTGTACTGATGAATAATTTAAAAAGTCCATATTATTTTAGCTGAAAATGTAACTGTTTTTAGATTCATCTAATATTACAAGAATGTTAACATGTATTTTTAATGCAAACCTGTCACAATGTTAAATTCCGGCTTACATTGAAAAACATGAAAAGTCAATCAAAATTCTACACACTTCAGATTAAATTGTACCATAGAGGTAGATTATGGAAAAGGCTCATGTCACGTTTACTTTCCCTTAAGACCAACAACAAAATAAAGGTGAGACTTATCTGATGAAGCATTTTATTGTATACTTCACTCATGGCAGTTCAGAAATTCATGGACTGACGATTATGTTGTTGATAAATAGTCATTTGAACACACCAAAATCCTGTGTTCACACAAAAGTTATGTTAGAGATAATATACTTCATTTAATGTATTAACATACATCCAAATTGTTTGCAATCATTTGGTACATAATTTCCATTTTCCTGCTGCCCACCCCCACAACAAAATGATAAGAGGAAATAAAGATAGCAAATAATAGTTACAAACTGAGTAAAACTTGTATATATAGACCTACCAACATTAAATAGTGGACATTGAACATGTCGATTCAAACAGTATTTGGCTGTGTAATTCAAATTAATCAAATTTGATGAAGTCATTTCCTTTTATAAACCAACTGGCATGAAAATGATAGAATGTGTTTGTTGCAAAATATGTTCCAAAGTAAACAAATGAACTGCCTTAAACTATAATTTTAATACTATCACAGAATCATTACCATATGTACTACACAAGTACTTCCATATATATTGAGCCTTTGAGTAAAAACAAAACAAAAACAACACAACTAATCTAACCCATTTAATAACTTAGTAACTTGTAAAGATATACATGTATTCTCTTTGGGCAATTGGTACTTGTTGTTCCATCTTTTACCACCAGGGTACAAAATGTTGCCTCATTTGACCACCAGGTAAGATGGTTCTACAGTTCACCACCAGGTTTTCAACCAGGTGAGTTGTTTTTAAATTTAACCACCAGATGATACTTGTATATTGTAGTTGTCCACCAGAGAAATCATTATCAGCCCACAAGGGTTTATTCTTTAAGGTTTTGCATTTAATCTGTGTGCATACATGCCTTTAAATCCAGATGTTTTGTTTTTTCATTTCTTCTTTGATTTATTAAATTTGATCCAATGAATGATGCAAAATGCTGCAACAAAAACCTCAGAACTTTAAAAAACAAGTAAATGAACAGTCTTATACACTAATTCTGATAGTATGAAAGAATCATGGCCAAATAAACACACAAGTAATTCCGTATATATTAAACACTTCTTTTGTTATGGTTGTATATTTCAACATGCATGTTAGTCATATTAAAGGGAAACTTAAACTGAAAAAAGGGTCCAAATAATTGCTGAGAGGTGTTTGTATTACATGTAATAATTGAAATGTATCATTGAATTAAGCTAAGTACTGTGCAGAGGCTCATTTTGCATATATATTAATAAAAGATGTTAAACAGGATCAAATTTGCTCCATGGCAAATGGCTGAACATTTTATGCACAGAAAAAAAGCACACTCTATGAAGGCCTTTACTCCCTCTCCCTGCTTTTGACTGTGTTTTAATGGGAAAATGTTGACATTTTTGAATGGCCCTTAACATATATTTGGGATGAAGTTTTTAGTTTCTGCTCATCCAATGTTTGCTTGTAATGGTATCTTGATAATGTCTGCCTGTCATCATGGGCCTTTTTCAATTCAGACAAATACACAATATTCATGTGGTGTATCAGTAACATCTATATCAGAGATACACAAAGTTGTCCCATAATAGCTACAAAAGACTAATGACTGAGAAATTACAAAAACACAAAAATTCCTCCTTTGTGATCATCATATTAGCCCCTAAAATAGTGCTAAAAAAAGAAAAAAAAGCACGCTGAAAATATTAACAGGCCAAGAACATGGCCTCATCCCACGCCCTGCCACCATGCACACATGGATGACCCAGTTCCTTTTTCCTTTTTATTTATTGGTTTGTTTATTTATTTACTTACTTACATACTTGCCTTGCACAATGGACATATGACATGCTTGGATATTCTTTATTTACCAATATACTGTCCATGAGTACCATATCTTCTGTATTTGATATGGCAGGTTGTTAAGTTAAAATCAGTGGCAAAAATCAGTGGCAGTATTAGTCTGTATTATTCATGAAGACTTGTTTCATATTGTAAAAACACAGTGCTTCTCTGGATGTTGATAATATACTGTATAATTGGAAATGTGCAAGGTGTAATGTATATCAACTCAGCTACATTGAGAAATTGAGTGCACTTTACATTGTAACAAAATAACATCCACAGATATGTGTGATTTTTTGAGAAATGCATAGTGTGTTTGCTCTTTTGATTGGAGGATTTGTATATTATACAGAGATGTATAACATTCAATAGTCATTCCAGTGACATTTCCATGAGACCCTAAGGGACAGATAATTATTAAAAAGTCAATACCTGAGACTACATGTAGGAAATATTTCCTAGTCTAAGTCAATACCAAATCAGAAACAGAAAAATTGGTAGAAATTTCCACTAATTTCAGGGATTGTCCCTGATGATGAGGGGTATTTGATATCTCAGTTTATTTCTTTGTTTTTTCTTTCTTTTTTTTTATTTTTACTTTTTTAAAGTCACAGGATCTTAAAAATGAGTAAACCTCTTAATCTCCCATTCAACAGTTATTTGTGTTGGTGGGCAAAACCCAAGCTGTTAGTTTCACACCGCCTTTGTGTGGTACTGTAAACTAAGCTCCCACTGCATGGCTGAGCAGGAAGTGTCAGGCTTGCTGCTCAGGTGTCAGTCTAGCCACTCAGACTCTGCCAAAGTCTCTTGCTAGGTATTGCATTGTTGTGCATAAGGTATACAGTACTGTTTTAACACATTTTTATGACCCTCAAACACAGTTTTTTTGTGTGTGTGTGTTTTGGAGGGGGGGGGGGGGGGCATCAGACTAAATTAGCTAATGAGAATTTTTGCAGATATTGGTACTCAAACTGAAGATTTTTTTTTATGAATCCATACTTGAAATACTTTGGTAAGTATAAATATCCAAAACTTGAACTGCAAAGCGTCTCTGCATTGTCTAATCACCCCAAAATGGTTTGCATTCATTGTGACAGTTGCATTATAAGCTTGGAACACATATTAATCTCTTGCTTGTGATCAGGTCAGCTGCAGATTTGGGGGGGGGGGGAGACCAGGAGCGTGCCCCCCCGAGCCTCTAAAAAACAAAACAGACATCGTATCTCTTGCAGTGGTACCCTGTATAAGGCCCCTCTGGTGAGAGGCCACTTCTCTTGAAAAGTCACCATTCTTATGCAGAAAGTACAACATTTTATGTTAATTATATATATATATATATATATATATATATATATATATATATATATATATATATATATATATATATATATATATATATATTCCCCCTCTAGAAGGGACCACCCCTCTTATAAGGCCACTTTTAGGCTGCATTTTGGGTGCCTTAGAGAGGAGCCGCTGTATTTTATTGACAGAAAAAAGCAGTTTATGCCCCCTTAAATGCATTTACACCCTGGAGCTTCAGAGGGCTCTCCCCCCCCCCAAGTTGTCCTTAGTGAAGGCCAGACTCCGACAACATATGAGTCGCTTTGACCCCATTCAAAAGGGCATGGGGCCACTCACTCAAATTTTATTGTTGACTTGAGAACTATTTGACCATAACCCTTGATGCTGCACATGTTGGTTGTCTGAGGAAAGGGCAGGCTTACACAATATGTGGGTGACCATGACCTCATTCCAAATGTAACAGTGCCGCTTAATATGTGAATTTTACTGTTTACATGATAAGTGGAGAACTATTTGCACCATGACTTTGATCTCGTTAATCAAGTGACTCAAGTCTTGTTACAGCACATATTTAGTTGTGGTGCTCTAGCTGCCTGTCAGCTGGGCACAGGCCCATCATGGTCCTCTGGGTTTTTTTTCCCCATTCTTAGGCTGCAGAAGATACAGATAAGCCAATTATGATAATTGGACCATCCCTACATGCCAACATGTGTAGACTTGGTAACAGTCCTTGTTACGAACTTACTCAGCTTATGGGTATATAGGCTCCTTGCATAGTAAAGATGGAGAGAGAGAAAAGGAGAGAAAAAATATTTCGTATACATACAAGCTAATTCCTAACAAATAGGGGTCATACAAATATAAACATTTTCTCAGAAAAGGAGGGTCACAGTTGTACATTTTCTTATTCAGGCATATAACCTGTCTTTCTGAAAATCTCCAGGTGATTTCTGCCAGTCAACTGACAAATGTTCTCCAGAAGTAGTCAAGTGTATCACTTCTTTGCACTATCATTCCCATACTATAGCACCCCCAAGGAAAAAAAATAAATAAGAATAAAATACAAACAGTAGGACTGGACAAACATTTGTCATTAGGTAGTGTTAACACAATCATTTGAACGTGGTACTTTAGGGTTTTGGGAGACATGATGCTGATCCAGTCTGTAAAATTGAAATATATACATACACATGTAGCTCACATTTATTTTAATATTCCATTTTCAGGCAGTTGACGTTGTGGTACATGTTGAAACAAACAACGCCCCTCTTGATTACCCTGAGGTCATTCTACAGAAAATGCAACAGCTGGTCCGGGATATACATTCTGTCCGTCCAGGGTACATTGTTGCTGCATCATTACATGGTATAAGGCAAGATTTGGGAATCTATGCGTCTGGCCACAGAATTCTGCAACTCTCACTCACATTCAATTTCTAAAAGAAATTTTGTAACTACTGTTACAAAGTTTGTTTCGTACACTATATTATAAAGTTATTTGATCTTTTAGTGATTATGTTCATAAACAAGTTTGCCAGTATTTATAGATGTGAATGATAGACTATGAAGCATATAATTCAATGACACATACCAGTAATATAAGTTTATATAGTGCATTTGTTGGTACATTTTAATTTGTTACATGCACGTTATTCATCAGGACCCACTGGACCTTCAATTCTAGATGTAAGGTACCATTGCTGGGCTGATAGTACCCTCACCAGTTTTGAACCTCTGTGATTTGTTAAATGGTGTTACATTGTGCACTAGTCACCAGATTTTTCATCAAGGCCTTTTTTTTTTTTTTTTTTCTTTTGGATTTAAAATCAGAGTATTTGGTAACCTGTCACTTTCTCACATTGAAATTATTCTTCATTCTCAGCGGCCAAGGTAGCAAAAACAAGGTTTTCTACTACTATGATCCATATCGTATATAAGTGTTTTTAGACAACTACATTTATTTTTGGTTCACTTTTGAATAAAGTTTTCTATTTTTAGCTCAGGTGATTATATCACCTGAGCTGATACCATAGTCTCAAACTCCGTCGTCCGTGGTAAACAATTTACATTTTCGACTTCTTCTCCAAAACCAAGTACTAGATCTGCTTCAAACTTGGTGGAAATGTGCCTTGGGTGCATTTTGGGTACTTGTTGGTAAATGCATTTATTCTGATTGTTTACTATGTAAATCAATTGGCCTCTGATACAGATTCATATTTTCAACTTCTCCGACTAAACCGTCAGCCAGATTTACTTTATACTTGGTGGCAATGGTGCTCTAGTGAGTTTCCACAAAAATTTTTCAAATGGTCAACTTATGAATCACCTGAGCACAGGATCAGTCCTGATCCTCTAGTTTATAATTATTTTGTGGTGTGCGATTTGATTCCCCCTCCTTGTGGGGCACACTGGGCAAGCTTTGTAAACAACTGTTACACAGCTTGGCAAAGAGAATCATTTCCTTTTTCTAATATGCAAATAATCAATTAGATTCAGCAGCTGGTTATTAAAACAGAAATTGAAAAAGGATGAAATGTCAAATGTTGGTGAACTACCTGACAGGACCAGTTTATATACATACTTCATGATAAAAAATATCACAGAGGAGTGAAAGAATTCATTAATACTATATACATGTGCATACATGTAAACTGTAGCAATTACCTAATAGAGGTTTTACATATCCACATACATATGTATCATGTTTTGGTCAAATAACAAAATCTTGTGTCTCATGTTATTCCTGTTTCTAAGCAAATGAAAAGTAGAAGTGACTAACAGTACAGAAAAGAAGTGACTAACATCTGTGTACTTCATCATTCCAAAGCAAGTGAAAAGTACATCTAGCAAGTGACAGCTAGTACAAGTACATGTACTACATCACCCTGCATCAAAGGAAAATTAGAAGTGACTGACCATACATGTACCATATCACCCTGTGTCAAGGGAAAATTAGAAGTGACTGACAGTACAAGTACACGTACTTCATCACTTAAGCAAATGAAAAGAAGTGACTGACAGTACAAGTATATGTACTGCACTATCATGTTTTAAAGTAACAGAAAAGTTTAAGAAGCTAAGCCTAAGAGTACAAGTACATCTACTTATTACCCTGCAGTAAAGTATAAATGGAACTGACTGGCAGTACAAGTACCTGTAACATTATGTATATCGTCATTGTAGGGAAACGAAAAGTACAAGTGACTGACAGTATATTGTGGCAATTGTAGCTTTACAATATACGTATTATGGATGTTTATGGTGGTGTTTTTGGTTCTATTTATGTATTACATGTAGTTTATATGTAGTATCAACACTGAATTGTATTTTTTTTAAATAAAACATGTCAAAGCTACAGCAATCCATATTACAGTATTGTATTGTATTTCTTCTCTTCTTGTACATATGTATTATGTATGATATCACTATGCATCACTGAACAAAATAGGTACAAGAACATGAACATCTTCGCAGAGATGTTATTTGTACATAACATACATGTATTTATGTATGTTATCTTTAACTGTCATTGAACAAAATAGAAGGTACGTGTATAAGTACATGCACTCAACAACCTAGCCCATAAATGCAGCTGAACTGATGTAAAGTTGAAGTAAATATGTAAGAGAAGAGCAAAAATTGGTCACAATGTCTGTTAACAAGGAAAAATGGAAGACAGGAGCAAATTGTACAAATACACAAGCTTCAGCAGAGTGTATGAAAGGAAAAAATAGGACTGACTGATAGTACAAGTACAGCATCAAACTGTAACAAAGGAAAAACAGTACAAGTATATGTACTTCATCAAAGTTTAGGAAAGGAAAACAAAACTGACTGATGGTACAAGTATATGTGCATCAACAAATTGTAACAAAGGAGTTAAGGACACTGACTGTAGAAGTACATGTACTTCAGCATCTGAATTAGAATATAAATGCAAATGCAACTGTAACTGGTAGCATTATTCCTGTACTTCAGCAGCTTCTACATGAAAATGTTAAAATGGAAGTACATCATTCTGCAAACAGGAGGAAGGAAAATTAATTGAAAGTAGATGTAAGTTATGAGAGAAGATTGAAAACATAGGGAAAAAAAATCAAGTGAGTGTACAAGCACCCCACATTTTTCTCCCACATTTATTGAATGTGTAATATTGGGATAGAAGCAACCCTGTCACCCATTTCATTTGAACATTGAATTACAAGGACATGTACCTCATTATACACTAGGATGTGATAATAGAAAAGGATTCATTTAGTGATAATACAACTTGTTAGATGTGCTGACAAGTGCATGCAATTTGGGGAAAATTTGAATGCACTCGTCTAGTGAGAAGTGTGGAGATAGACTAATTTGTAATTTTTTTTTTGGGGGGGGGGCAACTATTTATATCCATTGGGATGGATGTAATTACTGCCAATTTTTTTAATGCATGGACCTATGTGTAATTGTTACACTTCTTGAGCTGTATTAATCATTCTGTAGTTTGATAAAAATCTACTCTGTATATAGTGTTTGTGAATGTGTTCCAATGTCACTTACATGATTTAATAAAAATAATATGACATAAATGAAAATGTTGGTGTGCTTGTTTTTTGTCTTGCATTGCTCATTTTAAAATAATATAGATGGTTTTGACATTCTCTTTCATTTTATGCAAAGTGATAATTTTTCTGTGCTTTTCCATTATGATTCAGTAAATTTTTGTGCAAATATACCTCAACTCTTAATTAATAAGGATACACAATTCAATTCAATAAGAAAGTTTTTGTTAAGAAACCATGGTCTTTTTTTCACATGTTTTATGCATTAAGCAAAAGCATGCTTTGAAATAACACTAGTATGTGTATTAAGTGATTTCATTTAATGTTTCATATTTAGATTCAACTTTAATTACACCTCTGAAAATTTAGTTGGGCTACATGTAATATATTCCAATACACCCCTTGGGTAAACTATAACTTGCATACAACTTTTGTTTGATATGAAACGTATGCAACATGGAGAATTTGAATCTGTATCGACCATAAGTTGGAAGATGTTGCAACATTAAAAAAAGGCTCATAAATGGCCATATTTGGATTTTTGTAGTAGTAGCAAAACTTTATTGCACATAGTCCTCCATGGACTAAAGCATTGACAACATAAAAGTACAATACACATGTGCAGGTATTGGTATTTAATTCTCAATGAAAATATTAACATGAAACTTAAAGGGAATGGCAAGTATAGTTTGAACATAGTCAAAATTTCAGATGTTAACATTTATATATCCCAATATTGATTTTTTCAGTTTCATTAGTATATAAATGTGTTGATCTTAATTCATCTCTCAATATATCTGATATCTTCAAACTACTAATGATTTTAAATTTGGGAATGCCCTTCTTAGCATTATAAAATCATGTGTTTTTTTCAAGGCATTCTTCAGTATAGTTGACAAATTAGAGTTTGAAATGACATATGACTTATTAAAAGGCCATTTAAATTACACACACACACATATATATATATATATATGCGTGTGTGTGTATAATTTAAATGGCATATATACATATATATATATATATATATATATATATATATATATATATATATATATATATATATATATATCATCGGTGTACCAGTATGCATCTTCCCTACTCCTTCAATTTATTTATTTCATCTAACTAATCTAATAATTTGGGCCCATGAGAAGAAAGAGAGAGAAAGAATGATTGAGAAGAGAAAAAAGAAAGAATATTAAAAAGAAAGAGAACGGGATAACGAAAGAAATGTAGATACATGCATGTAACATGATTAAACCTGTCAACAAATACATTTAACATGTATCAAAAATTCAAAAGGTTGATAAAAATACACATTGATCAAGAGTTGCAAAAGGGCAAAGACTTGCTCATGTATTTCCTATAACTGTTAACGTGGTAAAATAACGCCTTTCATTTGATACGGGAAAAAAGTCGCTCGAAAACCTCTTCAATACCGGCCGGGTACAACTCAGAGAAATAAGTCGTTGAAAAAAACCCATTGGAAAACCCGATGGGTACAGTATATGCCCAATGCGCATGCGCGATTGTACCCATCCGGTAGGTTCCAATCTTGGAAAAAGGTCGTTCGTTCCAACAATCCCCTTCTTGCGGCCCATACAGTATACTCATGGAGGAATAAACTAGTTTATTCCTCCATGGTATACTATAGCAATGGCATGATCGACCCATCGCAAAATAGGAAATTACGCTAAATCACTAAAACTAACGATGCATCGACTGTAAATGTGTAAATTAATTCGTCTATATTGGCAAAATAACAGCATTCCAACGTAACTTACCATACCCTGACAAACCCAAGTGTCAGCAACTCAACTACGACTTTCGCGGAATTTTGTCAAAAATGGCGGCAAATTTCAGACCGAGGCTATAGTCAAATCGAGGCTATGACCCGTTTCAAGCATTACCTGTGACAGTGACCCTTGGCAAAGTTATAAAGAAGTTCTTGGCACGTACTAAGTTCAGTGTTTTCCTTTGCATTCATCACTGAATTATAATGCAAAACATCTGCTACCAAGTAACTCATAAATGGAGTAAAATGCTGACAACACTGGCGGAGTATTAGTAAGCACGATACTTAGAACATGCTTTCTTCCCGCCAATCACGTGTGGCTCGGTGGCCAAGTGGCAAGGCGTCGGTCTCGTAAACCGAAGATCCGGGGTTCGATCCCCCGTCGGGCCTCTGAAATTTTATTTTCTCTTCCAATGCCCCAAGCTATACGATTTCTTGTACCGCTACATTAATACAATGCAGGCCAGTGTGGTGATAATAGCTCGTCTGATCATAACCATCCGTTTATCTGACCCGATTTACATCTGTCGGATATGAACGAAGCTTACAAGATAACTACAACCTGGACTTCAATCTCACTTACACTTACACTTACACTTACACTTACACTTACACTTAAAGTTGCAGTGGCATTAGAGCGATTGCACTCGCGCATCCTTTGGCCCTGCTTACTGTTTTTCACACCCTAGACCTAGTCATGACATTGACATTGCACACAAATACGATTTTTTTTTTTCAAAAATCTATTATAGGGTGTAGTAAATAAATAAATAATTCAATAAATAAATAATAATAATACTGTGGCTCTCCGCTTATGCGCCGCGGTCCTGTGTGACACAGGTGGCCTAGGAAGGAAAGAAAAAAAAAAAAGAGATGATGAGATGGAGGAAACCATGATTATGCTAATCAGCTCATGCTGCCATGTTTACCAGGACCAGAGCCGAGGCTAAGAGTCCACCACACACTCTCACACAGCTGTGGTGGGCCCCTGGCCCTGGATATATCCCCCAACACTCATCGCTTGTAGCCTCCCCCCCCCCCCCCCCCCCCCCATAAAAGGACAGAAAAACCTTCCCTCATACACCCTATCCCCGCCTCTAAGGCTCAGGCATTTCCCATGGGGGATCCCATGGGAGCCCTTATAAGGGCTACCACCATTCCCTCTCCTCCCTGCATCTAAGATTCTAATTCACCCTGTTGTTATCAAGCCCTATCAGTTCATTTCTTTTCTCCCAGCACCCTACCAGGTAGTCCTGTACGCTTTTAGTGCCTTTCCTGACTCCCAGAAAGCCACCCTTCAAACCTAAAACCCATGCTACACGTTCCTCTTCCTCTAAACACTGAACCTCTTCTAGACCCTTGTTATTATAGTCTTCCCTGTGCCACTTTCTGAAAAATTCTTCTCTTATCTCTCTATATGCATCACACCACAACAGCCAGTGATCCACTGTCTCATCTGCCTCTTGTCTACATACCTTACATTTACCATTACTCCCTGTTGTCCACTTCTGTTTTCTCTTTTCTAGATTGATTACTCCTGCCCTACTTTGAAAAAGAAGCTTGGATCCCTTCCCTCCATCCCAACACACACTTTTCTTTGGTTTTTCTAGTACCTTGTATGCTTTTAGTGTACTCTTTTCCCTGACACCTCTTTTCCAGTCTTCTTTCCAGCCCTCTGTAACAGTCCTACCTATATACACTTTCCAGTTTTCAACCTCATCATATCCTTTCAATTCGTATCTCTCTGCCAACTTATTTATATCTTTGACCCATCTTGTTTGTTCCTTGACTATTTCATTGTAAACCTTCCTGCACCACCTGTCTTCATTTACTGATTGTAAATACCCCCAGTACTTAAGCTTTGCTTTGGCAATTCTGTCTGTAATTTTATTCCATCCTAACTCTCCTAGGACTGCTTCTGTTGCTGCACATGGTGGTGCTCCCAGTATCCATTTCCCCATCTCATTCTGTACTTTCTCCATTCCCTGGATATCTCCTTCACTTATTGAAATCACATCTAAGCCATATATCATCCCTGGTATCGCAACTCTATCCCATAATACCCTTGCTGTGTATGCTCTGTTGAAACTGTTCAGTGCAGTAGCTTTAATCATTCCTTTTGTACGGTTCACTTTCTGTTTAATCTTCTCAACCTGATAGCTGAACATGCCTTTACCTGTTGTCTTTATCTTAACACCTAGGTATTCATACTCATCAACCTCCCCAATTTCAATTAATTGTTCATTACCTTCTGGAATCTGGAACTGCACAAGCAAATTAATCAATAATAATAATATTTTTGAAAGTAACCGGTTTCATTCTATGCCGACTTCATGACATGACTAGACAACTTCAGAACGCAGCTATTATCACCACACTGGCCTGCATTGTATTAATGTAGCTGTACTGGTACATTATGAATCAGTCTCTATAAAATGAACAATGAAAACTATACCATGCCTTATGTACATGAGGGGGATCTAGCATAGACCTCATTCCCAGTTGTTGTTTTTTTTCTGTTAAACAGAATATGCATAGGGCAAATGCCAGATCATCTGATTAAGTTTGAGGTGGTAAAGGTGTTCTGGGGCATTTTATTTTCTGTACCAGCATACTGAAAGCCCTCATATTTTTTTTTGTTTTCTTTTCTTTTTTTTTTTTTTTTGTTTTTGTTTTTGTTTTTGTTTTTTTTTTTTTTGTTTTTTTTTTTTATTTACTTTTTTACTTTGTGCTGGCAAGGAACATCTTTTTTTCAACAACTGTTTCATGCAGGTGGAAATAACTTTGTCTTACGTATGTGTGTCTTCAGGTGTTAGTTTAAACATGTTTAATGTATCTAATTTCAAATATTTTATGAACAAGAATCATGCCTATAATGTGTATTTCAAGTCTCTCTGCACAAAACTCAAGAATCAAGTGGTTCATATGCAGTACACACCATGGGGTTTGTTCATTCCACAGGCTGCACTTTGTTCAGCTTGTTATCACCTAGTCAAAAAGTACAGGATTATTATAATTTTTTTTTTTGGGGGGGGGGGGGGGGGCGTGGGGGATTACACCATAGAGAAAGAAACATTCAAGCTGATACCAAAACACTGATTAAGTTTCCATCCACAGGACTCCAGTCAGGTCAGGTGCTTGCTTATGCTAGTAATATGATAGGAGTTCAAATAAATAACAAAGGCAAATGTTATGAAGACTGTGACTTTTGCCATGTTTGTAAATCCATGATCTCTGTAATGACATTCTTGCAGCATCTCCTTCCCTGAGCACATCCACAAAATGTTCATTGCTACTTTGTCATAGAACAGCAGCACATATCCAAGGATCAGACTGCTTACAGGCATCATGGTCTTTGCCCCTGTACAGGCAAAGTCAGTTACATTCATCTTACTCCTTACGACAGTTTTAACTTCCTGTGCAGCACCTGCTGTTCTTTGCAGAATATGTCGTACAAAATGATTTAAATTGAATATCACAGTCATCTTTTCTTGATTTTCCCTTTTCTCAAATCTTAACTTCTTCTCAGAAACTATCTGGCTAATTCCTTTAATATTGCACTCAAGACCACCTAATACTTATTGGCCACCAGGTGGCATTGTGACTTTTTTCTTAATTTATTTCATTATTTTCTCATACAACTCTTTGCATGTTTGGGCTATTTTTGACTTCTCCAGAATGACTAACAGATTTGTTTTAAATCTAAAAAGAATATATTCTTACTATTATCTAAATATAACACATTTGTGAAAATGAAAGGGATACATTGATTTTTGGTAAAGCTGGGGGGGTATCTTTTTAAGTTTTATAAGAACATAGTCTGACTAAATTGATGTAAGGTTGTGAATATGAAAGTGAAAGGTTGTTTGGCAAAGCTATGGGCTATCAAACTTAGGTACCTTGTTCAGACAAATGACAGACTGAAATTGCACAAGCTAAGAGAAGATAAGGTTGAGTTGCCATTCAAACTTCTATTTTCCAGTTTTTGATGTGGACACACGCAAGGAAACACACACCAAAGTTGTAGAATCTTAATTTATGCTAATAAAGGGCATTTCAAAAGTTTAAATGTTGCATATCTTCCAAAGTATTATAGGTAGAGGTGACATTCCAACTTTTCTGTATTGGTTTTTGCTGAAGGCACATCCAATAACCCACACATTTAAGTTGTAGAATATCAATTTACTCTAATTAGGGCACTTGAAAAGTTTGAAAGTTAGATATTTTTCAAACTTTTCATGTAGAGATGCCATTCCAAATTCAATCTGTAGGTTTATGCTATAGGCAAAATCCAATGAATCACACACACAAAAGCTGCAGAATTTTAATTTATGCTAATTGGGGGCACTTGAATAGTGTAAATGTTGAATCTCTTCAAAACTACTACCCCGGTATATGTCGAACTGCCATTCCAACTTTAATTCATAGGTTTGTGATGTAGGCATATACAATAAGCCACACACCAAAGTTGTAACATTTTATGTTAATTAGGGGAAATTAAAAAGTTTAAATCTTGAAGATCTTCAAAACTATTATGGGCACATATCCATTCGAACTCCAATTTATAATAGGTTTATGCTGGGGGTGAATGCAATGAACATAAAAGTCGTAGAATTTCAGTTCATCCTAATTAGGGACACATAAAAGTTAAAAGTTGCAGATCTTCAAAACTATTACAGGTACAAACTTGCAGGTTTGTGCTGAAGCTGCATCAAATAAACCACAAACACAAGCTGTAGATTTAAATTTATGCAACTTTTCATAGCACACAGATTTGTTTACTGGCAAATATTTGCTAGTTGAATTTCATTTACAACAACACAACATAACACATCACAAACAAAGGAGTTTCTTTGTACACTTGTTTATTCTGTTTTAATTAAAGTTCAAGGTGCATAGATCACCCTGTCTTATCAATATCAAATTTTTTATCACAGTGGCTGCAAATATATTTTTGTGGCATGTGCTGCACTAATCAGATGCCACAGGGAACACTTCACATTTACTATCTTGCAACGTTCCATGCTTGCTCTCAACTCGATCATAACCATTTCATTCTGTAGCACAGCTTCACTCTTTGCACATTGTTCATGTGATATTTCGTCACTTGGCTTTGTTCAGATGTGTGAATCAAAATTATACCCACATATTCCCAAACAGTAAAACAACCATGACTCGCTAATTTTTTTTCTGCAAGGTTAACCTGCATGTCATATTTGCAAGTGAAGCTGGGCTGCAAGTTGTCAATTTCAAGTTTTTAGTGCCTGTACAGTAAATACTTTCAGCTCAACACTATGCATAATATTGTGAAACATCCTTTCACATAGGATTACCCTGATCTTTAGCGACATAATCAAGAAACTTTTTCCTTGCTTAGTAGCTTGTGTTTTACTCACTTCAGCCAAGCAGGGCATTGTAACAAGAACACATTAAGACAAATTAAAATGGGGCTGTACCAGTGGCTCTGATATCATATTCCTACACAGATCAGTGATTATCAGATATTTCTGACACATGTACCACAACATAGCAACATTTTCCTAGATAGGAAAGGCAAACTAAATTGTAGCATATCATTTTTGAACATTTTCACCTGTGGAAACAAGTTTACTCCTGGCTAATTAAAACTTTTTATCTCTTCCTTTTAGACACAAGTACATCAAAGTTGTGAAGATACCCAGTTCAGTGGTTCTTAAATCCTCCAGCTTGTACAGCAACCCCACACTATAACTAGGGTCTTCCACACTTTTCAAATGAATTGTTTCAATATCAAAAGTGCCATAGCTGCAGATTATGGAGATCAATCATAGTTTTCATTCCGAAAGTCTTTGGTACTCTGTCAAAGAGTTTGGTCCATCCTCATCGAGAAAGCAAATAAGGGTAATCTAACATGTGAGTACACATGACATCAGTGTTCAAGTGCATATATGAAGGCAAAGGCATATGGCTTCTGTATTCAAATATTTCTGCAAGGAGAGACTATGCAACATAACTGTACACAACATGACTTTTACACTTTGAAAACTTAAACAGAACAACCAACAATCCATCATTGTAAGACATTATCTACTGGACTAAACTTATTCACCTAAAAGATATTGGTCAGAAAAGTGATGATAATCCATTTTTGATGAGAATATCTGCAATTTGGATGATGGGTACCTATCATTGTTTTTTTTCCCCATCTTATGTAACATGTTTGTTTTGATTATTTACCAAAAAACTGATAACTATTTGCCTTTTCCAGTGGGAAAAATAATGAAAAGCAATGAAACCATTAAAATATCTTCCCAGAATACAGCAAAGTCTGCTGAATATCAAAATTTGGATTAACTCATTCCATACCAGTCCCTGATTTTTCTGTATATTTACTTACATTTAAGACGACAATTGCATATTTAAATTCTTCATAAAAAGAGCTTTTGTTCAAGTACCAACATGCCTATAGTCTTAAGTCAGTGGTTCTGGCACTGCGTGGCAAGTCATGCTGCAGCTGCGGCAAGGGCAGCTACAGCATGACTTGTCAGGCAGTGCCAGAACCACCGACCAAAGCCTGTGACCAGAGTATGGAATGAGCTAACTGAACAACAAACATGATATGCTTAACTCGCATAAATTTTCAAAAGAAAAGAATATCGCATAAGATTCCAACTGACTGTACCTCATCTTTCATCATGCTCATAGTGATACTGTTCAAAAGTCTGAAATAAATATGTGGAGGGGCATTTTCAATCTGAAGGCTTAAATAACAATAGATATACATTAAAAAAAAAAAAAAGAAAAAGAAAAATGCTCTTTCACAACACACATACGAAGACCTAAGACAATGTTTGTTCAATCATACTCATCCACAATTGTGAGACTTGTCTGACAGTGACAGCTTCTTGACTGAAAAGGCAAATGCATTTTTGAAGTTAGTCCCAACTGCCAGGTTGATTCAGATGAACATCACTGTTACAACCACATATGTGCACATTCTGTACTGAATTTTACTTTGTTACCACAAAATGGCAACATGCTGTACAGCATGCTTCACACTAGCCACAAATGTGCAAAATAAATTAACTCTTTCAGTGCCAATCATGACTTAAGTCCATCTACTTAAGTCACACTAGTCTGAATTATCATTAGGATCCCAGATTTGTATTCCTCATAAAAAGACCTTTCATTCAAGTACCAGCATGCCTATAGTTCCAGAGAGAATACCCCAGGTCCACAGCTTTTCTCGATGCTAAGGGAAAAGCTGTTGACTCAATCCAAAATTTGGCACAGAAAGAGTTAAGCACTGGATTTGAAATATGGTGAGAAAACATCAAGTGAAACTAAGCAAATTTCCCTGAAACTGAAAAACAAACTTTTTTTTTCTTTTCTACTCAAACATGGATGTTTCAAATCGTTCCATGGGCTAACAAGAGGCCCAAGGGCCTAATGCTCTGCTGACATATAATCTGATAACTGTAACAAAAAAATTATTTCCTGAAATTCAATCCCTTTGTGACATAGAAGTAGATCATCCAACATGTGCAATATCAGGCTTCCACATGAAAACCCATTTGTATACATTTAGTATCATTAGCACTATTCTCTCCCACCATATTGAATTTAGTGTCCTTTGTATATTGCTTAATGACCTTGAAAAATAGGTCCAGGTCACCCAAAATTTACCATTGGCCTAAAATATTTTTGGTGTAAGTTTTGTACTTCCCATCTTAATTTATTATTACGATTATGAACTTAATGTGTTTTTGACAACTATGATGTTAGTTCGAATCAATACCATCAGTGGCACCACCATGACTGTGTCATCGGCTTCTGGCTGTATAATGTAATGGTATATAGATCTATGTATACCATTTAAGATGTAATAACTGTAACAAAAAATTATTTCCGGAACTGCATTCCCTCTTTGACCCTGACAAGGTTGGTCAAGGTCATCCATATTATGCAATTTCAAACTTCCACATGATACATATTTGTGATACATTTGAAATCATAAGCATGAGTCTCAATATATTGAATCCCATGTCCTTTACTAAACTGCTTTTAAAATGACCTTGAAAAAAGTTCAGGTCACTTAACACTTTAATACATTTGACCATTGGCTTAATCTACACTTGGCGTAAATTTCATAGTTACATCTCCACTTATTACCACCATAATGAACTCAATGTGTTTTAGACACCCAAGATTGAAGTTCCCATTAATACCACCAGTGGCACCACCAGGACTCCACAAATCATAGGCTTTTGTTTGTATCAATGTTCTTGCATTGGTATATGGATCGTGTGTCCGAAAGTTCTGATGCAATAACCGTCTTTACAAAAATCATTTCCAAAAATGTATTCCCTCAATGACTTCTAAAATGTATATCATGGTCATTCATACAAAACAATATCAAACTTCTGTCGACACATTATACAAATTTGTGGTTGAACTGGTATACCATTAGCCTATTTCTTTTTCAAAACACTGAATTTTACATGTATTTAATACACTTTGGTGCATACCTTCCATAAGACAGTACAGTTGTGTTTAGCTCCAGGTTCCCTGCTTAAGTGCCTTTGAGCTCACTTCAGTTGTACTTTAAACTTAATTCGGTTGTGGGCTGATCTCACTTGTGTTGCACTTCACGTCATGTTTCATTCATAAGGGTACTGTTCTATTTTCAGAATGGGATAATTTATGGATAAAACAGCACTGAAAAGACTTCAAAGCGACTAGACTTAGGTCACAAATGAAACAGTACAAACAGCCCTATCCCCCTCACATTACTTGGCTTTCATTCCACTCTACTCCTTCAATTAATTCCTCATGACCAGTTAAAATGTGCTATGAACACACCAAAACAGTCACTGTCTGTTCCCGCATTGTTGGAACAGGTGCCAGCACATGTGGCTGGTATGGCTCATTCAACATTGTAGTTTTTAGTAGTGACATTTCATTTGCGGTAAAATGTATAGATTTATTTGTCCATGCAGTATAAATAATCATTGATAGTCATTTATGACAAGCAAAAGTGTTGAAATCTGCAGAAAAATATGCTAGTTCCCACAGGGCCATGTTTGTTAACAAATGTCTGTTCGGCACAGTGGGAAAGCCCACAGTATTCTATTCTGGGATACTCTCCTCTGATCGGCTAAATTTGATGCGTATTGGTATTTCCCACGGTAAAAATCAGTCAAACTCAATGATAATATCCATATTTGGGAGCTCATTTGAGGTTATGGGGTCATCGATCTAAATATGGTACTTCAGCACCATCCAAAAGCACATTTGGCTGCCAACCATAACCAAAAAGTACCTCCTTTTCCAATAACTGCCAAGCAATGCATTGCAAATAACAAACATGGATGCTGTTCTCTGATGAACTTTCCAAAACGGGCAAG
Organism: Hermodice carunculata; assembly: GCA_964020975.1. Classification (NCBI taxonomy): domain Eukaryota; kingdom Metazoa; phylum Annelida; class Polychaeta; order Eunicida; family Amphinomidae; genus Hermodice; species Hermodice carunculata. Next base: position 1,238,147 of record OZ026627.1, read on the forward strand.
ATAAATGTGACCCAACAAGTTTATTTTTGCTGTCCATTACCAAATTTTGACATAGAAATATCCCATACAAGCTATATTAACGGGGAAAGATGCATAGTGAACAAACACATGGACATGAGCCATGGCAAGACTCATATTCATTGAATGTGCTAGATATTCATTGCAAACAGCGTAATGTTGATCAATGGTATTTTTCCCACAATCACTGATCAGTAATTTCACTGAACAAACGCTCCATCCTGCTTTCTAGTGACAATGTTGGAATGGCGATATGAAGGAAATGATGCAAAGCCTACTTCAGCTGATAGTTTTCATGATTTTCCTATAAATGACTTGATAAAGAAAGGAAAAACAATTCCCATGTATGCGCTGAAAACAGCTGGATTCAGCCAATTTGAGGGGGAGCTGGATGCAGCTGGACACAGCAGACTTGAGAGGGAAAGGGTCAAATACTAAACAGAAATAAATATAGTAATGTGGACTACAACAAACTTAGAACAGAACAGCACATAAACGATATTACACGCTAAGAGCAAATTAAGTGGGACCAAAGTGCACGTTCATCCCACTTCAGGCAGAACACTGCACACACTTGCCAGTGAGACAGGGAACCTGACGCTAAGCACAACTGTATGTAGTGCCACTGAATTTCAGTGTTTTATATTTTTGCTGATGGACATTGCAAGCAAGTTTTGTGATGATTCATACAAGATTCTTTGAAGATCAGCATTCCCAGCATTTTCCCCATTTTGGTTAATATATTACACAATACTACAGGTGGTGACACCAATACTGACAGGGGCCTAGATTTTCATACCCTTTTCAAGTCCATAAAGTCATATGTAGTTAACATGAAAACTGTACATTGTATCCCATTCACAAAAAAAAAAGTTTGTGGATGGATGGACATCATGGACTGTATTATAAGCTCTGCCACCTTTGGTCAGCAGAGCTAAAATTGACTGTAAAATAACTTCAAACTTGCACCAATCTACATTGCTGTACTTGCTATGGTATTCTCAATTTCAGTGGTGATCAGCAACACTGCACTTTCTCTTAAAGATCAAGTTTTCCTTTTCGAATCTGTATCTCTCCACGGCTTTCACAACTAACCAAATGTTGTAATGTCTGGAATAAAATATTCTCTGTATATAATGCAATACTTTTCATCTTAAAAAGTACATTCAAGTGAATTGCATCACCCATTACAGAGTCATGTCAGATGTTTCCATGCAAGAACCCTTGGTACATGTACCCTTTTTCACTCAAGATCAATGTTCAACTCTTCCATAATTGGATCAATTTTTCATAATTGTCTGAATATACAGTGTTCCCTCTTTAGAAAGACCACTCCAATAATAGTCTGATCTTGGCACCTTCCTCCTGACCTTTTTGGGGTCATATTGTTCATGCCAAAGCTTGTCTGATACAAGGATAAACTCATTCCAGAGTACAATTATATATGACTTGGTCAGTTGTTTTTAGCACTGCATGAAAATCTTGCTGCTGCTGCCACCTGGTGCTGGACAGCATCAGAAGGACTTGCTGGACAATGTTATGCTCAACCAAGGTTTTGAATAGGCATGTTGACACTTAAGTAGAAAGTATTTTAAACAATTTTAGTGAGCTTTATGAAGATGGAACCACTGAGTTACAATTTGAAAGTCCCTGAGAATGATCTTTCAAAGAGGAGACCACTGAGTATTTGAATACTTTGACTGCTAATCAAGACACCTTGTGCATTGATCTAACTGGAAGGTTACATGAATAGAAGTACAGACTGGACAGTTACAGTGCACCAAACTTTTACGGATACTCCATATAATGACATCACTGAAGTTTTATACTCATCATTTCCATTTATATATTCACATCTATGTAATGTGGACTCTTCAAAACCAGAGATTATATCAATTCACAGAGCGTGATATATGAAACATGCCAACCTTATAATATGCCATCATAGTGGTCCTACATCAAGCTACCCTGTACTCAACTTTCTCCATTTTCCCACTACAAATGACTGCTTCTTCTCACATCATCATCATCAGCTACAAATCTTACACAATGCATGAAAAAAGGAAGTGTGAGAAAATTATGTTTTTGGAAGGAATCTGAGACAGACAGCATACAATATCATCGACAAAGTAGCTACAGCATACCATCAATCTGGATTGTTATCAGCACCAAGGCAACACTGGTCAGTGTTGGTGATGCTCTATCGCTCAATCCATCAAATGGAGGTCTTCCAGTTTTCTCTGAGAACTTGCCAGCTCTGAACTAAATCAGACAGAGCTAGATCAATTGTTAGAATTTGTGCCAAAGTGACTGAAATTTGTGGATGAACCTGTCACAACTGATCTCAGGACAGTCTTTTCCCTTTTCTATTTTAGTACCTGCTCAGTCTGCCAATGTCACACAAGAGAAAAACTTCAGGTGTTTTGCACTTCAAAAAATTATAAAAACAAAACAAAAACCATGTGCAGAATGTTTTCATGCAGGACTGTTTTTCCATGAAGCTTTCCCATTGAGCAGTATATGTTTCTATTTATATGTGTTACAATAATTTGGTGTTTTCTTATATTTTTGGAAAACTTTTTTTGCAAAATTTACTGACAGGTTTAAATGGTTGTTTTTTCCACAATCGTTTGCAGTAATATGCATCTGTAAAGCACACTGAGATTTTTAAAACTGCTTAATAAGACAGGTACCGAAGTCCACCATCAGAAACAACAAAGTCATATGCAGAAGGATCACTGTTGAAAATATGGTCAGTAGTTCAGCAGGATTTAAAGTGTGTTACAATGTTTTGTACATGTATTCATCCTTATTGGAAATGGTATCAAGTAAAATGCATGCTCACTTGCAGGTTTGTTTTTAAATAAGACCAGCTGAAATGATTATTACTGCTTAACTACTATAGATTACTTTCATTTTAGTGGGGGAATTTTGTAAAAAGATGGTGTTGCTCTTCTTTGAAACATTGAAAGAAATGACTTCAAACATCAGCTTCACTGAAAATATTGTCAAAGCTATTTGGTGTTCACAGTTTGTCACCAATTTTTACGATAGTGACTGAGCTTAGCAAATCTTCCAACATGTGTGCAATTATGCAAAGCCCAAGTGAAATCACTTTCAAAATACAAGATCAGACATTCTCAAGGTCTTTACTCCTGGTCAAATTGCACAAAGGTGGCAGTGACAAAGATGACATACTGTTTACGGTTTCCCCTTCAATTAAGACTAAATCGATGAGTTTCCTTGGTGTGGGTTGGCTAATACCCAAGCCACGTCAAGGAAAGCTGTTGACACAAGATGTGTTATCATGTTAGGTCTTGTCTACTTTTTTCATCCAAATTGTTTTTCATCACTGTTGAAATATTATTAGTCCAACACAGTGAAGCAAGATCAGATAAAACTGCCAGTCAGTTTGGGTTGGTTTTTTTTTGGGGGGGGGGGGGGGGGGGGGGTGGAGGAAAAAATTCTTGATGTATCGCTAAAGAGCAGAGACAGGTTTCCCACAACACAGAAGTATTCGCATGATTCAAGTTAACTACAGAACTTCCTTGTAGTTCTTAGCACTAATCAAAATTTGTCAGTTTTGGGGAAAAAGAAAAAAAAAAAGAAGGAAAAAAAGTATGTACACGTACAATTTATTTTCAAATGTCCAGCTATCTTCTCCCCCAAGTTGATTCAATAAGCACTTCACAATAAAAGCATCCACAATTTAGATTCAGAGAAAAGATCTGCTGACTTCCATCTCATCCTAACTGCAGAGTGCTGCCTGAGACTGGCTTGTCGAGTGTCCCGAAATTTCATGATGTGGCACTTATCACAGATGTTGTCTGGGCCTTATTTTGGGCTATTCACAAGCCACACTGCCAATGATTTCAAGGTAACACAACTCCTAAAATGACCAAATCATCCCTAGAATTTTCATTTGTGATTGCACGAAGGATTCCCAAAAATGATAAAATGACACATTCTTATGAGGATCAGTTTTGCTAATGCCCACCTATACAGATGTTTGTGTTGAAGGAAGGTTTTTTTTCATTGAGGTGTTGGAACATAAATCAAGGCCAAAATTTCACAAAAGACAGTTGCCTGTATCACAGATTGTTGAAATTATATTGGTCATAAATATATTCAATGAATTAAGCAAGCCCCATTACTCTGTGCCAAGATACACACGCTCTCCCATTATCTGTGTGCTCTCTAAGCTTGATGTGAGGTATCCAGTCATAAAGAGAACATTTGGCACACCAAGCTGTTAAAAATAACTATACAAACATTTTTTCCCTGAATTTTTCTCAAATTTGTGAACTCAGTTAAGTGGACCCATACATAAAGCAGAAACTCTGGCAGCCCATCTTGTGTTGGCCAGAATAAAAAACACAGTGAAGCCACTCACTGGGAACAGCTGCGCCATTCAAGACACCCTCTTTTCATGATGCTCAGTCCTGTCTATTTTAGATGCACACGAATCACCTCCCAACTTGCTGATGTTTTGCATATCCAATGGCATAAATATGGGAGCATGACTGCATTCTCCTCACCTTGAGATCAAAGTGGAACAAACTGTTCTGCGACAGCTCTGTTCTTAGTTGCTGTAGTTGCAGCATGGTCTGGTTTCCACGACGATGATGGCGAACTATCACGTTACTTCCATGGCTACCACTTGGTCTTTCACTAAGCTCTTGACAGTTAGAGTTTCTTCATGGTTGTCCCTGCAAGCAATGGAAGTATGAACAGTTGCACATGTCTGCCATGTTGTGCGTAACACCCAGCTAACGAACTCATTTGAAATGTTACTTGTACATGAGCATATGGATACATGAACACATCTCCACACACTGCCGAAGCCCTACTGCTTTCTTTACTTTTTTTTTTTTAATTTGTTCTTTTCACTAGCTTTTATACACTGCCAATACTATTCAACTCAGAGAAGCAAACATTGAAGACCAAAAGACAAAGGAAATACCCCTACTGTCTCCACCTTTCTCGTTTCATCAGACAAACTTTTCAGACCAAATGCAGAATATTCCGCTACAAAAATTTTTTAATATAAAGATGTATCCCTGAAAGGTGGAAAATGCGCATCCCTGCAAGCTACAAATATACATCTCAGACAAACTGAATGCCTCGTACAGCAGAATTATAAGGAATTTGGCGATTGCAGAGTTCAGTATTGTTGACCCACAACTACCCGCAAACGGAATGACACCTGCAACTTAGCACAGACACTCCCAGCAGTGCCCTTGTGAACTTTCAGCGTAAAATATGTTTGTGTCAAGTTGAAAAATGACTATGAAACGTACACCAGGGATCCACAGAATGCATTCAACCATCTTATAACTATGGGGCATCATTTTCCTACATTTCTTATCACCATAAACTTAGCCACATTGTCATCTATTACTTCATTGCCTTCTACACACAATACACTTTCTGTTTAAAGTTTGGCTTCATGTTTTATATGTAGCACCGTCCACATTGTCCATCACACACACATGCACGTCAAGTACGTCAGGGTCGAAAAGGGAAAAGCACTACAGGCATGAAAGAGGAGAAGGAGGTAGACCTAAGGAACGAATACTGGCTTGAACATGGGTGAAATGTAAAGCAACACAAACGCCAGAGAGAATGTGAATATAAACTTTTGTGCAAAGTAGGACTTTTTTTCCTCCTCCCATCTTGATGTTGAAAACAAAATTGTAAACTAATTTTACTTATTTTTTGCTATTTTTTCCATTATTTCATTTTTTCCCTTCCTCCTCCCCAAGATTTTTTTTTTTCAATTTGTAAACCAAGTAATTTTATGTTCAGAACAAGCGAGACTCCAACTAGCAACCTTTGGCACCAGCTGCCAAGCTGAAATGGGAAACGCTCAGATCTACTCGACCAAATCCCCATTCTTCAAAAAAGAATGGTTCAATGGAGGTAGTTTGTACCAGTGCCATATCAACACCGTTATGTAGTATATATACGAGTCGGCATTTATTTCCAGAATCGGGGACTTGAATCCACCAGCATTAAGGAATTGCCGAAAATATATCTAATGTTCGGAACAAGTGACACTCAAACTTGCAACCTTTGGCACCAGTTGCCTAGCTGAAATGGGTAACACACACATTCACTCCATCAAATCCCCATTCTTAAACATGAGGCCCGTGGGCCTAATGCTCTGCTGGTACCATGACAACACCTAAATCTTCATTTCAAAGTTGCTAGTTCTCAAATTGTTTATAAAGCTTATGTGATTTTAGTGTCTCATTTGTCCACTAGCTGGTACTTCACTCCACATGTAATCATAGCTTATTTGTGCAATTCCTGTGATGGATATTGTTGCATATGCCAAGACAAAAATGAGCGAATCCTTGATGTCATGTGCTCAGTGACTTGGGGCCAAGGTCACTCAGATTATGTAATACAAGGGGCCCTTGGGCCTGGTGCTGTGCTGACAATGCCATTCATGTCAAAACTACACACTACCATTACAAAATCACCTCTTTCAACTTTAAATGCATGGTAACCTCACAAAAATAGGTCAAAGTCAATGCTATTACAGAATATTCTAGCACTGGACATGGTCTATACATCTTATAAATTTTGCAGGTCTAATCTAATTACTTTTCCAGATATGGAATTTCATATCTTAAAACATATTTTGGCTCAAAATTTCTGTTAAATTATAAGTGGCACCACAAGCAGCACTTGTAACTTACACTTTGATTTCCCGCACAATCCCACCAAATTTTGTTATCCAACAAGTACCCAAATTGAAAAACCCATTAAAAACCAGGAAACTAACAGATTCACCCCCTTGTGAACAACTTTGTTTGAACCTTCCCCAAGGTACATTTCCACAAGTTCAAAAAAAATCTAAGCAACCATTCTGGAGAAGTCAAAAACAGGCAAAACACACAAAAAAATTTGCACAAAAATAGCACAAAATCACAGCACAGGTCCAAATTACGGTTTAGGCATTTCCAGAAGTTTTCAAATGCAATTTCAAAGCAACTGGCTATTTTGCCAATACCCTCTGAATATACTTGGCAGGTACCCGCCCAAGGAACTCCCCTGCCAACTTTGAAGTGAACTTGGTTGAAGATTTTTTAGAAGTCCAAAATGTCAATTGTGAACAGACGAACTGCCAATCCTATATACTCAGCTGACTCACATGTACAGCTGAGGTAAAACGCTGTGGCATGACATAAATGGGACATTAAATAAAAAAAAAGACAAATAAAATTTACTTGATGCCTCTCCCCACCCTGTGTCCAGTAAGAGCGATCATTTAATATAATCAGGTGAAGAAATTCGGGCACTGTATCAAAATCTTACTTTCGTATAGTGTCATTCTTGCCATTGTTGGTATTCGGAGTAGATGCTAGCTTCAGAATGGTTGGCGTAGCTGGTGAGACGGCTTTGGTGGCTAATGCTGGCATGGTGGTGGAGTTATGAACGCTTGTGGTACTGACTGCAGATGATGACACGGTGGTAGTAATGGCTGGGGAAGCAGTGGTCACTGCTGCACTGTTGGTTGTGGAGCTTGGCTCACTTGATGTGGGTTGTGTGCCAGGTAGAGGGTAATTGAGCTGAAGTACTGTGGCAGCAGGGGACGTGGAGAAACCACCTGATTTACCTGCAAAGAAAGCACTATTTTGTCAAACTTCGTTAGGCACCAATTTGTATCCCTCTTTTTTTTTCAAGTTTTATAACTATTTGTGTGACGAATAAATTAGATTATTTTGTGACCAACAAAACTCTACTCCAGTCACTACTAATTGTCCATGTAAAGAAATGAATTTTACTTGACACACTACGCTCATTACAGAGCCCCTGGCCCTGCTGCCCCTTCCACACATCCCACTTTATAGAAATCCCTGCAACACTAAAGCACATGCATGTACCTTTTCTTGTTCAATCTAAGTAGAAACAGCGCCAACTGTTACTGTCAGCATTGCATTTTATTTGAAGCTTTATTCTTTAAAAGTACAGTGAAATATATACAGATATCTGACGTATTCCTTATAATGACACAAGTTTTGCAGGGCAAAAGATCATTTTCTTTGTTGTTTGATTCTTTTTTATCTGACATATTTTAAAGGGACCAGATGGTGTCATGATAACGAGCCTTCACTGCAACACTTTTTCATGCTGATGGAATTTTTTAAACTATACGTGTCCCTGTAATGAAAATCAATTAGCCTCCCTATCCCTTTCCAAAACATCTGAACACATTTCCTAACTTTAAAAGGCAATGAACAGCTTTCGGCTGGCAAATTTTACTCCCCAGGTTTCTAGCTTGAACTAGTACCCATTGTCCCACAAATCTGTCTACAGGGATCCAAAACGTTTTAAAAAATCACTTGTCCCCAGGGCAAGCAAATGTGAAAATCCACTTCTTCGTATGAAAAAAACACTTGTCTGAATATAACTTGATACAATACCCAAGGTCCAAATTAGCTAGTACCGTAGGTAGCTGCTAAAGCGCCAGGGTCATTTCCCAGTGCACCTTGCGGCAGGTTAGGTCGTTTCAATGTAGCAGCCATATTGCCCCATAGTTAAAGTACAGGAAAATAACATCGCAAAGTTGATCGTTATTTTCCAGCATACTACAAAAGTATTTACAAGCTACAATGACAGTCTACAATTGCAAAGTTCCTGACTGTGAGCCAGACCCAACAAAACTGGGTAAATTGGATAAATACCCCTGGATGCAAGGGGTAGCTGTCCCCAGTTTTCCTCAAAAAAAAAAAAAAAAGAAAAGAAACGACGGGAGTGGTTGAATATAGTGAAAAGACCAGAATGTTATGAACCACCCAACAAATTCATCAAAATTTGTTCCAAGACATTTGTGGGGGTTAAGGACGACATCAGAACACCCAGTGCCCACGTAATTTCTGTATAACAACTGGCGATTGCAGAAAAACAACGCACAACAAACCGATGACAGAACCGCGTGAGACAGCCGAGGATCGAGTGACCTACCCAGCAACGAAGAAAGGCCAGTTGCCAAGCAGAAAGCGGGGGTGCGATCGCTGCGTTGCAGCGGTAGCTCACAGTACTAGCTAATTTGTACCAAAGCTATTAACCACTTACTGTTGCTTGCAAATTCGCTAAAATATGTCAATATTTACCACTATTCTAGCTACGACTGTTAACAGTTCAACTGGCAAAATATTGAAAATACAAACTGAATTTAAAAGTAAACTGAATGTATTTGCATGGGGTGACTTACAATGGAAAATAAGTGTAATTTCTGAGACTATATGAGTCACTGTCCGAGGTAAACTTGAATAAAGATTCAAAGTTGCATTGGTTTTAGAATCTTCTTTCTTGTTGCCTCTGATTGGATGCACATCATTTGGATACCTATACCACGAATGCTATCGGTACATCATAGTCAATTTGCTATACAGTATTAGCAAGTTCTTCGCGATAAACTGTGTTCTTACGTCAAATTCAAATGAAAAATTTAATAATTCAAATCAGAAACAGGTCTCTTTGTAACGCCCATCGAGTGTGTGGACCGTCACTATCTTTCCTACCACAGTACACAAACAGCTGCGTAGCACTGCGGTCGAGGGAGCAACATATCACCCAATTGGTCAATTGAGTCACATGCAAAATTGAGCCAATCATAGCTTGTGTTACGGTGTGTTCATCAAGGCTTCCATCCTGTGAACATGTGTGACTCTTCTGTAATTTACGGAAAGAACACAACTGGGAAGCTTTGTTTATACTGCATCATGCGAAAATAAATAATCCATAGTTTATAACAACTACTATTTGAAGTCACAGGCAGATAAGCACAGGTAGGGGACAGAGGGAAGTGCTGAATGTGTCACAAATCAGTCCATGAGAGTAGGTCCCATGATCATGCTCAGTTCACCCCAGATTGATCCAAGCTGTCACCTGCCTGTGACTGTCTGTTGTGTATTGTTTTTGACCGGGCTGTGAACTCACAGCACCGATACCTGTCTTTATTTTTTCCCCCACTCTTAAAACCCACCGATGAATAGCATTTGATGCTAATTTGCAGAAGAATTCGCCATGCAAACATGGATTTTTTTATGCTGCTTTGACATCCTTGACGCAGTTCAGACTAACAGTGAGCTGCTGTGACCCCACTCCAAAAATGTGCGTAAACCAGTACATGACTGTTGGTACCTTTGACCTCGTAATCGTATGTACGCAACAGTGAAAATACCTGTTTGTTTTGACAGAAATCAAGTAGGTAGCCAAGTCCTGTTGAATACAACTGCTAAACGAGTAACTGTTTAAACCTGGAATGTATACTTAGCGATTATCATCACCTATTGGCGTCCCCATGCACATGCCTGCTTTGGTATGTACACATGGACTCGCGTAACTGCCAACATATTACAGGTCGCAAAGGCTTGGACTGTGCTAGTTTTCTCCATTTTTTTCAACAGGAATATATGTGTGGGAAGTTTTTACTTGTCCGATCAGGCAAGTACTTTAAAATTTTCACTTGTCACGGAAAATCGGACATACTGATTTTCACGCCCTGTGTCTACGTAGGTCACTGACATGTGGACAGCTTCTTTTGACCTTAAGTCATCAATCAAAATAACTAAAACTGACTAAAACTTAACCCTTAAAGTGCTCATCACAGCTATAGTCTTTTTCTCAGTGGCAAAATGATTCAAATTCCTAATGAAGATATCTTTCATTCAAATACCACCAAGCCTAGTCTCAAGGAAAAAGTTGTCTTAGTCAACAGCTTTCTCGAGACACTTAGCGCGCAGTGTCCAAGGAAAACTGTTGACTCAGTCTTAAATCAGCGCTTAAAGGGTTAACTTAAAATCATAACTAAAAAACTTCCTCCACCTACGACTTCAGTTATATGCACAAATGTGGTAAAACATACCTAAATTTATTGCCAAACACTGTTACCTTACACGCCAACTAAAAAAAGCTTGTTTCTTCTGGCACAATGACAAATCAAAAGTTGCTCCCAGTTTTTATTTTACTGCTGCTAGTTTGCCTGCCAACCCTCCAAAGATTCATGGAGCAAACATGGTTGACTAACTATGCATCCATAGTTCTCACATGCAAAAATTAACAGGCGAGAATCTGTTCAAAATGCTCAACCACTGTGCAAAATTTCTGTATCTGAATTGTTGTTGATTTTTTGGTTTTTGTTTTTTGTCTTTCAACTAATCCATCCCATCACAAAAAAACTACTCAAACAAATAGTGATGGAAAACTTACTATCCACAGGTCCATTTGTTATAGTGTCACTACTTGTCGTATTAGCACCATGGGTCGCTTGCAGCAGTTCTTGCGTTGAATTCAACACAGCCGAGGCAGCAAATGCTGCACTGGCTGAGTCAAGGGTAAAACGTGATGTCGGCTGAGATGAAAAGGAATGTTCTAGGTCAAAGGAACTATCTAAGTCAGTCTCCTGCTTCAGTAACTGTTCCTGCTGATGTCTCTGCATTTGCAGTAATTGTTCTTGGTGATTTTGAAAACTTTCTACATTAAATTCTGTGGCAATAGGTATGGAGGTGGGCGAAGCACACTCTCCTAACGATGATGGTGGGTCCATTGTGGGCGTACGTGGGCGAAAATGTAATCTGAAAAGAAGAGAGAAGCTGCTCATAATTTATCTCTTGTGCTCTGCCAGCAGAACTCACACTGTGCTACTACATTCACTGGCAACTGTTCTCACATGAAAAATGAAAGTCCTTTCATAGCTTTTGCATGGTCTCTACCTGGTTTGCTCACCACTGTTCATTTGTGACAGCGTTTGCAATTCAAAGACATCGAGTTATCGACACATCTCATGTTTACAAAGATACCTGCAAGTTCACATATGCTGCACGACAAGCATTCAGGAAGTTTTACTTTGGCACTTCAGACTATCAGTTTTGTTCGTACAACCACCATAAACAAATTATATATGCAGAGTCCAACATGACATAAATCTACCTGACCCTAATCAACTCCAAATAATTATGATCCCCTTGAATATTTCATTTATTGTTTCTCCCAAAACTTTAAATCTCTCCAGTTTTTACTCCTTAAACTAAAAAAAAAGTCTGCAAAAAACTGCAGTACGGAACCACACAACATGTACTTACAGTCTGTTTTCTTTGATATGCGTGACTAAATCTGACATGGGTGGTGGTGTGGAGGTAGAACTTGTCAGGTCTATGTCACTGAGATAATCATCCCAAGGTGTAAAGGCGCGGTCTATAAGTATCCTGAAACAGAATAGAATAACACTGGACTTCTACCGTAGTATTCACTGTGCTGCACACCGACCCCATCATGAATTTTCATTTCTCATTAAATACAGTACAAAATGGGACACGTGGGTCATGTAACAACAAAGCAACAATACCATAATGAAGTTGAGCATGTATTTATTAACACAGCAACAACTGCTTGTATATTTGCCAGTAATTTCAGTTATGTGCAAACTGCTGTTGACTGTCTTTGCCATCCGTACAATGGGTGCTAATTAGCACATAGACAGAACCATCATCATCTACGATATAAACATGTACCAGCACAAATACTTCTGGACTTATCCTGAGATGCTAAAAACTTAGGTTATACGGTGACTTGGGCAACTTTGCCCGGGTCATCAAAATGCTATCTCAACATAACCATTATGGAGAATGGTCGTCATGCCCAATTCCCAAGCCCTAGCTCAAAAAATGATGGAGTTACAAGACTTCACATTCATTCTTCACTATGAGCTTGGGTATTAGGACAAGAACATCTTCAGACCACAGGGCAGTTTGATGTCTGTTTGTGTATTCTCGAAAGAACTGTCAGCAAAGTGGTTTCAGATGATAAGCCCTCAGAATCCCTTCCCCTCCCAATTCATAATTCTGAGAAATTATTACACCGTTTGACAACCTTCCAGATACCTGATACAGATCCATCCAACAGTTTTCTGCAAAAGACGATTCGTGCTTGTACTAAAATTCACAAACTATATGCCAACATGCACACTAAACCATAATAATGTATTTTTCAATACAATCTATGCAGAAGTTCACCAAGCGGGGAAACCCCAGGGGAGATTACGGTATCAGAGCGAGGGGCACATAGGTTTCTGGGTAATCTGCAAGCCACTCAACCTTACCCCACAGTGCTACCATTGTATTTAATACAAGTCATGAAAAGTGAAACATGGACCTTGATTTCTTCAAGAAAACAGAATCTGCCATAGCTGAAACAGTATTTAAAAGAACGAGGAATATCAGTTGATGGAAGAAATAAAGCGCCACTGGTGGGCATTGCATTCAAAGCACATAGTTTTGGAGTTGAAAAGGACTTGCATTTCTTCCTGGTGTCGACATTACAGCAACTACACAACAATGGTGGTTTACCATGATAATTCCCTGAATCACTCAACATTCTAACTATCAATACTTTATGTACTTCCTCCGCCCACAACCCATGATGGTCAACTTCCATACACCTCTTGTATTTGTTTTATTTCCAGCGTTTCTGCTCATGTTGACACTGGCAAGATTAGCGTCCGCCATTACTCAGTATCGTAACCTTGACAAGTCCTGCTCACTTTGAACAAAGTGCACAGTGCACCTTCTAGTAGCAAAATAATCAGCCCACATACCTCGCTTTTCTAATGGGACCACTGCCAGGATCACCCCGCTTGGTGAACTTAGACATAGATCGTACCAACTGCTAACAAGAGCAATGACCAGGTCATCAGGAGCCCCACAAGCATTAGATTTTATTCCCTTGTTACCTTTACCTTGCGGTCATGGATACCCAATTGCGATCCAAACTGATGTTCTTCACAGATAAACATATCCTGAGCAAGTTTGAACTTTCATCAAATCATTCTCGAGTTAACACATGCCAATTTTGTTCCAATGGATGTTGACTTTCACCTTGAGGTCAAGAACACCCATAATTAACTTCACACAAGGTCCTACCATGGTAAATACTGAGACAAAATCTTACCAGAATTAGAAAAATATTTAAAATTATCATACGTAAACGAAATCCAGATATACCTATGAAATAACCCCCCACTCCCCAAAAAAGAAAAAAAAAGAAATTGTTTTTAGTTTTCTTAGGTGGAGGAGCGGGAATTACCATTACAATTTCCAAGTTATACTTTGCACTGTTTTCCTCAGGTGATTATAAACATTTTTTTTTCCTTTTTTTTTTTGAGTTTGATATTGACTTTGACCTGGGTGACTCCCCTAGTGCATGGGGTCAATTTGCATATGGGTCATAGGCTGACTATATATGTCCATCAGGCACCAACGCTTTCAATGAAGGCAGTTAATGTCATTTTGGCACAATTTTGCCCTGTAAAAATACCCAGACATCCAAATCATATAGGACTACAAACCTTCCTCCCCTGCCAACTCGCCTCCGTGCAAACCCTATGCAGCGTCGCGGCTGGGTCAATGAAGTTAACGTATACCTATATTTTTTCTCAGCAAAGCCACCTTCCTCACTTCCACACCAAGGCCAGTTTCCATGACCATCCAAAATTGGCTGCAACAAAAGTGTTCACATATTAATCATTGATAAAAAAGTCGGTTAAATGGTGAATAAAATGCAAATTTCTCACAATTAATTACAGTAATTCCCTAACACTAAATAATAGAGCCATGTGCTTTATGCTAAACTCTTATTTCACTATTTTAAAAGGAATACCTTTACCTAAGATATGGATTCTGAAATGATTTTTACATGTAGAGTTTACCACTCATGTTCCATGATATTTACTGCATAAATTTGAAATTGTTTCCATGAAGGAAGGGAGGGAGAGAAAATCTCAGAATGGATGAAGCTCAAGAAGTGATACATCGACAGCATGACCCCTTGCCCTTAATTCGTGAAAAACCAAACAGGGCTAATGGAATTTAATGGCAGTACATGACAATTAGAACTGAAGACACCTCATGTTCCACCAGAATTTCTCCTAAGGACAAGGTCCAAACAGCAACAATTAAAAAAGAAAAAGATTGAAAGGATCCCCCATGGTCTATTCCCACCAAATTTGAAGTTGAACTGGTCTAAAAATTGCATAAGTGTTCCTTAACACCCGTATTCCTTTATTACTCTCAACTATTTTTACAAATTTTGAAAATTCATTTAAAATCATGACATTACAGCAGGACCAATTGCTGAAATCTTTCTTTCTTTTTTTTTTTTTTTTTTTCGAGACTGAGTCAAACTACATCCCCATTAATTTGAACAGAAACAAACAAAAAAAAAAAAAAAAAGTAGACATAGCTTCAACGCAAAGCGTTGACTGAAGGATTCGCCCAAACAGGCATGTACTTAGGCTGCCATTGGCTTAAATTAGGTCATGGTGACACCAAAATCTAATAAGTTCATCTTACCACGTAAGATTTAAGCATAATGCCAAATTGGAGCAAAATACATGGAGGCATTCTGTAGATATTGTGGTAATGAGAATGTGCACATCCAGACAGATGGACAACCCGAAAACATAAAAAGTCCCCCCATGGGGCAGACCCTTAGAAACACCAGAATGAAAATCAGTGCCACCCATTACACAAAATTATGGAAAATCACTGCCCAGAAGTGTCCCTAAGAAATTTTGAAACAATTGGCAAAGTACTTTACTGAACACTTTCGAAGATCCCCCCAACCCTTCACCACCTCATATAAAAATTAATGCAGCAACATGTCGGGAATAAATGACAAAGACACCCATCCAAAGCACCTCCCCCCTCAAGTTAAGAGATAATTTAGCCAACAGTTTTGGACAAATCAAAAATGTAAATGTGATCCGACAACAGATGGACATCAGTTCATCCACTATGTTCCTCTGATGGAGGAGCAAGGAAAGCTGAAAATGATAAGTCTAACATCCCTGGTATCAAGGGCTACTTACTGCAAGGTACGAACAGTTGGCTTTTCGCCTAAATGCATAGATGCCATCTGGATCATCTTGGTCCTCGTGGTCTGAAGGAGACATTGGCTGCAAGAAAATCTACAATGAGTCTTACAAGAGGCAATTCTACTACATTTACACTGCAGGAATTTACATCAAATGTAATGTGTGATATTCAGCTTTCAAATATTTCCTTTAATACAACTGTTTATAAGACTCATCTACTCCCCAACATTTCACCTAGCATCACTTTAATACTGAGACTGATTTCTAGCTGCATGGACATGACATAAATTGACCAGGGTATCTTGGCAGCACCACCAGTAAGTGTCCACCAGCAGTGTTATGCTTGTTAACTTTGTCTTTCCCAGTGGTATGAATCCTACTTAGCAAACTAATTACAACACTTTTCAGACCATAAATTACTGTTTTTAACTCGTATTACCACAGTTGATTCAATGAAAATGACTAATAAAAGGAAAAAAATCTATGATTGCACACGAGCACTAATTTTCATGCTAAGAAAATCAGCCATCTCACAACTGAGTGTAATGTAATTTTACCCTTAAAGAAAATCATATTTCACACTCAAACATCAAGAACCTAGTCTTCCCTTGCTCTATGATGAAACAGTCAATCTGCACAGGATTTGTCTTTTCATGCAAGATCTCACCGATCCAATGGAACATGCACTCTACAGTCAAGAAAGAAGTCTTGCTCTGCCGAGTTTGGGTGGGGGTAAACTGGTCACTTTGATGATTTCATACACATAATTGAAATATGCAACATTACAACAATCATTCTATTCCTTTAACTCTTTCAGTGCCAATCACATCTTAAGTCCATCTACTGAAGGCAAACTAGTCTGAATTATCATTAAGATCCCCGATTCGTATTCCTCACAAAAAAAAAACAAACAAACAAAAACAAAAACAAAAACAAAAAAAAACTTTCATTCAAGTACCAATATGCCTATAGTTCCAGAGAGAAAAGCTGTTCAGTCAGTCCAAAATTCGGCACTGAAAGGGTTAATTTGCTAACAACAGATTTCAATGGCATTATACACTTACAGGTGAGAGAGCATCATCTTCAGAACTGTACATGTCATGGGGCAGAACATCCACCTCATTGTACTGGGGTAGGTGTACACTGGTTTCTCGAACTGGGGCTTGTACATGGTTCTGTGTTTTATGTTTCCTCCTCTTATATTCTCTCTTTTTCCTAATGTAACCAGATTCTTCCTGTAAAATTCAAAGTATACATACGTATGTTGTGTGCCTAGATTGCGTGGGGACTACTGTAATCTCCCCCATTTTGAGTTTTGGAAGTCAAAATTTATTTTTTCTTTCTTTGCTACCCTGCAGTACCCAGGTCGTCACTGGTTAAGGTCCAACACAGTTTTTAAATCTTTTCAATTTTACATGCCCCCAGCAACAGAGGTACAAAATCTAATTTTATTTCACCAGTTTGGAATGAGCAAGTGTGATAGTTACCTCCTATTTGTGGCCATAAGATCGATTTCTATGTAGATTTTGAATAGCAATTATCAGCCCCTGCACAATACCACCTTTGCCTGGCATAAGGGTGGCCATATGTATGGGGCACCATAATCCGCTTCCCTGTTGTAAGAAGTGTACGAATTATTTCAGTACCTCGTTCATCTTTATAGAAACAAAAATAATTTTTTGTTGGTTTTTTTGTTTTTCAATTGGCAAAGCAACCTTTGCACCTTACCTTATGACCCCATTCTTTATTTACATATTGATTGCTATGTACAGGTACATAGGAAGGTCTGGTGTGGCGCTGAGCCTGTGCCTCAGCCAGGCACTGCCCACTGAAGTCACCCATTTGATACCTACAAGTGGAGAGCATCTGCAGTGAGAACACAGGACAACAGTGACAGTACAGTCAACTATGCTGTTTATTACACAATATTTGGTTAAAAAAAAATTAAAAATAGAAAAAATTGACACACCTTCAACGCAAAGCGTTGACTAAAGGGTCAGCCATTTGCTCAAATTAGATCATGGTGACACCAAAATCTAATCAGTTCATCTTGCTAGGTAAGATAAGCATATTGCTGAATTTGAGCCAAGTACATGAAGGCATTCTGTAGATATTGCATTAACAATTATGTCCCCATCCCATCAGACAACCCGAAAAAATAAAGGGTCCCCTCACGGGGCAAACCCTTAAAAATAAGTTATTGTCATTTAGAGGACATCCAATTTTAAAATGTTATAATCTTTGGAGTTTTAACTAACATTTCTTTAAAAATGGTGGATTCATTTGCAATTTGTAGCTATTATTTATGGTAATTTAATTTGTCATTCACGTATATACAGAAAAAATACTTTTTATAATGACACCATTTACTCCCCGCAAAATGTGTGCAAGTATGTGGACATGTCATATAAATGAGTCAAATAGGTGAGAAAGACTGCTTAAAATCCCTCAAGATTTGTGTCGTTAAGTGAATACTTGGTGTATGTATGTATGTATGTATGCATGCATGCATGCATGCATGCATGTATGTATGTATGTATGTATGTATGTGTGTGTATATATATATATATGTATATATATATATATATGTGTGTATATATATATATATATATATATATATATATATATATATATATATATATATATATATATATATATATATATATATATATATACACATACATATATATGCAACTGTCATTAGAATGAGGTTTCACAGTAGTATAAGACTTTCAGTACATGATTGTGTATGGCCACACAATCAATACTTTCATTTGCTGCTGTCCCAACATGCAACTTTTTTGGCTATCACCCACATGCATTTCTCACTTTTACATCCACTTTCAAATTAAAACAATTTTCTGTATATTACCCACATTCAAAGACCTACAATATGAACCTTTTAAAACTTATGTACTTCCAAATTTGACATGATTTGAACAACTTGAAACAAGGACAAAGTTAATGACTTGAATGCACACATGAAATACACTTTAGCTTATGGAGAGTAAAGAGTTCGGACTGCGGAATAGGGTAATGACTACTAGGAAGTGGTTTTGGACAAAAAGACACAAATACAACTACAACAAAGATCCACAATATTCCTCTTTTTCTCTTCCTCACCAGTCTAGTACAGATATTGAAACTACTCACCGTTTATCCACTATTTCTATAGTAAGTTGCAGTAGTTCCTTTTTACTTTTCTCTCGTCTCTTCATCATTTCCAATATCGTTCTGGAAAAGACATTCAAAAGTTCTGGGTTTTAACAGGAGATAAACCAATTTTCATGCAACTGCACACTATCACTTCACATGGAAGAAAAATATGACAAGTGCCACTACAGCAGGAGCACCTTGTCTGTGACCCTCTCAGATATTATTTGACAGTTGAAAAAATGTATCTTATTATGCTTTCTGCTGACCAGTTTTGCCACAACCTGGAGTCATTAGTGCCTGATCATTTCACATGGTGCTTGTACATTACCAACATAGAATTTGACCCTGACTCGCACTTAAGGAAGAAATTGTCAGGATCTATTGCATATTTTCATGCCCTTTTTGCCATTTTACTTTTGACTTTATCAACAAACCATTGAGTCATAAATAGCCCACATGAAGTGTGCATTATGGCTATAATCAGACAATTTATTACGTTTACCTTTGAGCTTAGAAAACCAGTATTGTAGCACTGACCCTTACTATTCAACATTGACCATCAGCTCAAAAAAATGCCTGCTTTCCAATCATTTTTTGAAATAAAATATGTTATTAAATACAAAAAACTGCAATCACTGCTACCCCAAAGCTTGCAATGTGAGGTGACCTCCAACACACCTCCACTGCACATCAGATTTTACAAGGTTTATATAGACCACCTAGCACGTCTTGGACAGCTGTTTGCAACTCACATGCATTTTTCTCAATACAAATACTGCTAGTAGTCAAATGTGCATTGTTAGAATCTGGTCTTCTACAAAATACTGAACAATTAAAAATAATGTGTTTAAGCACTGTAATATGTAGCCTCATATTAGGTAAGGGATGGTTGACATCACCTCTAGTTGTCAGAAAAATAGTTAATCACCGGCTACAAGCATATGGTATATGACTCTACAGGGCTCGACAATTCACGTGTCCAATTGCCCGGGACAAATCAGATTTAATCTCGGACAAGTTCAGGTAACTAACTTTTTTTTTCGCTGGGAACACGATTCTTCAAGTTTTCATGACACAGTTACAAGTTGTGGCTGTTTGCAAGACTGGCAAGGGGACGGGACAAGGCGACAATAATCCGTTGTCATAACAGTGTTTGAAGTCAGAGCGCTGTGTGCATGCGGGAGAACTATGGCCCTGCAGGTCTACTGATCAGAGCTTTCGCAACATGAGCATGGGGCGCCAATAGGTGATAATAATTGCTAACTGGTAAATATTCCAGGTTTAAACAATTACTTGGTCAGCAGTTGTAATGTATAGGTGCTGTGAGACAACTTCCCGGGCAAAAACAGCACACAACCGCCAGTCACATGCAAGGGACAGCGTCGAGTTGGATCTGCGGTGAACTGACCCAACCTCACGGACTAATCTGGGACACATTCGGCAGTTCCCTCTATCCCCTACCTTTGCATATTTGCCTGTGACTCCAAATAATTGACGCTATAAACACTGAAATCTTTATTTTCGCATGCTGCAATATAAATGAAGCTTCCCGTTTATGTGTTCCCTCCTATGGCGGAAGCCATGATGAAAACACTGTAACATGAGCCGTGATTGGCTCATTTTTGCATGTGTCTCAATTGACCAATTGGGTGATGTGTTGTGCATCAGACCACATGGCCAAAGCAGCTGTTTGTGTACAGTTGTAGGAAAGGTCGTGACAGCACGCACACTCGATTTCTGATTTGAAATATTAACATTTTCATTTTCATTTGAATAAAAAACACCGTTATTGTGAGGGACTTGCCAATACTGCATACGCAAATCTACTATGATGTACCGATAGCATTCATGGTAGGTACCTGAAAAACGCAACAATAGGCCTATACATCGCATCACTAATCACAGCCAACGAGAAAGAGGATCCTGAATTTTGAAACCAATGCAACTGTTTAATCTTACTTTAAGTTTACCCGGGATAGAGACTCGAATAGTCCCAGAAATTACGCTGTATTTTTCGTAGTAAGTCACTCCATGCAAATAGCTTACTTTTCAATTTGTATTTTGAATACTTTGCCGGTTTCGCTATTATAACAGTCGTAGCTAGAATCGTGGTAAAATTTGACATATTTTTTTGCGAATTAGCTAGCGACAATAAGCGGCAAATACAATTTAGGGTAAATGGTTTGTCTAGGCCTTTCTCTACGCCTTAAGATTGATGGGGAAAAAATGTTTATAGAAGTTATTTTAGGACAAGGGGATTTTAAAATCTTCTTGCCCTGCGGACAAGTGATTTTTTCAAAAAATTGTTGAGCCCTGCTCTATATAATGGTTAGAGGGGTTTTTTTTGGGGGGGGGGGGAGGGGAGAGGAAGGGGGAAGGACTGTTATATCACAGAAAGTTACAAAATGAATGTGTTTGTTGTTGTTATAATTTCTCTGGATTTTTATACCATGGTTTACAAAGAATCAATTTTAACCAAAAGGACATTCCCTGTTGACAAGCAGAAAGTCTCTACTGCCTGACAGAGACACCAGCAAAAGGTGCCTCCACATGTCCCTATGGTGGGCGTGTATTTTTGTGGCAATCTACGTAGAGTCACACTGCATAGTGTGCATAACTTACAAGGCTCGATTTAGATCCCTCCTAAGTTTCAGCATCTTCTCATATGAGGCTTCATCATTTTTGCGGTTCTGAAAAACACCAAACATACCATCAGACTTGACATGACTGTAACAGTTGATGCACCTATGGAACAAGTATCAATTTTGAAAACAAAAACATTTTTCCACAGCAACTTTTATAAATTTTTAACAAAAGGCCTATGGGCCTAATGCTCCACTGACTATCATCTGGACATAATCTCTCTATTCAGTCTGTGTGAAATTTTTTCTCATATCGGTCATTTTGTTCGAATTTCAAAGGTCCAAATACTTTAACATGTAACTTGCCAGCATTTCCTACTGGTCCAGGGAATTTTTTAATCGGTGAAAACGGAACTTTACTTTTCGCATGGACTGCAGTATATTCTATAAATTTGGCATGTGTAATTCAATTATTTTTCACGACATGGCATTCTGTATCTTTCAAGACATTTTAAGTCATAACTTCAGTCAAATTATAGGTGGCCCCACAGCCACAGTATCATAACCAACAGAGATTTTGACCTCTTCTTCAATCCCACATAATTTCATGAAGATCCATCAAAAATCAAGGATATTGGACTGGTCACAAGATTTTCACAAATTGACCTGCATATTACATAATACTATAGGTGGCACAACCAACATTGATGTCGACCAAGATTTTCAAACACTCTACAAGTTTTAAAAGTTATATGGGCCTAACTCAAAATTGTGGGGTACAGAGCATTCACAAGATGACCCATATATTCCAAAAGGCCATTTGACACTGACCCTGAATAAAAAAATTGTTATTGTTCAAAATGTGCGCCCACATCAAGCTTTCCATACATGGTCTGTTCGTTCAGATTGGATAATAACTTTTGAGCTATTGAAGAATAACAATAAACTTGAACAAGTGCCAAATTCCATAATAATTGGGTCACAGTGACCCAAAAGAGTAGGTCACCAAGTACAGTTTTATGTGCAATGTAATTAAGTGCAATTATGATCTGGAGGCTCAACTCCTTTTGCAATTGATATACAAGCTACACCCTACCATCACAAAATCACCTCTTTCAACTTTACTGGTATGGTGGCCTCGCAAAAATCGGTTAAGGTCACTGATACTATATAACATTTTAGCATTGGACTTGGTTTATACCTCCTATATATTTGGCAAGTTAAATCCAATTACTTTTCCAGATGTGGAATTTTATATCTGAAAACACATTTTGGCTCATAATTTCCCACCAATTATAGCTGGCGCCACCAGTACCACAAGCAACAAAGACATTGATCTTCCCATAATTCTACCACATTTCATGAAGGTCCACCAAAAACTAAAGATGCGAGAACATTCACAAGATTTGCACATTTCGAACCACATATTACATAATACTGTAAGTGGTGCCACCAATAATGAAAGGAACCTAGATTTTTACTCATAGAACATGTCCAAAAATTTTCAAGAGGCTAACTTTAAACTTGTTGATGCTATCATGTTGACAAGCAAATTGTTTACGGCTAGCTGGACATGAGTGATGGCATAAGCTCTGCAACCTATGGTCAGAAACCTAAAAAAATACACATTATTTGTGAAAAATTTAAAGCTGTTTTCCTAAAGAATCTTTTATACTGATAGGATTTTGTTGTTTCTGTTTTTAAGCTGTGGAAGTACTATGCAAATTTCAATGCAATGTTTCACATTTGTTGGCACAATAAAAATCCTATCGTGATTTTCTTTTTCTCTTCCTTACTGAGCAAGGCAAAAATAAGTCAAATTCTTTGTTACATACCTTCCTGGTCTGCATTTTCTCGGTTCGTCTTCGGAAAGCTACATACGGATTGTTTGTTGTGGAACCATCCCTTTTTTCTGTCTTTACTGTATGTATGAGTGGATGTTGCTGCACAAATAAAGACCATACAGTGTTGGCAGTTCATGCAAAAAACATAAATGACATTATCAATATACAGTGGTATCTGCCATAAGGATCACCTTACACGAAACCATCTGTTTTAAAATCACTCTCTGAAGATCCATTGCCATTATTTTTCTACTCAAATTACCTGCATTTTTAGACTTCCTGCAGTATCTGACCACCATTTGCTGAGTGTAATTTAAAACAGCTAAATTTGAGCTACTAAGCAGGCCTACTGCAAAATGTTCGGCATCTTTTTCAGCAAGAAAATTTTAATTCTGGATGGCAAGGTTATCAGCATACATGTTATATGTATGCTTTTTGTCAGTACTGCAGCAAAGCGTCACAATATTTTATAATTTGTTTCTTTACAGTTTTTCATATACCTTTTTGATTCAAATAGCTGCATGTGCCGTAATAGAAGCATGCCCCCAACATTTTATTACGTTCACCCCACATAAAATATTAACTTTCCATACTATTTTTTCAGAAGTATAAACTGCTATTGTAAAGACAAACAACACTGATAGTATTTTAAGCTTTCCAAGTTTTATTGCACTGAACACAGACATTATTATTTTAAATTGAGATGAATCTAATTTCCATCGGGTAGCAATGCCTGTGTTTGATCCAGTAATATCTTCCATTGGCATGGCATGATACTATTGGAATGTATATTGTATCACTTTAATATTGATAACATTCATTAAATTGCCACATTTTAAATATGACACTTCTATTCATTATGAATTAACAAACTTGAAAACAAAGAACAATAAGCTAGCAATTCTGTTTGCTTTGTAATTGGCACACCAGCTAACATGATTCAGATGCTATAAATTCAGCCACAACACATCCACTGTGCAAGTGACAAGCCATTAAAAGACACTTCTATTCAACATTTTTTTTCTGAAATTATCTCTGTATTTGGTGCAACACACACACACACACATAGACAGACAGACAGACAGATAGATATTACCATTCTGAGTCTTTTGTTAAGCCAGTAGTCATACACTGCTATGATCAAGTCATCATCCTCTTTTAGCAGCAGCTTGGCCTCCGGAAGGGTCACCACTTGCTGGCCACTCCCCTTTTCTAAACGATCCATCATATTTTCAAATGTAAGCGGTGTTATCTCCATCTTTTTGGTCTGTTTGTTGAGCCACTGTTCATCCTCGCTGTCCATGTCATAATCAGGAATTTCCTGCTCCATGCCAAATGCTGCAGAGCAAAACATACGAATTATACTTACGATGAAGTACAGTTTACGTTTCATTATCTCTTGAAGAGCAATACACAATAAGAACCCACAGAGCACAACTGTGTATCTCGCAGCAGTTGTAATGGTATCTTCACAGCTTCATAACAAAGGTCAGATAAGCGAAACTTCATCAGTTCAACTATATGACAGAAACCCCTAGCGATGCTTTCCCAACTCCTTACAGAGAGGAAACTACATGCAATCAATGTTAAAGCTGGAAACTCTTACACCGGTATGCATTGTCAATCAATCTCCACGATGGTCTGTACTGAATAAAATTTCTGTGTGTTGTTTTTTTTGCTTCCACAGAGATACTGCAATATTTATATAATTTTGACACCATTGCTCAGGTTATAGAGTAAACCATTTAATATGTTATAAATCTGCAGGAGAATGTGCCATGTTGCCATATCAAATTGTAATTATGCTAATGAAAGTTGATCTTTGGCATGTGCTACACAGGGGGGATAAACTCGCCAGCAGCAAAGGAGATGCGGCAGAGGAAGGATTAACCTACCGTTACCAGAACTGAAACAAGAGGGCTGTGTGAACAGCCCATACTCAGCTGACCTAGACATTCATCACACTTGCAGCTCTGTGACCTTGAGATAAGATCAAGGTCACCCATGTACTGAGTAAGTCTGACCTTTATAGAAGAACACAAACATGTGCGACATCAAAGTCCCATTTCAAGTAGTTCTCAAGTTAGAGTGAAAAGTAAAACTCTTGTATGTTGCTCTGTGACCCCAGAAATGAGGACAAGCTCACTCATGTACTGTCTAAGCATGGCCTTCATAGAGAAACTTTAACATATGCAACATCAGGGTCCTAACTCAAAATAGATCTCCAGGTCCAAACATCATGGGAGCATGACCATTTGCACAAAATAGGTAGACACTTATAACGGTACATCCCTACCAAGTCTGGCACAAATCTGGCCAAAACTATTTAAGTTATAACTAGGGCCAGTACTTTTCCGCGATCGCGGAAAACGGACGGAATTTACGGAATGTATGATCTCAAACGGAATTTATGATTTGGAACGGAAATCGGCCAATGCCACGGAAATTAAGCGGAATTTGTGAATTTTGCCTCTCAAATAATTCAAAATCACCACATATGTCATCGCATAAAGCAAAACACACGGACTTGGATCCAAATTTGACGAGTCGGCGGCGTTATCGATACCACGTGGAGCAAATTTAACGATAGGCCGGACACCTGCACGCTATAGACCCCATTACTACCATATCCATTCATTTGCATGGCATATAGATATAACGCGCAACAGAGGTACAATGATAATAGGGCCGTCAGTAGGTGGAGGCTGTTAACGTACATAGTAAACAATATGGAGTCACTTTGCCGTTCGTCGATGGATCAACATTTTCCAGAGGCGATAAGATCAACTGTTTTTCCTTTTTTATTGACCAGTGCTAAAATCGAGCCCTAGAATTAGTGAAACGGAATTTGTAGTTTCCCAAAACGGAAAAACACTCATTTTGAAACGGAAAAATACAGGCCCTATATAACCATTACAAGAAATTTCCATGTTAAAGTGTCCTATTAAAACATTTTTAAAGCTTTTTGAAAAAAATCGTAAAAAAATTCAAAAATCACTACAGCATGACCATTTGAAAAAATTTGGTAGAGACCCACCCAAGATACATTGCCACCAAGGTTAAAGGAAATCTGACATTCAGTTTCTCCAGGACGTTCAAAATGTGAATTACCATTAGAATGCATAGAATGCCCACTGACTTGCATAGTAAGCAATAGAAGAGGTGCATTTACCGATAAGTACCCAAATTGGGAAAAAATGTTAAAATCAGGAGTCCACAGCAGTGCTACCTAGTGAACATCTTTGCTTGACTCTTTCACAAAGTACATTTCCACAAAGTCTCAACAGCCTCAGCTGATCTTGACATTCATCACACTTACAGCTCTATGAACTTGGGAAAGAATCAAGGACACCATGTTCTGAGTAAGTCTGAACTTTATAGAAGAACACTTACATGTGCAAAATCAAAGTTCAAGTAGTTCTCAAGTTATAATGAAGAGTAAAATTCATGTATGTTGCACTGTGACCCCACAAACGAGGTCAAGGTCATTCATGTACTGTCTCAGCATGACTTTTATACAGAATAATTAACATGTGTTGCTAAATCAAAACAGATTTCAAGTTATCAAGTAAACAGTAAATTTTGTGTCAGTTGTCCTGTGAATTACCATTAAAATGCCCATTGACTTACATTGTAATCAATAGAAAAGCTGCATTGAACGATAAGTACCCGAATTGAAAATCCTTAAAAATCAGAAATCCAAAGCAGTGCCACCTAGTAAACAACTGTTTAACCCTTCCACAACAACATATCCATCACATTTCAGCTTAATCTGAGGGACGGTTCTGAGAACAAGTAAAAAATAGCAAAACCATACAAAAAATTCACTAAAAAAATTTGCAGTGCCACCTGGTGAACAAATTGGGAACTAAGTGTTCCCGGGAGTGTCCATGTACGATATCAAAGCAATTGGGTGAGCGGTTTCAGAGGAGAAGAATTTTGAAGGTTTGCCCCAAAAAAGAACAAAAAATTTCACAAAAAATCCAAAAATAAATAAAGCGTGACAATTTGTACACACTTGGTAGAGATGCACCCAAGGCAAATCCCCACCAAGTTTGAAGTAAATCTGGTCAATATTATTAAAGTTATGACCATTACAAGAAATTCCCATGTTAAACTTTCCTATTAAAACTTTTGTAGAGATTTTTGAAAAAAAATCATTAAAAAATCCAAAATTCATTGGAATAAACCTGGTAGACACCCACCCAAGGTATATTGCCACCAAGTTTGAAGTTAATCTGGATGACGGTTTTGGAGAAGAAGTCGAAAATGTAAATTAGCATTAGAATGCCCATTGACTTACATGGTAATCAATAGGCAAGGTGCATTTACCCCAAAGGAGCCGAATTGAATTGAAAAAATCATTAAAAAAAAACAGGAATCCGCAGCATTCCCATCTAGTGAACAACTTTGTTTGACCCTTCTACCAGGAACATACCTACTAAGTTTCAGCTTCATCTGAGTGACGGTTCTGGAGAAGAAATCGACACATATCTTTATACTTTAACCCAGCCCTGAAAAAATGACTAAAAACCTGGGCAATATAAAAGTTATATCTGAAAAATTAGTCATCATTTAGAAACCATATTCAGCAAAGTGGCTTTATGACCTTGGAAATTAGGGCAAGGTCACTCATTTTCACTTGACCTTCTTCAGTTATTGTGCAAAAAAAAAAAAAAAGGAACTCTACTGTCTGTGTGTGAGACCCTCAAAACTGGGTCAAGGTCACCCACTGTCCTTTGGTGTGGCATTTCTGTGGAGCCACTAACTTTAACAAAATGGAAAGTATCCAAAAAAGGGCATTAAAATTTGTTTTTGGAACTTCTATAGATGTATCCTATAGTGACTTACTGTCAAAAGCCGAGATGTCATCTTTAACTACACACAGACTACGTGCTTTGGCACAGCTGGTTTTTATGTCTGTTAACAAGATCGGGCCAGAGTATCTTCACAATATTTTTAAAGCAAAGTTGCAGGCGATAAATCTTAGAAATAAAAATATTATGGCTATTCCTAAGTTTCGAACTGTCACATTTGGGAAACATAGTCTGCACTACTTGAGGGCAAAAATTTGGAATAGCCTACCACAACATTTTAGAGACCAGATGAGTTTTAAAGATTTCAAAACATTACTAAACTGCTGGGATGGCTCAGAGTGCAGTTGCAACTTTTGCTTTAGGACATTATTTTGACAGTATTCTTGCAAGGTTTTTTTTTTTTCTATAATTTTATCTTGAGTCATTATACTGTGATATTACATGTACTTGCATCTGACATTCATGTCTTCATTTGATCATTGTATTATAACTATATCTGTACCTTGATTAATTTTATTACTGGAATGTGTATGTGTTTAATTTTATGCAGAGGAGCATGATTTTACATTTTATACATCGAGTGTCGGCAAAGAGCCTCAGTTGCTCACGTTGTTCATTATGTAAATCCGACGGAAAATAAAGCTTATCTTATCTTATCTACAAACTCAAACTAGCCCTTATAGGCAACCATAAAGCTGTGCAATATAAAAGTGCTACCTCTAAAATGCAAGATATCATGCAGAAACAGTATTAAACCAAATGGCTCTGTGACCTTTGAAATTAGGTCAAGGTCACCAATCTTCAAACTTGACCTAGACCTGATTACGGACAATTATCCAGTGGAATATAAAAGTCCTAGTTTAAAAACCTCTTCAGTAATCGTGAAAACCAAAGTTAACTCAGGTACCAACCCATATTCAGTAAAGTGGCTCTGTGACCTTTAAAAATGAGGTCAAGGTCATCCATCTTCGAACTTCGCCTAGTCCCAAATATGGACTATTATCCTGTGCAATATAAAAGTCCTAGCTTAAAAACCTCTTCAGTTATTGTGCGGAAACCAAAGTTAACTCAGGTACCACTGTGACCTTGGAAATTAGGTCAAGGTCACCCTTCTTCAAACTTCACCTAGCTTTTGATTAGAATGATACACCTGTACAGTATCAAAGTCCTAGCTTAAAAACTTCTTGAGTTATTGTGCGGAAACCACAGTTTAACTACAATCTCTCTGTGACCCTGAAAACTGGGTCAAGGTCACCCATCTTCAAAATCAACCAAGCCCTTACAGAGAACCATAAAGCTGTGCAATATACAGGTTCTAGCTCCAAGGTATAAGTTATCATGCAGAAAGCATGAAACCATATTCAGTAAAGTGGCTCTGTGACCTTTAAAATGAGGTCAAGGTCATCCATCTTCGAACTTCGCCTAGCCCCAAATATGGACTATAATCCTGTGCAATATAAATGTCCTAGCTTAAACACCTCTTCAGTTATTGTGCGGAAACCAAAGTTAACTCAGGTACCACTGTAACCTTGGAAATTAGGTCAAGGTCACCCATCTTCGAACTTCGCCTAGCTTTTGACTAGAATAATACACCTATACAGTATCAAAGTCCTAGCTCAAAAACTTCTTGAATTATTGTGCGGAAACCACAGTCTACCGACCGACCGACCGACATGTGCAACTCTATATGCCCCACCTTCTTCGAAGGGGGGCATAAAAATTAATCAACTAGAACTAAGCCGATCACAGACCGAAAACCCCTCAGCCAGGACAGACACGTAGTTGATGACAATACCCCTCCGGTAGGTCAAGGTAGTACTTCTCTTTGACAACATTGTCAAAACACAGCAAGGGTATGGTCCTGAGGGACTAGTGCAACCCATTTTGTTCCTTGCAGGACTCTTCAAGCACAATGTCAGTTAAAACCCCTGATAATGCATTCCACTACGTAGCATGAGTTGTAGTAAAGTTCCCATGTGCAGAGTGCAGAAGTAAACAAAGGACGTTGCCAATGTTGGGGGTAGGGATGAGACATGACCTCTTAAAGCGAACAGTAGGTCTGTTCAAAAAGTCACCTGTACCAAGCTGTCAGGTGTTGCAAGAAGTGCCAGTGGCATGGGGATAAAGGAATATTCAGGTCTCGTATGTGCAGGAGATATTTACTGTATGGTCATCAACGGTAATAATGATCCATAATTTATACCTATACAATGAGCATGACAGAGTGTAATTAGGATTTGATACCTCTGCATGCTGTTGAGATACCACTTTTTAATTCGTCTCTTAATATGTTTTAATTTTGTTCCTGATGGATTTTATCTCACGTTGGAGACACCGGAGTGTCTCTTGTCCATGTGTGCATTATATTTTATTTTAATTTTGAGGGAGGGTGTGTGCACACGTGTTTCATAACACGTTGGCTTATACTTCCTGTAATACCATAGGCGGCGCCACTAGTATCACACATTCAAGATTTTCAGTAACATTCCCACCAAGTTTCATGAAGATCCATCAAAAACTAAACAGGCTAGAGTGTCCATACATTTTTCATGTTTTGACATATACTATAAACTGCTTTTAATTTTGCTGTATTCTTATTATCGCTTATTTTGCTGACACAAAATTGTGAATATAAAAAGACATGTGAAGTAGTATTTTACCATTGTTTGAATGGGAATTATGTCCAAAGCAGTGAAATGTCACAAATAAAAAAAAAAAAAAGTGAAAATGTATACACGCGAAAATAAAGCAATTTACGGTATATCTTATGTAATAATGTGGGTCATGACATTATTATCGAACTTAACCTAGATTTTTATTCATATGATATTTCCTGAAAGTTATATGGGACTACCATCAAAAGTTTTAAAGTTATAGTGCTCAGAACCCAAAAGATGACTGGCGGACATGAGATATCTTATAAGCTCTGCGACCTTACATTAGCAGAGCTGAAAAAGGAAATTTATGCAAGTTTGTGCTTTCTGTACAGCCAATATTTGGTTAAAAATGTCTAGAGTGTTTCAAATATTGCCAGCACGGTCAAAGCCTATATTCTATTTTGGGATGTAATCTACTGGTATGAATACAACATTGCGGCCAATCAGGTGCAGGTTACTGCACTAAATAGTTCTTGGTTGTCTTGTGCTGACACCTTTGGGGGTCATTTACCTGTAATTAACCCACTGTTTCAGCTAGACTATAACATGAACTTATCAGCCTGTTTGTGTTGTATCGTTTGACAGATATTTTTTCCATGATGAATTTTATAAACAGAGGGAAAATCACATATTCATGCACAGTGACGTAATGCTGGCAAGCCGTGCTCCGAGCACGTGTTTCCTGGCTTTGACAGGTAAACACTGGCATAACTTTGGATTCTATATAGATCTATAGACACGCCTTTTTTATCTTGAATGTTTTCAATGAACGGTGTCTGCACAACGCCTTTATGCTAATATGAGAATATACAGTAAATATAATGGAGGTTTCATCCCTACTCCTATTGCGTAAATTTTGTTTGTGAACATCTCCCGTCCCACAGAAATCACTCACATCTGATGATAATTTCGATACTTGGACATACAGACAAGGTTATGGGATCATCAATTCAAATATGGGGCTCAGAATACTTCAAATGAGCGAACTGCTTATAATGTTATAGTTCATAGTTCATTTACTTCAGCATCATCTGAAAACCACTTTGGATGTCCGATGACAGCCGAAAGGTACCTCAGTGTCTCACAACAGCCTCTCAAAACATTGGTGACAAAATGCACTGAGACCTTTCTTCAATACTTTCCAAATGGGCATGAGTTTTAACTATGACTTAGCACATTTATCTTTGTCAGTGTGTCACAACAGCCTCTTAAAGCATTGGCGACAAAATACACAGACACCTTTCTTCACTTTCTTCAATACTTTCCAAATGGTTAAGTTATAACTATGACTCAGCACATTTATCTTTCCCTTGCAGTATGAAATTTTGTAGAGACAACAACCGACATGTTTGCTTTATACCAAGAAAGATGCAACATCATCAAAATACAAGGCCATGAGATGACTTAAATTTATTGATTTTTTTTTTTACTTTCTTGCAATCAACAAATGTCAATGATTTAGTGGATAAATGATTCTAATGAAAAAGTGAAACAAACAAACTAGACATAACTTCAACACAAAGCATTGATTGAAGGGTCCACCATGTAAAAAAAAAAAAAAACATTTACTCACATAAGGTCATGGTGACACCAAAATCTAATCAATTCATCTTGCCGAGTAAGATAAGCATACAGTGGTTCCCCCCCTCTTATAAGGCCTCTCTCCACAGAGGCCACTCCCCTCAAAAGGTCAGCATTCGTGTGCAGAAAGTATGGTATTTCCATTTAATTCTCCCCCTCAAGAGAGGCCACCCCTCTTATAAGGCCACCTTTTGACTGCATTTGGGGTGGCCTTATAGAGAGGGAAAACTGTATTGCCAAATTTGAGCAAAATACATGGGGGCATTCTGTAGATATCGCGGTAAGGAGAATGTGCACATCCGGACGGACACACAACCCAAAAACTGAAAGGGTCCCACCAAAGAGCGCACCCTCAAAAACGCCAAGGAGCGAACCCTCAAAAACCAAATGATTGCATGGGCATTGCTTTTTCTGTGAGGCCAGCTTTGAGCAATGTGAGGGTTGTTATACATTTAGGGGCCTGATGTAGCCAAATGGGAAAGGGTTATGCAATATCCACAAAAAGAAGTCCCACAAGTTAAGTTTATGACTCACAGGATTAAATGAAGAAGACGCCACTTTCTGGCTGAAGGAACAGGCATGCTTGCCACCATTTTTCCAAACCAAGATGTGCTTGGGTAAACCTGGCCACAAATATTGACTGAAATGAACATGCCACAGTGGTGCTTCCCAGTCACATTCAGGTGCCCTCCAAGTTTTACTTTGAAGTACACTGCTTAAGGGTGATTGCGGTGCAATTTGGGTGCACCATTTTTGTTTCCACCTAGCCACACCTGGTTACCTGGGTGTTTTTCAAGCAGATTATTAAAGGGTACAGCATGTCTTCAGCAATGCTTTTCCTTTCCATGAAAATAACATATGAACTAAGCAATATTATTCCAAGATTTTTATCAATAAGGGCTCATAGTATATAAGTTTGTGAAAATCACCCTCCCCCAGGACATATGTACTTCACAATCAACAATCGAGTCTTCTCTTTCAGGACACTGTGAGCACTAAGCCAGGCCAACAGCATTATCCTTAATGCATGATGTAATCAATGAGGTTCTTCTTTCGGGTTTGGTTTTTGTTTGGGGGATCCCCAGAAGTGCCCCTGTGCAATTTCAAAGCAATTGGTTCAGCAGTTTTGTGACAATTTTTCAAGATTACGTAAGAACATAAACAAAAACAAAAAGGAAAAAATCATAAAAATTCAAAAAATCATTGGAGTGTGATCACTTGAACAAACTTGGTAGAGAGACACCTGAGCTAAGATCCCCAACAAGCTTGATGTGGATCTGGCTAACGGTTCTAAATAAGTTGAAAATGTGAATTGTTGACTGACAAACGAAGACGTACAGATATCCATCAGATAAGCTCAGTTGACTGAAAAGTCAGCTCGGGTAAAAGGATCAATTTCTGAAATGAATACTGATCCACCACACTGTTAGCCAGAATTTGGAATCTGTGTCCAAATTTGAAGATTGATTGAATCCAAATGATTGAATCCAAAAAGCACCCACGGCTCTGGCCAACACATGATTTAAAACCCAAAAATTATGTTCCTTACCTTGTACGTGAACATACTGCTTTGGTGGTTTAAACTCTGTCCCTTTGTACAGATTCTCATACTGGGTTGATGATTCTTCAGAATTTTCCGGCACTGGGATGACAAGTGCCTCTGCTGTACCATAAACCTGTTGTGCTGATAGAGCTCTTTGCAAATGATGTTCCTGTGAAAACAACAAAACACCAGTTATAAATTCCAACGTCCGTTGTCATAATCTATGCAAGTTTATCTAGGTCTACAATGTGAGCATTGTTTGCCACCATTGTGGATTTTGGCCATGCACAACACAAGCCAGCTTTCGTCAGCTTCCCGCTGACCCGCAATGTGTATTTACCTGCAAGTGTACATGTATTTCATTGTACACAAACTTCAATACTTGTGGGTCCCTATTTCAATTTTGCTGTAAAACAATATATTCTTATCAAATGGCTAAAAATCCCAACAACTGCCTGTTTTTCACGACACTTTGGGGGATACTTTTTTACCTGTAAAATTTATCCCAAAACTTGGTAACTTTGCACCTTTGTGGTCCTGATGTTTTGCAGCATCCCTCATTATGTTTTATACTGCTAGAATTCTCTGATTTTTGTCTTTCTATGTAACAAGCTCTCTTTTTGCTAAGAAAAAAAAATATTACTGTGGTAACCCTTCACAAATGGCACAGAATGGGAATGGGCATGTCATTTTACCTCATTATAAATGCGCTTAGGGCATTCCAAGTTTCTCATTTGGTGGATTCGATCATGTGCCGCTCACTGCCCAATCAAACTCATTCTTCCTCATGTGCCTGTTTCACAGCTGCAGTGTTGGGAAGATGAACAAGTCACATTCACACAAAGATTACTGTACCAAGATGCTATATTTCAACATTATATTTTCATAAAAAAGACTTTGATCGAACAAATCTAGATGCAGACAAAGGCAGGTGTGATAATTCCTTACTGAAGGCAGGGAAAATATGCAGACTGAATGGGGACGAAGGGAAGATCTATGTAGCTGTAAGCACAATGACATTGTGTTGTTGAATGCTGTCTCCCATGTGTCAGTTATTGATGTTTTTCACAAAATTTTGTTGTTTTAATTTTCTTTAAATAGAACAAATCTGTATAACAGAACAAGGTAGTAATTAAATTCATGATTGAAGGCCAGAAAAAATAGATGTCCTTTGCGGAAAATCATGCCTTGGCGCATGCCTGTGCACACGCGCTCGAGTTACATGACACATGCTGCTTGGTGAAAAAATCGACCACACTTAAGATCAGACTCTTTACATCCCCTGCAGCATCAAATTTTTCAGGTAAATTGAAATAGAAAGTGTACAGAAATAAAGATCATGCAATTTCTGACCAACTAAGTATTCATCACTGGGAATGAATTGCAAAAATAACAGAGCCCAGATATGTTCAATCATGCATGTCGCTTGTTGCGCAAGTGAGTAAAAAACTGCCTGGTGGCCAACTGTGTGCAATTCCAGATACTGGCAGCTTGCTAGGGGTTAATGTACACGTCAAAACAAAACCTTATTTTGCCTTGCAGCATAAATTAATGCAACTTTTAAAATTGTAGTACAGTAACTGTATACAACAGACCAGCTGCACTTTAAAAAAAAATTATTGTCTAGTTCATCAGGGCATCTACAGGTGAAAGACCATTTTGCTGTGTGCTCGCAAGGGTTTTCAAATTGAAATGCCCAAAATGACTTACTGTGGCACAGGTACATTAATTTGTGCAACAATGAATTTACAGTTCAAAGAACCTTATTTCAAACATTGTAAATGCACTGCTCACTGAGGTAACTGTCTTGTATACAATGAATACATAATCATCAAATTTGTGAACTGTTTAAATTTGAAATGTTTGTTTCCTGACAAGATGCAAACATCTGGATTTGACATTCATAACTGATTATCAGCTTTGGGTTAACTTTCCTTCATCTCTGATCAATATGCACTTGAAACAGATAAAATTCTTATTAATATTAGTCATCTTTAGCCATCTGGAAAAACAGCCAACAGTTTTGCCCAGCACAAAACACCCCCAACATAAGCTTGTAATTTGAAAAGAGAAAAAGTTGCATCTACACATGAATACATCAATTTTGGGTCTGGAGCAAGGTTTAATCTAAAACGTCTGTGGAACTTTGATAAGAAATATCTGGTTAGCAATGTAACAAAGCGCTTTTATATCTGGACAAACTTCTGGAGATATAATGTCTTGGAATGAAGTTAGTTGCTGGGTGTGCTTAAAAACCATTGTTAGTAAGTGCTGAGCACTGTGTTTTTATGGACATGAGAAGACTAGGCAAGTGCTGATAAGAACAGACACAGTGTGTGCATGGCCTGAATTTTGCAAAAATTTTAGGAGAATCTATTTAAATTTTTGTCAATCAGTTTTCTTTTTAAAGAAAGACAAGTTTAGGAGAATTTTTGTGAGAATGGATTCTTGGATTCTCGCCGAAATTCTGGCCCTGGTGGGCCAAATAAGCCTGATGTGTTTCACTGGACTCATCAGAGGCTAATGAGTGATGATAGACCTCATTGTCGAAATATTTCAATCAAAACTGAGTGCTGCGTTGAGTGCATGGCCTTTATATAGGGCCTACCCATGAGGGCTTACAGAAGCTGGTCTTGTTTTATGCACACACACACACACATATATTATTTCTTCCTTTGAGAGACCTCTAGTGCCATCCAAGTGGTCACATAAAACAGGTGGTCTCCCAAAGGAGATTTGACTTTCACACCACTTGCCCCAAAACTAACCGCCACTTTGAATTCCTACCAATACTTTTGATTCAAACACGACTGTTGTGCACTTTATATTAATACCCCATTCCCTCTTGCAGTCAGGAGTTAATTCATTTACTGGTATTATGAACATACTTTGAATTTGTAATAAACTGGTTTTGAGATAAATTATTTTACAAAGCATGTGCTGAAGTCATTCATCATGGCAGAAACCACAAGGTCCTTGTATCAAGTTGTTTCAGCTGCCTAGGCAATTGACTTCTGAACATATTAAAAAACAAACCATAGTGAGTGCGGATATCAGAATCAACACAACAGATGAATGTATTCCTTGTTGCTTGGCAGACCGCAAGGCCAGAGGCTAAGTGGTGTGCCACACACCAAAGAAGACAGGTTCTGTGGACCCAGATACCCAAACGAGATTTGATTTGTATTTATCTCATGTTTTACAACAAAATGAATACAAAATAACTGATTTTAAAAAGATGTTTATTCACGTTGACAAACAAACTACTCATCGATACATTGTAGGAAAGTGGTGATGTGACTTGTCCCTCACAAATAAGGAAGACCCATTGCTAATAAAAGATCATTGATTGGCATATATGGACAAATGATCTGTGAAAGCAGATCACATGTAGGTATTTGCCAGTAAAAACATGAGATTAACACAATCATTCACATGTGTTTAGCACATTACATTTCACCACCATACTTGATTATGGTCAAACAAAGGAAATATTTCAAAGCGCAAAAAGGGTCCTTTAATGTTGCACATCATCACAGTATGCATAATATTTAATCCAAAACAAAGTAAGCCGTCACTCGATCCATGCATCACAAATGCTAATCGTAATATAGTAATGGCGTCATTATTTCTTGCTTAAAAGAAACCATCCTTCTAAATGCTCCTTGAATTTTCATGTTTGGCCCTGTCACGAGATATATATTTAGGGCCAATGATTTTCCATTTTTATTTTCAAAATTGAAGTAACATTGTGCATTTTTTCAGCCTTGACACAAAAAATCATATTTTTTCTTCTATAAATTATTTACAAATACGCAGCAGTGAAACGAAATTTTGATATAAATTTTGAAGCTGAACTGTAATTCCCTCTTTTTGGAAAAGGAAAATCATTGGGTCTATATATTTTATTTTTTATTCAAGTCATGTATAGAATTTTTTTTTTTTCAATGTGCAATAGAATTATTTCATTTGCCCCATGGGGAAATGGTTGTTCCAAAATAAGAATACAAAATTACCAGGGAAACAATTGCATCTGGGGTAAAAAGAATAGCAATCGCCCTTCAGATTATCTGGAAGATAGGGTGAGATTTACCATCATTTGATCCGTGTATTAATTTCTTCACCTGATCCATTTCATGAAATTAGCAACTACATGCACCTCACTCTCACACCAGCACTGTCCTGTACAATAACCAACAGCTAAATTGGTAAATACAGGCATTTCCTTTTTCCTTGTTTCCCACTTTCTTATTTGTCATGACAATGTTATTAATAATCAGACATTTTTCTTTAATAGTTTCAATAAGGCTCTTCTGTACATATATAACAAACCCGAATCTCATATTGAAAATACTGTCAAAATAACAGGGGTTGGGTGTTGTGCATCCTGACCACTGGAAGGGAATTCCGACCACATGTGGGGGGAACCCTCTGTGGTGTCTGCTAATGACGTCATTTTTCATTCATAAAATTATGGGATATCTACAATAAAAATACGACAGGCTCACTTGGAGAATTTAAATAATGAGTCAGAGTATATATATCTCACTTTTGACGCTATCTCTTCCAGTTTCAATCGCCTGATACTTCAGGGCAGCTAAAGATACTGCAATATTTATCCTGGAAACAAATGCTTGTTTTCAAAATGGCGGACAACATGCTTGACGTGTCACGTGACAACCAGCAAATTTACAAATGCTGATTGCAAACGTTTTGCTGATGCTATTACCACGAGAACGAGCAATACTAATATCCATTGTAAGATCTATCACACTAGTTGCCAAGACCGCTGTCTGGTTCACGCTTTGTTCATTTTTACGCAACATCCCAGTACCCGCCAAATCGAACATGGCGGCCAATGGGAACGCTCTATGTGGAAAAGAAAGGATGGCTTACAGATTCTTCCTCCTTTTCCATTCCAGTCGGCATCTGGGGCACTGCACGGTTTATTGCAGCAAAGTCCCTCAAGTCCGGTATTTCTTCGGACTTGTAGATCGGCATTGGTTTGGAGGCGTCCAGCGCCCGTGCCCGGAAAGATAGGCTCTTGCTCATCTTGATGACCCAAATATGCTAATGAGCTCCTCTAGATATCCTGATCCAGGAAACAAAGATCTATAGTGTGAATAGTTCCCGGCAGAAATAGCCTGTTCACAAACCTAAGGACACCTTTTATCTACTTATGCAGTCCATGATGTCCTTTGGTCCCCTGAAAATTCATGGTACATCAACAAATGTCCAAATTCTACGACGTTTATGTTGGTCCATCATGGCGGACTCATAAAGCCCATTTTCAATTTCCCAGCATGCTCGACGTGTACCTGCGCGCGCACCTACTTTCATTCACCAAGCTTAACCCGATGTAAAATTTACGCTGGGACACGCATAGTTTTGTTCAAATTTTTCATTATATTTTACTTGCTCAGACGCATCAAACTATTTCGATTTTGTAGTTTTAGGGTATAGAATTAAGTTGGTGTAAGGTGAACATTCCTGGCAATGTCGTCATTATTGGTCAAGCCTACCGGTGTCAAAAATCACATTGAAAACCATGAATTACAGAATGTTCAAATCAATTGCACATAATTCACAAATAGATTAATATCGACCTACAAATTGATACTGAAAAAAAAAGTTGTTCCATTTTCACAAGCGTGTACGTTTTGGAGCAGGCGATAGCATGATAAATCATCACAAACAACAAATGGACAAAGGGGGTATTTCTAAAGCTAATAAAGGGGTTTTATAATATACCTGTGAATATTTGACTGGAAGTGGAAAATATAATGTTTAAAAAAGTAAACAAAACAAATACCAAAAGCGGAGCTTTCTTTTTGGTAAATTATATAATATAAAAAACTACTTTTACTCAATTTTTTAAAACAAGAAAAGATACTTCAATCTGATGTAAGACTGTCCCAGTCATATTTGAAAATTCATTATTTTATGTAGGATGCTATTTTCACCGTGCGGCGAGAATAGCGTTTGGAAGGAGTTTTGTCTATTTTCACCGCACGGTAAGGATAGAGCTTTGTATGTTTTCACCGTACGAGGATAGGGTTTGGTCTATTTTCACCGTATGGTGATGATGGTACAGTTTGATATATATTCACGGTTAGGATAGAGGCGGCTCTATTTTCAGCATCTGGAAATTGAAATTAAGAGCCTTTTCGCAAATTTATGGTTATGGCTTGTCGCATAGAACTGAAACAAATTAAGATTGGAGAAAATGCTTACTTTAGACTCAGACTCAGATGACATTTTCTTGACACATCAAAAAACAATACATACATGTGGAATACAAGTTTCTAAATTATGATATCACAGCAGTTACTATTATTTAGTAAAATTACAACAAGTAATGTGTCAGGATGAATCCTGGTAAAGAAATAAATTTCCGCTACCATAGGAGCCACCTTGGAGATATATTACTGATTAAGTAGACTCACTCAAATTTTAGTAAATATAGTAAACACAAACATGAAACATTATCGATTTAAGAGTTACAAACATAGCAGTTGGGTATGGTACATACATTTGAGTATAGATTCACATAGTAATTTTTTATATATCCTGAAAACCCTGAGAGTGAATGAGTATGTAATTTATCAGTGATACAAGGGGATGATTTTGGAGTAAAGTTGGTATGCAATACCTGATAGACTGTTTGGATCTAGCTCTCGTAGGTACTGGGAAGTGTGCATTATTACGACCACGGGTGAAGTAAGTATAATACGATGGAGGGATTGAAAACATGTTTTGAAAATATTTTGGTAAGTCATCTCTTGTGTATCTGAAGTAAAATCTTAGGGAGATAGCTAGCTTTATAGTATTGTCAATAGGAAACGGGACCAAAGCAAAGTACCCACTAACGGAGGGTTTACTATAGGGCAATTTAATAATAGCATATAACAGATTTATTCAGCTATGTAGGAAAAAACTATTTCCATAATAAGCTGCTCATAGTAAGTGCAGACATCTGACTTCTCTGGGGATTGTCCAATACCCTGCAATCGTAGACCACAGTGTGGTCCCTGAAATAAATATCTAGCCTTGATTTAGATGAATTTATTGATGGTGCATTCACTAGCACTCTAGGCAGCGAGTTCCACCATGCAGCCTACAACTCTGTTGCCAAAAAAGTACATCTTCATACTTGTTTTTGAACTTAATTTTGTAAGTCCTATGTTGTGTCCTCTCAATATGATATCCTCATTGATTGGGGGTAAACATGTGGTTGTTTTGTAAAGTCGTGCATATACTTATAATCTCCTTGGCACCGTGACAGTATTAAATGTTTGGCTTTTTAACATCTCAAATTAATGTATATAAATTTACTCTACCCACCCATCAGCATTCTTTTCATTTTCGTTGCTTCGTGGGTTTTTTTTGTTTTTTTTGTTTTTTTTTTTTTTTTGTTTTTTTTTTTTTTTTTTTGTTTGTTTGTTTTTTTTTTTTTTTTTTTTTTTTTTTTTTGTTTGTTTTTTGTTTTTGTTTTTTTTTTTGTTTTTTTTTTTGTTTGTTTTTTTTTTTTTTTTTTTTTTTGGTTTTTTTTTTGTTTGTTTTTTTTGTTTTTTGTTTTTTTATTTTTTGTTTTTTTTGTTTTTTTGTTTTTTTTGTTTTTTTTTGTTTGTTTTTTTGTTTTTTGTTTTTTGTTTTTTTTTTTGTTTTTTTTGTTTTTTTTTGGTTTTTGGTTTTTGGTTTTGTTTTGTTTTGGTTTGTTTTGTTTTGTTGTTTGTTTGTTTGTTTGTTTGTTTGTTTGTTTGTTTGTTTGTTGTTTTTTGTTTTTTCTTCGTGTGTGTGTGTGTGTGTGTGTGTGTGTGTGTGTGTTTTTAATGCGATACATAACTAAGGATATAACGAGATAGATCTATATTATCCTTAAGTTCCGTTACTCCCATCTGTGACAATATTAAAAAAAGTTCCTACTCTGTCTTGTCACTTAAATTTTTGCCTTTTCACATAAAAGAATACAGAGTGTTGGCACTATAAAAGCTAGTAGATAATAAAAGCTGAAATAACACTTCAACAAAAATCTCATTATAAACCATGCTCAAACTGGGATGTTAAGCCTATTTATTATTTCAGCAAATGTTGGTTCCAATTCTCTTTGTGTGCAATATCATGACACAATGCTTTTCCAAAATATTCTTCCCTGGTTGACTTCTCTACCATCGCCGTACGGTAGAAGTAGAGCAACCCCTATTCTCACCATACGATGAATATAGACCAAACTCTATCATCACCGTACGGTCGGTGAAAATAGACAAAACACTATTCTCACAGTACGGTGAAAATAGTCACTCCGTTATTTTATACACTGTCACTGTTCTCTGCTGTGCCTTTCTTGTGATGAAAAAGTTAAATAAGATCAATAATCCTGCAAAAAAGTTCGATAGAAGAGCAATTATCTTGCACTCCAAGCAATACAACATTTTCTTGTTCTTGAGCTTTGAATGCATTATTTTTATTCAGGGTAGGGACGGACAGAATGGGTGGATGAATATGTGCTTGTGTGTGTGTGTGTGTGTGTGTGTGTGTGTGTGTGTGTGTGTGTGTGTGCGGGCGCGTGTGTGCGCGTGCGTGCATAACTTTCAGCCTACATTTTTTGGCATGTGAATGTAATATGCGTATATAGTTTTTTCTTTTTCTCGAAAATTTATGGTTTATGTCGGTTCATGTTTCCTCTTCTTGAATGTTAAAGTATGATCATACATATATCACATGCACAGAAAACACTAAAAAGGAAGGGTTAGTTTCACGTAAAGCTATTTTATCATTTTTTCATTCAAAATCCAGGGCCCTGTTGTAGATATTGATAAATAATGCCCTT
The DNA here is from genome assembly GCA_964020975.1 of Hermodice carunculata. Classification (NCBI taxonomy): domain Eukaryota; kingdom Metazoa; phylum Annelida; class Polychaeta; order Eunicida; family Amphinomidae; genus Hermodice; species Hermodice carunculata. Next base: position 1,281,061 of record OZ026627.1, read on the forward strand.
TGCCCGAGAAAGCAAATCACACGATTGGAATTAATATTTCTTAAGGAAGTAATTTATACCAAGTTAACTGTTATCTAACTAAATAAATGATCTAAAACGTACAAAAAACTTTCCACAAAAAAGGAGTGTTTTCCTCTTAGAAGGATGTCCTCTTTGCAGCAAATTTACACGTAAGTTTCCAAAGTTCAAATTTCAAGTATAGTAGCTCCATCAAAATGAAAGGGATGAAATGTTATCACTTTGCAAAGCATCCGATAAATATATGCTGTCATGATATGCCTACTTGGTCACATTAGCTTTCAGGAACATTATGCCATGGTATTGCTTGAAATTCAGTTTAGGTTGATCCGCTTCAAGCAGTATTTTCAGCAGTGATGTATTCATTACTCATAAAAATGTATATAAATACGACAGTAACAACTAGGAAAGATGATTTGCTGCATAGCAAATCAGTGTGTGTCTGTCTTCAAAGCATATTGGTATGGCAATGCACAACTATTCCATTACACACAGGGGTAGAAGTTGGAATGGCGTCTCTATCTTTCATTGCTTTGAAGTTATTTAAGAATTAGAATTTCTAATGGTGGTATTTAGCATAATTTAAATTCCTACAACTTTTATTTGTAATTCATTAGGTGCGCAATGGTCAACAACCCCCTAGTAGAAGTTGGAATGACATCTGTATCTATTATAGTGGTAAACATATTCAAGATTGAAAATTTGGAATACTGCTAATTAGCATAATTTAAATTGCTACAACTTTTGTTTTAGATTCATTACATGCACAATGGTCAACAACCCCCTGGTAAAAGTTGAAAAGAAATCTCTATCTATAACACTTTTGAAGATATTCAAGTTTTTAAATTTCAAATGCTGCTAATTAGCATAATTTTAATTGTTACAACTTTTGTTTTAAATTCATTAGATGCGCACTGGTCAATAACTCCCTAATAAAGTCGGAATGACATCTCTATCTATTATACTTTTGAAGATATTCAAGATTTAAAATTTCAAATTCCCCTAATTTGCAATTTGCATAATTTTAAACATCTTCGTTCAAGATGCCAAGTTTAGAGTTTCTATGTATAATAGCGTTCGAGAAAAGTGTCGGACAAATTTGCTGGTAAAGAAGAAAGAAGAAAGAAGAAAGAAAGAAAGAAAGAAAGAAAGAAAGAATTTCAGGACAAACAAAAAAGTGTGTGTTGACACACACACTTTAATTAATAAAGTTCAGCGTGAAAAATCTTCCGCGTAATTATGTGGAAAAGGTGTATCCATTTATGTCTTATTATTATTATTATTATTGTTATTATTATTGTTATTATTATTATTATTATTATTATTATTATTATTATTATTATTATTATTATTATTATTATTATTATTATTATTATTATTATTATTATTATCATTATTATTATTTCTTGTTATTATTATTAATAATATAATTTGCAATTTGCATAATTTTAAACATCTTCGTTCAAGATGCCAAGTTTGGAGTTTCTATGTATAATAGTGTTCGAGAAAAGTGTCGGACAAATTTGTAGGTAGAGAAGAAAGAAGAAAGAAAGAAGAAAGAAAGAAACAAAGAAAGAAAGAATTTCAGGAAAAACAAAAAAGTGTGTGTTGACACACACACTTTAATTAATAAAGTTCAGCGTGAAAAATCTTCCGCGTAATTATGTGGAAAAGGTGTATCCATTTATGTCTTCTTCTTCTTCTTCTTCTTCTTCTTCTTCTTCTTCTTCTTCTTCTTCTTCTTCTTCTTCTTCTTCTTCTTCTTCTTCTTCTTCTTCTTCTTCTTCTTCTTCTTCTTCTTCTTCTTCTTCTTCTTCTTCTTCTTCTTCTTCTTCTTCTTATTTCTTGTTATTATTATTAATAATATAATTTGCAATTTGCATAATTTTAAACATCTTCGTTCAAGATGCCAAGTTTGGAGTTTCTATGTGTAATAGTGTTCGAGAAAAGTGTCGGACAAATTTGCTGGTAAAGAAGAAAGAAGAAAGAAAGAAAGCAAGAATTTCAGGAAAAACAAAAAAGAGTGTGTTGACACACACACTTTAATTAATAAAGTTCAGCGTGAAAAATCTTCCGCGTAATTATGTGGAAAAGGTGTATCCATTTATGTCTTATTATTATTATTATTATTATTGTTATTGTTATTGTTATTGTTATTGTTATTGTTATTGTTATTGTTATTGTTATTGTTATTGTTATTATTATTATTAATTTTACTTATTTATTATTTTTTTTTTTTTTTTGCTTTTAGTTTTTCTTAAAGAGTTCTCTCGTGTATACATATTTCAGATATTAAGAGAATAACTCGTCAATATAACGTGGATTCCAAGTAGAGAGCTCTGTTGGAAGAGAAGGCTAGACGTTCAGATTCCCATTACCCTCCGTTGTAATTGCACTTAACTTGGAAACCGGAAACCGCTCCAAGAAGAAACAACAAATTTGCCTTGCATTATTACCAATCGCAGTCTTGTGTAATGTGACGCTTGCCAAAATACACAGGTGTAAACTTACTATAGGTTGCTTCTGAGTCAATTTTAGTTTTGCATTAATCTAATAAAGTGAGACGGCGTTAGGAGTTACACAAGAGCAGCTGGTGCCACAGTCTCGCAGTATACAACAACAAAAAAACCCGCAAATAAAGATTCTCTTGAGTGTCAAGAAGGAAATCATACATTTACGCAAATTCGAGCCAAATTGTTAACAATGTTGTAATTAGAAGCTAGTTTTTCGTGCGAAAAACATTATGCATCCCCCGAGCAGGCGCCTGTCACCTGCACCACAGGCCACCCCTCTAAGAGGGACAACAGTCTTCTGCAGAAAGTCTGACCTTGACCTTTGACGTCAAGGTCACCTCTTAGCAAATTTAAGGGAAGGCTCACATGAGTAAATAATGACAAAGCTTAATGGACTTCATTCACACCCATTTGAAAATGTGGCAGGGAACCCTTTTATTTTGCAAGACATTGACCTATGAACTGAAGGACATCCACAACTATATATTTAAAAAAAAAAATCCCAAGATCTATGGAGTATGTGTACCAAGAGTTTCAAGAGAATCTGGCTTACGGTTTTCAAAAAGTCAAAATGTGAACTACTGTTGCAAACTCCATTGACTTGCATGGTAATCAACAGGAATGCAACCCCATCCCCCACCCCCGAAAAAAATGTACATCCTTACGTACCAAGTTGAAGTGGATTTGGTCAATTGTTTTGGAGAAGAAGTCGAAAAGGTGGATTAGCATTGCAATCCCCATTGACTTTTACATAGTAATCAACATGAATGATGCAGTTTGACCTTTCTAGGTCACTCAGGTTTACAATAAACCATACAAATTGAAAGCCCATAGGTACTTTCCTATTACTGTTTAATATTAACCTTAGGCCTGCGATGCACCATTAAGAAGGTATAAGCCAATATGTGAGTCAACAGAAAAATGAACAAGGATTTGACCTTGACCTTTGACCTCAAGGTTATATGATTCAATATTGGAAAAATTCCCCATACCCATAGATTGTCTGTACCAAATTAGGAGGCATTAGGTCAAGAGGGGACAGAAATAAAAAGAAAATAAGATACGCGGCGACGGCGGACGACGAGACTTCACACTATATGCATCCCTCCCACGGGGATGCATACTTATGGGCTTAGCTTTTATTTCTATCGTTCATGATTTTTTTCCATCCAATAGGAGGTATTCAGATTGAACTCTTTTAACTGCAGATCTGGTCTGGTCCCCTAAATTGCTATAGGCAACATGGCTTTATCTCTGCCATGGGAAGGGCACTTGTACAGTTATTTCACTTAAGTAATGTTCTTACCAGACAGCACGTACAAGCAAAACCAATACTTTTGCCCAATGAAACTGTGCCTGTTTGTTTGCAGATAAATGAACGCCAAAGCAAACTAGGGTGAAAATGGCTAACACCTGCTAGTCGGAATTTTATTAACATGAGTAAAATAATGTTGGTGTCTGCGTTTGGCAATGTGGTCTCAGGACACTCTTGTCAACCACATGACCCTGTTTGTGTTACACTTCTGAAGACCATTTACCAGGGAAGACACCCAAGTGACCATACACTGCAATAGGAGGTATGCATATTAAGTTCCCGCCCCAACCTCATACCTGATTGCCTATTCTCTCTTGGTGAAATATGGCAAGATACGGGTCGGTACTTGTGGAGACACGCGGGATATTATTAATATTTTGGAAACACAGATTACTTATTAAAGGTATACGGAAATTTGTCTTATATATGGCCCGGGAAGTACCAGAAGAATACCATGCAGTTTGGCATTTGTGAACTTCAATTTCTTTGAAAATGCTAATTTGGCGAGAAATGCGCATATGACCTGGGTGTGACAGTGATGCGACCCGCACGTCCCCCGTGATCGCCAGGCGTCAAACCCATGCTTTGTGGCGGGAAGTTAATATGCATACTGCGTATTAAGGTGAGGGCCAGATTGCGCCCACCTAATCTACTTGTACGCTCCAGGTGGCGTCAAGGAGTGGAGGCGGGAGAGACAATATCCATATACCGTCAAGTAAAATGACGTGTAATCAGCAAATACATGCAGTTTGATATTGGAATTAAAGACATCTTCAATAATAATAATAATAATAATAATAATAATAATAATAATAATAATAATAATAATAATAATAATAATAATAATAACAATAACTACAACAACAATAATAATGATGATGATGATAATGATAATAATAATGCGAGAAAAATGCCATTGTCAAGAAAATAGATTAATCATTACAGAACAAGTTCCATATTGTTAGATTTTGTGGCTAACAAAATGATTTTATTGTGCATATTGGCACCAAAAGAGACGTTGAACATAGAATATGAACTAATAACTGCAAGACTCTAATGCTTTCCTTTTACCATTGTTATTTTCTCATTAAATCTCTCTCTTTCTCATTAAATCTCTCTTATTCTCTTGGAAATTTGCAAGAATCCTCCTTTTGCAGAAGAATGGTTCTTACATTGACAAAATAATTACAGGTTAATCTCTATGTTACCAATATTATCAAAGATTGTGGAAAGATTCCTGCACCGATCTTTTTCGGATTTCCTAAATGAACAAAAAATTGTCACTTGCATACAATCAGGATTCCGTAGCCTGCACTTTACACTTGCTGCTCTTTTCAATGTCACAGACAGATATGGCTTGAAAATACAGACAAAAATTTAGTAACCCTTGTGGTTTTTATTGACCTGAGTGAGGCATTCGACAACGTCGACATAAACATTTTAATGGATAAATTGTCATATTTTGGGATAAAATCTAACAAGACAGCATGGTTTGAAAGTTATCTTACAAGGCGAATGCAGCCCGTTGTGGTTGCGGGCCAGGCTTCTACACCTCTTTCCATAACCATGGGAGTCCCGCAGGGTTCTATACAAGGCCCCCTTCTGTTTTTATTATACTTAAATGAATTGCCTAAAGTGCCCGATGGATGTTTATTATACTTGTATGCTGATGATGCAGAAACTGAATATGCATGCGATCCAAAGCAGCATGAAATACTAGCGCAAACAATAAATACAGACTTAATCAAGTTAAAAGTCTATTTTGAGGAAAATAGATTGACAATAATTTTTTAATGTGGACAAATGCCAATTCATGGTAATTGGTACTCGTCAGGTCTCGCGTAAAATTCCCAATCTGAACGTACAAATAGATAATCAAAATATGAATCAGGCTTCTTCAGCTAAATACCTGGGAATGATATTTGATGAAAACCTCAACTGGAATCTGCATGTAGACAACATGGTTAAGAAAATTTCAGCAAAATTAGCAATCCTCCCATCCCTTAGAATAAGTGTACCAGTTGAGACAGTAAAGGTTCTTTACAATGCAACATTTCAAACACACTTTGATTATTGTGACATGGTATATGACAGTGCATCCAAATCAGATCTGTCTGGGCTTCAGAAACTACAAAATAGAACAGCTTGTCTTATTACAGGATCCAATTTTTAAACTAGCAGATCTGAAATGTTTAGCAAACTTGGATGGCTATCACTCCTGGTCTTCGTGAAATTCCCAAGTGCACCGTGTTATACAAGTGCATGAATCACTTGACGCCAGAATACCTATATGACAAATTTCAACCCATTGGTGCAGTTCACCATTATAACACTAGAAATGCAAATAATCTGAGACCAAGAAGAGTAAAAACTGAATATTAAAATAAGAGTTTTATTGTATCTGGCACAAGGTTATGGAATAGCCTTCCTGAAAACATTAAAAATAGTTCATCTTTTGGTATCTTCAAATCAAATATTTTTGAACACTATTTTTTAAACCACAATTTTAATTTCAAACTATTTTAAAGGTGACTATTTAGACCCAGGATGGACTAACCCACCATTATTACTTCATTATTTATTTATTTATTTATTTATTATTTCACATAAGAAATAATGAAAAAAAAATATTAATTCCCACATCGTCCTTCTTTATAAATCGTGCGAATCTGAGGGGGTCGCACGAGTGGCGGTTACCTTGTAAGGTACATTCACCGCATTAATGGTTGGCCGAACATATATATTTTTATCTTCTCCTAATTTTGCACCTTTTGGGGTTACAGCGGCAGCGGGTTTCTCTTCACGTTCAATCATCACAATTTTATGTTTATGGAATATGCACATTTTATGTTCTGCTAGATTTGGGCCTTTCAGGGTGGCAGCGGTAGCGGCTTCGTCGTCAGGTTCAATCTCCAATATTCATTTTTTCTATTGCATTGGTTTTTCACAAGCTCTGTTATGCTTTTGATATTTCATTCAATGACCTATGTATATTTATCATTGTTATATATTTATTTGTATTTGTGAGCTGTGTGAATGTTCGGTCACCGACAATAGTCATGTACTATTAAAGTGTGTTGCCGAGAATACATAAAATTATCAATTAATCATGAGCTGAAAAGTGTAAAATTCTTTGAGTGCATTTTTATATAGGCACACATAAAGAATAAGGAACAATGGTTATAGCATTTAAAATTATGCCATTTAAGTAATTTAAAATTTGAAATCTATAATGTACAATAGCTCAAAACTACTAGAGAAACTGTAACCTTGTATGTTAGTAGTGTAATGTGCTTTATGGCAGCAATGACGTAACATTCTCAAGGGAATTATAGCCCTATAAATATCTTTAAAAGATATTCAAAAAAGATGTGAATTGTGAAACGTGTTGGGGCATGTTTTGGGACAGGTCAATGTGTCCATACAGGTAGAGTTAAACCAGACTCAGGAATGGTACTTTCCCTTGACAAAAGAAGGATTAACCAGTCAAGCTTTGGTGAGCGGTGCTGCCCCCTGGGGGCATTTCACATGGGTGTCTTACGTGGGTTTTTGTTCAGATATGCATTTCAAATTGAATTTTATTTGCGATAGGTCTATGCTTTTATTTTATCCAACCAATTATCACAGGTCCGACCTCTTCATGTACAATGAATGTATTTTACTAACCACTCTTCCATATTAGATTGCCTACAATGAATTTATTTTCCTAAGAGAGGAAACAATTCCATACGCATCTGATGCAATACAAGGATGTTTCCTTTTGTCATCAAAACAAGTCTATGCCTGTATATGAGTCTTACATAACTGAGCCTAGATCCCAACATGTCTGAACAGAGCGGCGAATATGACATGATAATCCTGATACACAAAGGAATATGACTGTGACGTCTGCATACCTGAGAAGGATTAAACCTCCACTCATGCTACTGTGATCGACCGTCCAGCTGTTGTACTATGGGCCATTTTCAACGGGGTAGATCAAGCTCACTTTTAATCATAACAGATACGCTTCAGAATTTCATTTAGCCAATAATTTCTTTCATCACAGGTCCGACCAACTCATGCCTTCTTCAAGATAAAAATATCTACTAGGCCATTTCAATTCCAAAATGAATCAAGAAGTTTTGTCCTTACCACTTAAGAGGTAATATGTTGTCCATTGTGCTGATCATGCCCACACAGACTCTACCCTCTGACCATACACCTAGATGACACAATACAATGAGCGTTCTTTTTGTAATCAGAACATGTCTTTGCATGTGTACGAGTCTTATAGCTTTCACCGTTATGAATGATTATCCACAGATGAAGGATCGTCCACAACTTTGGTTCTTGGTTCATTGAATGTGGTCATGTCACAAACTTATAAACTGAAGTTTGAATGACACCACTATCTACAACAGTTTTGAAGGTATTCAAGATTTAAATTTTGCATATTCACCTAATTTGCATATATAAAAATCCTACTTTGGTTCATGATTCAGTGGATGCGACTTTGCCATAATTGAAATTGGAATGGCATCTCTATCTATAATAGTTTTGGAGATATTTAATTTTTTGAATTTTTCAATGCCCTAATTAGCATAATTCAAAATAATACAACTTTCATTCACTGTCCGTTATATTGGCAGGTGTCACAAACCTATACATGCACATTGAAATTTTGTGTCTATCTACAATAGTTTGGAAGATATGGAGCTCTTAAAATTTGAATTGCCCATAATTTGCATAATTTTAAACATCATGACTATTCCAAACGGTATGCACAATTCCACTGGTAAGTCAGTCACCATGGCAAAGTTTGATGCTTTTTGGAAAAACTCCAGACAAATTTGGTCGTAAAGAAGAAAGAAAGAAAGAAAGAGTTCTTGGAAAAACAAAATGTCTGGGTTTGCACGCAGATATAGTTATGATACGGTATGGTGTGGTTTGCTATGATGTGTGATATAATGATATATGATGTGATATGATATATGACATGATATAAGGTATGGCATGGTATATGATATGATATGACATGGTCTGGTATGGTATGTGATATGATATGATATGATATGATATGATATGATATGATATGTCCAAATGTAGGATACGATATATGAATGTCACAAGTATCCCTCACCATCAGGACAATCCCTGAAATTAACAAAAAATTTGAACATATTGCGAAATGCGTTCTTCTTTGATATGGACTTTTTTTCTTCTAGTTAATTATTTTGTGTCCCCGATGCTCTTCATTAGGTGCCCGTCAAAAGCATTCTCTATGTTAGCATCTCTGGACATGATGCGATACGATACGATACAATACAAAACCATATATGATATGATGCAGCATGATGTTGCATGATACGACATGACATAATATATGGCATGCCACGGTACAGCACAGCACAGTATCATTAGTATATGAAATAAATTGAGTAGATCACAGTAAGGAGAATAGCATAGAGTAGACCTTACTTCATCAGAACTCACACAAAATCAGATTTACATCATTAGCTGTATAAGAATGTAACAGCGAATCGAATTTCTAATATATCTATTTATTACTGAAGCTACCCCTTTACAGCGGGTGCGCCTGCTGGCAGGGCAGAACCCGCGGCGCATCAGATAAAAACATTACGTACAATGCAGCAATACAGTATAAAATATGTACAGTTATTACAAGGTTACTTACAATATTTTCGTCATCTAAAATAGGCCGGTTTTACCCTGACGTGTCTGCGAGACTCACGTCGACATTCCCACGCTTCCATCATTCTATGCTTCCTTTACTGCATAACTATTGCCAAACTACATGTATGGGAACGGGTATACATATTATATGAAAGAAAGACACAAGTTCCATACGGACTTGGCAAATACACATGACGTGCAGTCTTGTTTCAGTCCACAGATGGATGATGATAGCAAGTTTAAATTTATCATGACTATGGGAGATGGGAATGACATAGTTCGAGCACCAGTCATTAAATATGTCAATTCAATTTTTGAGAAAAGGTACAACAAACTGTGTTTTTAGCAATTAAACTGGGTTGCACCTGTCAAACAGTGAAAATGTGAAGCCATCCTTTTGAATCCTTGCATATGTATTTGTATATATGTATATGTTCCGTGCTTAGACTATACCTATGTATTAGGTTGTGTCAATAAAAGTTTGTTCCAAATTAAATCAAAATACGGTGACTTGCGTGAGAGCGGGAATAATTTGTTTTGATTGGGGTCCCAGTGGCTACCAACTTTCATTTGTGTATGGTAATAAGTTAAATTTATCATATACATAAGTGGTCATACAAATATGCCCTCTGTGTGTGTGTGTGGGGGGGGGGGGGAGAGAGAGAGAGAGAGAGAGAGAGAGAGAGAGAGAGAGAGAGAGAGAGAGAGAGAGAGAGAGAGAGAGGGGGGGAGAGAGAGAGACTGTTAAAGGAAGTCTTCGTGAATTACACATTCAGAATTTTGAACCTCACATAAATATATGAACGATGCAGCGAGGATTGCAACAGGTACAATGTCTCAAATAAATGAATGAACGAACGTTCGTCTGGGCACACAGAGAAAGAGACAGAGACATGTAGCCATTGTAGGCATCAAACAAGCAAATAGAAAAATGAATAAAATATACATATTTATATTTGTAACATTTTCATTGTTTTACCTGTATTTGGGCTCAGCATTTTCACGAATAAAAAACGAGGCGATACATGTTTTAAGCCTGACATCTTGTTCGTAAACAGTATGATGCGAGGCTTGTTGAACCCCTCAACTGCGAGTCAAGGCCGTATTCAGGACAAAGAAAAAAAAAGGACCATTTATTGATCCTGCGTGAGCATATTACATACAATGCAAGTTTCGTTGCGGCGGATCTACGGAATTAAAACCTGTCCATGAAAATAAATTAAAGTGGCAGGCTTAAAGCGTGTGCGAGATCAGTGTGCATGCACCCTTCTATGTAATGTTATGTGTTTCTTTGGAACAAAACAATAGGGGTAACGCATTTTCTGTGATTTAAAAAAAATTGAAACTGGTCTGTTACATTGGGGACACCAGCGAAAGGGGCGGACTGAAAGTAAATGGAAGCATTACAAAAACATGTTTTAATTTCTTCAATAAAGTCTCACTGTTGAGAGATACTATTATACGTCAGAGTTCGACAGGATGGGAGAGGAGAAGTCATGGGCGATTCACTGTAGTATAAGGCACCTTGGTTCATCACACCCGGTTACTTCTTCAAACTGTTCACCTGTTTCAATTGTTGTCTTCCCAATAACATGTACTTTGCCACAAAACAGGAGTCTTTCAGTTATTCAGGCAAATTCCTCAATGTCTCATCTAACAGAGTAACCAAATACTATTTCACCCACTATGTAAGTGTAAGTGGAAGTGTTAATATAAGATAGAACAGCAATGGTGAATTACTTTCACTGTCAGTATCATTGCGGAATGTAGAACTTCAAACATCAGGATAAACCTTGTATACAAGTACATCTATAACATGAAGAACCTGGTATACAGGGTATGATAGAGGTGAGTGGGCTGCTTTCTTCTTCACTGAAGCATGTGAAGGAAAAGAACTGGTAAATAGGGCATAAAACCCTGTTGCATTTCTGTAGCGAATTTAAAAAACCTTGTGAATGTTGTACGTCAGAAATTTTTATTTGTGTGCGTGTGTGAGAGAGAGAGAGAGAGAGAGAGAGGGAGAGAGAGAGAGAGAGAAACAACAGCACGAGGGAGAAAGGAATTAAGGAGAACGGAAAAAAGAAACTCATCAGACGGAAAAAAAAGAAAAGTTGCATGTCAGTAGTTTTGTTTTCGTGGGAATGTAAATTTCAATTCTTTTGGAATCCGATAACTTCTGAGAGTATATCACCAATTTTGTTCATACGAGGGCTCCAACTGAATTTGTCTGAGTTACTTGAACCTAATACATGAAATTATTCAGCCATCGGAAAAGAAGCATTGTCAGATGTTAACAAATTGAGTCAAAATTTACCAGATAAAGCGCTACATTCTATACTGTGGAAACATGTTGACCTGGACTACTTATTCTCTCATAAACCACCGAATTTAGGCATGTTAGTAGTTGAAAGTACTTGAATGAAACGTTTTGCACAAGTATTTTGAAGGTGGGGTCATTATGTAAAGATATATGCTAGGATATATGCTAGGATATTATTGATCTCGGTGTTGAGAGATCCTCTTCTGTATATAACTCAGTACATTTACTTGGAAAATGCCATCCGGTATACATTATTAGAAAGCATACAAATAAAAGATTTATGCTGTGGAACTTAAGTAATGTTTCTTAGGCGTGGTGTTTGTACAGCAATTACAAGATTATAAGTAAACTGTCGTCATTCTTTGATAATTTTTTTTTCGATTCAGCTTGTACAATTTCATCTTTTTCTCCATCAGATTTATGGCAAACTGTACAACACACCGCAAATGAAAAAGGCGTGTCCCAAATTTTAAATATTTGTGGTTGTTCTAAGATACAGATGTTTGAAGTTATAATGAGGAATATATGAATGAATGAATGAACTTTATTTCGCTGTACCTCACATATACATATACAGTAGAGGCGTTTTGCGGAAAACATAAGGTTACAGACCACAGTTGTGATTGGCTGGTTGCGCGGAGATAGTCCGTAATTGTGAAAATGCTGTGTTTTCAGCATGCTGTAGCTTCTGTTTAAATAAAGTTAGCTAAGTCAGAATTGCTGCATCGCAGAGTTGCTTCATTGGTGGTCATATAGGTGCACTGTCTTCCAGGCCAGGTGGGAACTTTATGGTGGGGAAGGACAATGATGTGACCCTGGCAAGAGCACAGTTCATACACCTGTATAAAGCTGACATCCACAGTGTTGTTTCGTATTTCAATTATGACAAATTAACGAGCTGGGAATTATATGACAAAAATCAATCCATGTTTTTCTGACAAATTTATCTGTTAAATGCCGTTCACGAAATTTTAAAATACCAAAATGCTGATTTTTTTTCAGACTGAAAAATGCTAATATGAAAAATAGAAGGATTTATAACTGTGGTCTGTGGCCATAAAACAACACAGTAGCAAACAAACAACACCATGCATACAATACAATTCAAAACAGTATCCAGTTCATGCAATGTATCGAGGGTCAAGCCACGAAGAACATAAAAAAAGGGGGAGGGGGGTGCATGAATATTAAAGCGGTCCATCAATTTTCATATAAGCAGCCAAAACGAACTCGTAATGTATATTGTTTTAATATTTTGACGTTTCATAAAAAACAGAACTTTTTCTTCCTTTCCGAAATTATTAAAATCTGAAAAAAAATCAGTTGTTGAATCAAATAATTGTTTGCGTGCATCGGTAAATTTTGAATATGCTAAAATGTAATGAGATTCGTTTCCAATGGCCGGGCATACATTACATGATCGTTGATCCAATGGAACTTTGGCTGGTCATTTGTGTCTGCCTATTTCAATATGGAGATTGTGGGCGCTTATTCTCAATCGGGTGATGGTTTTTCGCACTTATTCGTCTCTGATAATAAACAAGAATCTCTCAAATTCAAAAGATTCCTTAAATTTAGCATATGTTCTCAACTTCTTATCAGGCAACAATTGTAGTTTCATTTCACTTTTCCACTGTAATATAAGTTTTTCTTTGAGTAAGTTCGAAATCATATTTGTAGGGTAAAATAGGGGTACTGACCGGTTTCACTGAACAAAGAAATGTTGCATGCTTTTCTATTTACACCTAAGCAATATTTCAGGAAGCTAAGGTGTAATTTGTCAAATTCTGTTTTAAAGTAGCCACTTAAATCACCACGAGATAACAATTTAGATGGTTGGATATTATACGCTCCCCAAATTTCACAACAATATAAAAAAATTGGTACAATAGTCTTTTCAAAAAGGTGCATACACAATCTAATGTCCGTTTGATTACTATACAATGTTTTCTTCAGTCTTACTGCTTTGTCACATAAGTATTTTTTGGCACCCGTAAAGTTTCCATTTGCTGAAATTTCAATTCCTAAATATACATATTTTCTGACCACTTCAACTTTTTCGTTTCCAAACTGAAAAGTGCAAAAGACTAATTTACCAGTCTTGTTAAAAATCATTATTTTTGATTCATGTACATTCACAGATAGTTTCCAGTTTTTGCAGTATATTCACAACCTATTTAAACTACATTGTAAACCCTTTTCAGATTCAGATAGCAAAATCAAATCATCTGCATACAATAAACAATGGAGCTTTTCGTTATGCAACGTCACAGGATCACAATCTTCATTGAATATGTAAGTTAGATCATTCACATACAAATTAAATAGAGTGGGACTTAAAACACTCCCTTGTTTTACCCCATTATTTTGTAAAATTTTGCTCGATATACCTGAAGAAAATTTTACCTGAACGTGTGAATCATAATAAACATCCTTCAAAATATTAAACATGTATCCACCAATATCACCAGTCAGCAATTTATACAGTAATCCCTCGTGCCATACAAATCGAATGCATTTTGAAAGTCAATAAAAACAGACATACAAAAATTTATTTTTCCCAAGTATGTTAACACACGAAAATATGGTCACTCGTTCTCGATTTTTCTGCAAAACCAATTTGACACCTGTTATTCAGTTTTCCTTCATTTGTGAAATTCTTGATACGTCTATTTAAAAAAGAACAAAACAATTTCGACAAACAGCTGTTCAAGGAAATTCCTCTATATCTGTTGGGATAATACATCAAAGGAAAGCTGTTTTTAACTGAATCCGATGATGATACGGCACAATATTTATAAAATCTGAGACACGCTTTTTTGATTCGTGGCACAGCGTTTAGCTTATTGCAGACTGTCCCTTTCACAATTGAATGAGCTAAATCAATATTTGTGGTAAATTATGATATTTTATGCAATTGTTATACAAACATAGCCATCAACTAACATTATAAAATTGTAATTAAAAGACTTTGTTAGCCTTAAGAAATGTATCCTTTTTCTCACTTTATATATTAATCGATAGTTGTTTTGTTTTAAACATGTTTTATTCAGCAATTGGGAAGCAGGACAAGCCCTATACAAATCCCTTTTGCAGAAAAGACAGGTGGCACAGGACAAAAACGTGAATAAGCATCATTTAGATATTCATATTTTTCGACATTGAACCACGACTCCCAATTCCTCAGGAAGGGACCTTGTGTGTCTGGAACAACGTCATTATGTTTTGTAGTTTGGATTATTTTAAATTTAAAATGCCCCTAATTTGCATAAAATAACTTTTTGCCTGCACAAAAGAAGTCGATGTGTCTTGTGTTAGAGGTACGAGCACATCACATCCGGGGTTTCCAGGCATTAGGGTGTCTGAGAAATATTCCAATGTACAGCTTACCTACCCAATTTTATCTTCATATTTTTGGTCAATACCGTTGATGACAGATTGATGTAAAAATACAATAAAATAAACTATGAAAAAGATCATATTTGAAACAAACTGTTGACTATGACATGTATATTTCAAAGGTAAACTCAAGCATGTAAAAGTTACAAAAAGGCTTCTTCATCAATGTTACAGAAGCAGTCAAAAGTAGAAGTTTCCCAGAAATTGCGATATCTATTTGCACTGACTGCATTTTTTTTTCTTACCGAATTTGGTCAATTAGTTGAATGTGTCTGCACTAGTCGTTACCCTGTCAATTGGTGTTCATGTAAACGTCAATGTACATTTTTTTGTAAACTCATTATACTACTTGTTGAAGAATAAAGATATGTATATTTTGCAACATGTAACACGTGACATTTTTTTTGGTAATTTCAGTATTAGTGGGTATACTTGCCGCTCGACCAACATGGCCTAGACCTCCGTGTCTTGGCAACAACGCCCCATATAATAGAGTTGGAACTCGATTAATCTGAAGACCTGATGGTCCCGGTGCACCACCACTTGGTTCCTCTGGAAACAGGTGTGTGTGTGTGTGTGTGTGTGTGTGTGTGTGTGTGTGTGTGTGTGACCTCCAGTGTGCATGCTCCCCTATTCCTTATTGCTCCTCGTTACTGGTCAGTGGACGGCATCTGTGGGGAGGAAGCAGGGAGGTCGGGTGGGCTTCTCTGGTGGTCCAGAGATAAGATACTCAATACCAAAATTACTCCAAATTTCACGTATTAGTTACGTAACATTACCTCTCGCCCACAATTGCTGATACACAAACGCTTTGCATGAGGGTGTAAAGAAACATGTTAACTGACCAACAACCATCCGGACTGACAACTTGGTGGGGGGGGGGTGATTGGTTGGATCCAGGCTGTGATGTCTGATGAAAAACCCCCGAGGTTCATGGACGTGAGGCCACCAACAGCACGATTCTGGCCTAGCCCTGGAAATCCTCCTTGCTGACCAGCATGAGACAGCCAATGGCTCTGCCCCCTTCCCGGGATGCCACCCGCCAACCTGCGAGCAGTCTGACATAAGGAAGTTGCTGTTTATTTCCACTCTTTTGGTCTTGGAGATCTAGCAAGCCCACTGAATCATAGGACACACGGTGGGTACCGGTGGGGGGGGGGGGCAGTCATATGGTTCCATAAGACAGTGTCCAGTTGGAACGGGCCTAGTGGACCCCAGGGACATCTACCCAATACAAGTCTGAGTCAAGGTCTAGGCCTGCTCTATGTATGCCAAAAGGGAAGTCTAATGGACCAGTATCAGGAATCTATGCAAAGGAGTCTGCTAGTCAAAGCATAAATGCCCTCCAGCACTATAAAGTCACCCAGGTTGTGTTTGGCCAAAGTCATAGATGATCACCAGCAGCAAGCCAGGAGGATATCAATAACAGTGACATTCCTTAAGGCTTGTCAGGAGGCATTAAAGGCTAGCACTTTTTAAGCTCTAGCTGAGGCTTGCTTCAGGGCCTAAGGCTTGTCCAAAGCATTCTTGTAGGCCTTCAAGGTGGTCTGCTTAATCCACAATGAGATCATATTTCGGCTGACCAGTTCCTTCCAGGGCTTACCCAAGGGCAAAAAGAGGTGGACCTCTGACCACTGGCACTATTCATTTGAGAAAAACACCAATGCAGAGCTCTCAGTGGACATAGGGCTCTTTCCTGAGCAGGTAGAGCTGTATCCATGGTATGGATGGTAAAACCCCTAATTGCAGTAGATGGATCTCGGTTCACTTGGTTCTTTACAAGGAGGCCAAAATGAGGTCTCAGGGTCACCTGTCAGTGGTCAGGTTACCATTGGATTGGGTCATGTGCCAGAATGTGGATCTCACTGCTTCTAGCCCCAGAAACAAGTGATAAGAGAAAACAAGTTTTCCACATCCAGCACTTGAGGTCCACCCTGTGGGGGTCCTCTAGGCACTCAAAAGGCCACCTGTTCAGCATGACTAAGATCAACAGGAGATCCCACCATGAGGACCTGCCTATCAGTTGTGTATAAGGAGGCTAGGAGCTCCAACAAATAAGGATCACTCCATATTCAAATGTTCAGGACATTAGCCAGGGTTGAGGACCTCCCACCGCTACAGCAAGAAGTCTTTAAGCGGAGACTGTGGATGTATTTTCCAACCAGTGTATCAGTCAGAAAACACCTTCCATCAAACTTAGTATACTGCAAGAGAAGAGCCTCAAAGCCCCCCTCTTAAATTCTATCTGCGAATGATTCCCAGAAACCTGTCATGGATGTGCTGTGCGACAACCACCAAGTGTGGAGACTGAGCACTTGAGGGTTCCTGTGGAACACACTTATCTATGGTTGCACCAGAAGCTTCAGCCATTCCGGTAAAAGTAACGGTTGCTTGACGCTTTATTCCAGAAGGTCCGGGGACCAATCCATCCTTGGCTGCCATGGGGGTGACTAGGATGAGATAGCAGTCATGGGACTGAACATTCAGCAGGACTCTCTGGAGGATCTACAGAGGTGGAAAAGCGTAATCCTAAAGGTTGCTCCAGTCCATGGCTAGAGCACCAATCGCTAGGGCCTGAGGATCCAGGACAGGCGACACATAAACCAGAAGTTTTGCATTTGCGCTTGTTGGGATCAGATCCACATATGGGGTACCCCACCTGGCCCACATGGCCTGAATGACCTGTTGGTGGAGCGACCACTCCATCCCTGCTGACTGACCTCTTATCAAGAGCTTGTTGGCCAGGACATTTTGCAGTCCTAGGACATGCCTCACATGCATGCAGATGTTGTGTCCCCAGCACCATCAGGTGATGTATCCAACTGACTCCATCAGCTTTCGGGAACACATCCTGCCTGGTCGGTTGAGGTAGGCAATCGCAGCCCTGTTGTTGCATATAACGAGAACATGTTTGTGCTCCACTAGGTCCTATAAGATGTAGAGCACTATGTGTATCACCACCAGTTCCAACCAGTTTATGTGTTGGGACATGGCTTTTATTGGCCAAAAGCCTGACATCATCTGGCATGCAAGTGGGCTCTCCAAACAGACTGAGAAGAGTCTGTGTACATGGTGAGTTGCACCTGAAAGGGTGTCAATGTCTGACCCAACATGACATTCTCCTGCTTGGTCCACCAAATGAGGTGCCAGTGGTCTTCTGGGGGATAAGGCACCTGCACTTGGTAGCCCTGGTCCTTCGACCATCTGTTCTGCAGAGCATGCTGCAAGAGATGACAGTGTAGGGGGCCCAGCGGGACCTTGGAGTCCATCAAGGTCAGGGTGCTTATCAGGGTTTGCCACTGCTGGGCTAAGCAAACCTCATGAGTCAGAAACTCCTTGAGGATCAACAGTAGTATCTCCAACCTGTCTTCCGAAGGACTACAGATGAAGATGACCAGATCAAACTGAATGCTAGGAAAGATAAAGATCTGCTCTGGCATTAGGGTGGACATGGGGAGATTTACAGTCAGGCCTAAGTGTTTGCAAAGTTTCAGAACAGCAGTGCATCAAATCCAGGCACTGTAGCACTGAGATCAGCCAGTTGTCCATTTACAAATGAATGCACACTACACAGCCAGTTGTCCATTTACAAATGAATGCACACTACACTCTGGTAAGGGTGCACAGCTACCACCTGCGTGAACCAGGTGAAGACTAGAGGTGCTGCAGCAAGGCTAAATGGAAGCATCCTGAACTGCTACACTTGGCCCCAGTATGGGAACCACAGATACGTCTGTGAAGTCTCCACAATAGGCACATGGAAGAACACATCTTTGAGGTCCTAAGATGTTGTCCACTCCTGGTGCTGCAGGGCCACCACCACTGAATGTGGAGTCTCCGTCCTGAAGGATGGAATCTCCAACTACTCCTTCAGGCATGATAGGTCTAAAACCAGATGCCAGCCTCCATCCAACTTAAGGACTAGGAAGAGTAGATTATAGAACCCGGGTGACAGGCAATCCTGCATCCAGTCTATGGCATTCTCGCTGTCTAGCTTTAACATCACCTCTACGAACGCGGAAGCTTTGGGCTCCTTTGTTGTGGCGTATGAGAACTACTTGGATTCACAGAATAATGGAGGCCGGTTTTCGCTAAAAGGCAGTGAATAGCCATTCACTGCCTCTGGGTATTTAAGACAAACTAATCATCTTTGATAGACTCCCATTGTGAGCGAAATGCTATAAGGCATCTGCGGACTGGGTGCTCAGAGACATCTATAGTGGTGGCAGAGGGAAACCTGTGATGGTGTGGTCTAAAAGGCAAGAGTCAGGAGCCCTGAGACTTCCCTGGCTGCTTCTATTTATGGGACTTCTTTCCCTTACCTAATTGCTTCCTGCTCTTCCCAGGCCCTTGCGATGCTTGGGGCGTGGCTTGGGCCATGGGGCAAGTGGGTGCAGTTTGGGTGCCATGATTCAGAGTGGTAGCCAAGGAGGAAAGTGACTGAAAGGATTCTGTGAAAGCGTTCATCAGGGTGCATTCGGGGAGGCGGTCCCAAAGGTCCTGCACCGAATGAACAATGTCTACTATTTCTTCTCCAAACAGCATGTTAGAGAAGAGAGGCCTTGTGTGTGCTTGGTGGTAGATTGGGTCGGGCAGCCTCTGACCCTGCTGGTGGGTGTCCCTGTGTAGCAAATGCAAGTTTGCCTCTAAACAGCAGGCCCTCCTAATCTGATGGTCAATTGCCTGTGACAACAAAGTAATGAGCAAGGCTGCCTGACCAAGCCAGTCCAGAGCCCCTCCCAGACCTGCACCAAATGCTGGAGGTCATCCAAGATGGGCCTCAGAGCTGACAGCAAGATGTTGGAGTAGGACACCATGTAGACAGATTCTCTAGCATCTTCCTCTAGTCTCCTGAAGGTGTCCAGGGATGTGGAAACAGCCTTTGGCACTTTTGCATCATTCTCCTCCCAATCTACGTCCACCAGAAGTGATTGGGAAGAGTAATCTGCTCTGAGGCTGAATACCATTTCCCCTGGACATCCTGCCAAGGGAGAACTCACCCTTGCCTAAGGTAACCAGATGTCGGCAGCTCCATGAGAACCTGGGTGCCACAAATCCTGGCCATCAGCTGGTTAGCTCAGTGACAAGGGGATCAGGGACCTATGTCATGCATCTTCCAAGAACAAGTCTTGGCAGCAAATAACAATGACCCCTCTCCTCTCCTCCAGTTGAGCGAAGCAACCACACCTTGATCACCCACTTGGCTCAGAATGAGAGCATGGACATGCTAAAAGCCCCGAGTCTGTGCTGAAAGGGTATCCATGGGAGAGGAAGTGGCTTCGACTTACACCATGGATGCTATAGGGCTCTGCCAAGCAGAGCCAATCGGAGTGGGCGCTGGCTGCCATCTGGCAGCCAGGGCTTACTGACAGACGAATCTGAGCGCACTGGAGGGCACCTGCAGGAGTTGCAAAAACTTAAGAGCCTGTGAGCCAAGCAAGAGCTGGCTAAGAATGGAGACAGCGGGCTGCTCATCCTGGCAGGGTTGGATGAAGACAGTCTCCGTTTGCAATCGCTGCTCCTCATAGAGCTCCTGTTATGCTTACCTTACAACGAGGGAGGCAGGATACACCGCTAAAGGGAAGGGCCCAGTGGGATCCCCAGCTGCTTGGTCCAGGTCAAGCCCAGAGGGAAAGCAGGTTGCACAGTGGTTGGAGGCACCAGAGTTGGCACCCGGGCCATGGCAGGGGCCACAACAGCAGGAGCTAAAGGGCCCTTTATCTCACTACAGCTAGACACCACCACAGACTTAGGTACCATTTACGGTGCTCCAAGATACGCAGACCTTCGACCTGAGGTCCCAGATCTGGTCAAGGAATCGGCCAGGGTTCTGGTGCTCCGGGATGCCTGGAATTCAACCTGAGGTCTTGGACCTTGGGCCTCCGGGAATTGGCTTGGGTTTCAGGATGCCCAGATGAAGGCCTGTATATACCTATCATGGAGCCTTCACCTGGGCTGCCTAGGGTTCCAAGCACTCGGATTGAAAAGTCCGAGCTCTTGCAAGATCCAGGTAGCACTTTGCCTGCCTCTTCAGATGGGAGTCCAAAGTAGCAAGAAAAGAGGCATTGGACAGCCAGTGGATCAGCTCCGGGAGGGGGGGGGGCGTTTTGGGAGAAGCAGTAACCAGTTGAGTATGCGTGTGAGCCGGTTGTGTTCGCTTCTGCTTCTCTGGTGACATTCCTGGGGTAGAAGACTTAGCGGAGTTGGACTCGATGGCTTGGTGTTAGCAGCACACTTAGGCCTAGCCCTCTTGCTCTTCCTCTGGGACTGCTTGTACAGCAGCCACTTGCCATCTCCCCACCTAGCACAAACTGTACGTGTTCTCATCAGAACACATGCGGCCAAGCTGTTGGTGACAACTGGAACAGTGCTCATGGTCATCCCAGGCTGCCATGTATGGTTCCATGAATCCATCTACAGCCCTCTACCCAAGAAGGTAAAAGGTGAAGCAGCCTCAGGCTCCATTAAACCCACAGCATGCTGCCAAGCAGTGACTGCCGGACTGCCACTCTCCTACCTCTGTCTGCTATTTGACACACCAGACACCATCTTGGAAAAGATCAGTTTCAGTCCAAGACCAGCCCTAATTCTACAAGTCTCTCTGGGATCAACAGGTCAAATATAAGGCATCCCCATTTTGGAAGAGACTAAGAGTGCTCAGAAAACAAATTTTGCAGTACAAGTAGTGTGCACAGCACCAAAAATTTCTCCAGAGGAATGTTAATGGAGCTCTCAACTCTTTAGAGCAAGCCAGAAACAGCGCCCAAAGAGAAAAGAAGAAAAGGGGCACATGCGCAATGGAAGTCAACCACCCATCCTACAAAACGTTTTCCTTTCTAGACGTTGCTTCGAGCAATGTCAAACTGCACACGTCTTAACTGCACAAAATCAAGCATACAACTTGATTATAAAAGAAGATTCTCAATTAAAAAAAAAATTCTGAATAGCTTGCTGCGATTTCTACCCTTGATTAGTAGTGCATTAAAAAAAAACGAGCACACACACACATTGCTAAGGTGGTAGTTCAAAACATGAAAGATGATAATTCTAACTAATAAACAAATAAAGTTTGTTATTACTGTTCTTGCATCACAAGTAACAGGCTTGGTCAGTGTCATTCACATGTTCCAACTGCTTTCACAGCACTTGGAACATAAGCCACCAGGCAAAGCAAAACCCAGTGTGTGTGGACAGCAACTGCTGGTCCCGGAATGACAGCTCATTTTGCTACGAATTTGAGCATAAAATTCTACTCACTCAACTGCACAGCAGACATAAAAACAGTAGCCAACTTATAATGTTGAAACATCATTTTTTTTTTTATTTCTGTGGATTGATCTGCAGTTTACAACCAAACTTCACATGTAATAGTCCACATCAATCAGATTATAATTTGTGTTTACAACAAATAAAAAAAATCCTCTTTCGTTTACCACTTAGCTACAAGAATTTTTCTTTGACAAAAATGTAACATTACATGTGTCATGAAGGACTCATGACATGAGAAAACAGCATACAGATATGAACACAAATATGTATATCAAAATTGTAAACATACAATTGTGAACAGTAAACAAGCTCTCAAAAATGTAAGTCTGTACAAAAATAAATAATTTGTGCAATACAGCCGACAAATATATTCGATTAAGAGTACTCTACAGCACTATCTGCAAATCAAGATATTGTAGACATACAAATGATCCTACAATTTTCTCCTTTTAGCCAAGTGACAAGTATATGAAAGGATAACAATGTCTCCATCCCCTCCTGTCTACTGCAATTTAACTTTACACCTAAAACACAATTATGATTCCCCTTATCACTTTCAAACTGCCAGGCAAAAGCTTCCAAACTGCAAGCTAAAATATATACTTGAAAGCAAAGTTGTTTTACACGAATAGACAATTTAGGATCCAGCTAGTACTATGGTCATACACGATCATGGTAAGATCCTAACTGTGCTTCCATCACTGTAACATCCTTATTGAAACCTGACCCACTTTTAGGATGTGACACTGTTTTAAGCTACTTGCAATTTTACATCATTTCTATATTGCACTATATATATATACACATATATATATATGTATATGTATGTATATACGTATATATATATATATATATATATATATATATATATATATATATATATATATATATATACACGTATATAATATACATATTCCTAATGTTTCAATGTAAATAGATTGTACAGCAGCTGTTCTATACATCAAACAAATCTTGAAGGAAGGCAAGCTTACATGTAAATATTGTCAATAGTTTTTATCCATAAAAAGCAGAACATAGTTTGTTCTTGTAAAAGCACACGGTGACTTTTAAACATGCTGCCTGTACTCTCTTTGGCCTTTAAACACAAACTAAACATACCTTCAACGCTTAAGGGTCTGCCATTTGCTCAAATTAGGTCACGGTGACAGGAAAATCTAATCAGTTCATCTTGCCACGTAAGGTAAGCATACTGCCAAATTTGAGCAAAATACATGAAGGCATCTTATAGATATCGTGGTAACCAGAATGTGCACATCCGGACAGGCCGATAGACAACCCAAAAACTGAAAGGGTCCCCTCCCCCTATGGGGCAGACCCTTAAAAAAGACAACAATGAATAAAATTGTCAGTCCAAGACATAGATCAAATGTCACGGACACAAGTTTCTTCCTTAAGCCTCCAGGGCAGCTGTAGGTCCATTCTTGAAGGACAAATTCACACTACTCCTCATCCCAGATAATTCTTTTGCCACTTCCCATCCCCGATAATTGTTTTTTCCACTTTCCTTTCAGGATAATTCTGTTCCATTTCCATCTCATAGAAACCCCAAGAACACTTTGTCACATGCATGGCAGTATTCCTCCCTTTGTACAACTGAATGAGTGCTCAAAACTTAAAACAGACGAATGAAATAAATATTGATTTATAACAAGGACAGTTACATTGCATCGCATTGCAATGCAAAGAAAGTCCCCACCGAAAGTGAATGGAATCTGTAGTCCTTACACAGAAACAGACCAAGACTTCAAAAATCCATAGCCAAACTTGGAAATACAGGCGTAATTTACACAAATTTCATCTTGGCCCTTCAATAATTCATGTATAAAAAATTTAGCCATTTTCGCATTTCTTAAGCCAAATTGAAGAAACATTACCATTTGACTCATTGATTACTGGTCAGAGCGGTGCCTGTTAAATGACAGCAATATGGCACAGACAAACATTTGCTCTAACAGGATCACAGGTCCAGGTCGCAGTGACCTAAATTTGGTAACATGACACACCACTATCCCAAGAAGTGTGATATCTCTAGTTCTTACAGTACAAGTAATATGATGCCCACAAGCATTTGCTTTGAGAGGGTCAAAGGTCAAGCTTACAATCACCTAGTTTTTGTACAAACACACTCCTACCCAAGAAGTAACTATGCAACAAGTTGGAATCTGTAAACAGTACAGTAACAAGAAATATGGCTCACACAGGCATTTCCTTGCACAGGATCAAAGGCCAAGGTCACAGTGACCTACTTTTGGTATGCAACATTCCTACATCCTAAAAGGTAGCCACACACCAAGTTTGCTATCTGTATGGTAATATAGCCGGTTCAAGCATTTTTGGATTGAAGGACAGACGGACATAGAGCACAAATATAGTTCCCCTCTGTTCCAGTAGGGGACTATCTTATTCATATCTTGGAATTTGGTAACAAACAATTTAGGCAAGACTTGGATTAATTTCCTTACATCTTCATGTGTCGTAAATTTTCAATAAAACACAATGCACTACACTCAACCGATGTTTACACAGGATATTTTACCCTGATGTTTGCATCGGATACTTTACGCTGTTAAATTTTGCATTATTGCATCACACTTTGCAAAGAGAAATTCCTCCACTGTAAACTATGTCCTTCAAATCTTCACTTTTTGTACCTAGTACATTTCTACATACAATAAAATTTTACACAATGGTAAAGCATCTTTGACGTTGCACTTATTTGTAACCCTTTGACTGTTTAAATGCCATAAATCTATGGCTAATCACTTCATAATTGTTTAAGGTCTGGGATAAAAGCACTAATATCTCAATATAATATAAAAAGCACCAGCAAACTTCTCAGCTTTTAAATACCAGCAGCATGTGACACTTGGTATCACTTTAAAAACAACTTTATAATAAATACAAACTTTAAAATCTCACATCTTTAGTTATCCTTTCTTATTGTGTAACTTTTGAGTTCATGCAATTTGCTTCAAAAGCATGCACAAATGAGTAATAGTACTTGTGTGTTCTGCATGTGTCAACTTCTACACTTAATCTCAATGTATTATGATACCAAATTCAATTGTCTTTTTGAAGTAAGAGGAGCTCAATATAAATGTTTGTATAAAATAAATAAAATCTCACCACATTGTGTCAACCTTTAAAATGTTAATATTTAGACTAAGTCAACAGCTGTGTCATTGCATTTTGTTTACACATATGATTGGTTCTCGACATACGAGTAATGTAAATTGATATTTATATGGTCCTACCAGACACCAAGAAAACTGCTTGTGTCGTGTCTTACAAACTACCACACCCTCTGAAGGAAGTTAAGTCCACAACATCTGTAATTCAACACGTGAAACACACCTTACCACCATTCCCCTCTCCATAAGCACCCTATTACCTCCTTGGAATCTGAATAAAAAATTAGACCATAAATTGCACATTTTACATTTTTTTTACAGTATTTTAACCAATCAAGTCCATAAACTGGAGACTTATTACATTGTGAATTTTTGTTGGTGACTTGGGCACGTATAGAGGAATACAATACACACATGAAAACTCAGTCACACATACACATGTAGGAGATCACTAGACACTTTCAGACACATCACCAAAAGTAATGTTATTTTGACTTTCTGCTCATAATTGAATCAAGACTTTTGAAATTTGAACATACTACAAAAAATCGGTAGGAGGGTCGCTTTTGTGGAAATTATGAGCACTCTGTGTAGTCTGCAGAAAATGATGAAAATTTTGAGGATTTATTACACCACACTGCCAGGGAAGACCTATTTCTAAATGTTAAATAATCTGTACCGAAAAAATTAAGATTTTTCGGAACAGCTTGATATTCAAGTGGTTCTAATTCATACAATTATAGTTTATATATAGTCAAATACAAAATTGTTAGTGAAACAAATTTTGTCTGTGTAAGACCTTATATTGTGCATTTGAATGTCAACAAGCACAATTATATTCTGTGAACCGCCAGTGTTGCCTAATGCTAACTATATTAATAGAGGAGTAGCAGGGAAAATGACATAAGAACACAAAGCTGCTATTGATATCAAAATACAGAATAAGAGCTTGAGAATCTCAACCATGTACAGATTTTGCTCTTGTCAAGACCTCTACTATACAACCTCCTGTCTTATGTGAAACCCATTCTAACTTCACGTATCTTGCCACTGCCCCATTGGGGCCAGTTGTATTTTGGAATGCAACTTTTGGCTGAGCAAGCCCCCACAAACACTCCATTTCTTATTCTTTTCTGTCATGCCATCATGGCATATTGTAATTTTTCCAATAGACCACTTAGCACCTATATTACACAATGTCCAATCACCACGATCACACCCAATTTCACAGTGTTTCCCGACACCTTATGGTAAGTAGGATATATTCTGGATAGGTTATTATTGTAGCTTGTGAAGTGAACGCAGCAACACTAGTGGATATGTAGGATTTAACTTCTGTTAATTCTATGCAGTTACATACTTTCAAAATACCTCTGTACCACTGCAAGGTTCCATGCTCCTAGGCACACACCAGGAAATCAGATAAACTAATGATATACCCATGAACGCAAAGCAATACTTTTCCAAGCTTCCCAAACAATAAGGGCAAGCAATGGAGGCCAGAGTGGATGAACCCTGACCCCATACCAAGACGCCGTATGTCAAACTTGGCCTTGGAGGTCAGGCCTGTATGAGCTACCAGGTAACACATGCACTTGTCGTTACTATGTGATCGATCATGCAGAGGGTCACCAGACCAAACCATGGGAGGCTTGAAAATGGATTTTGTTAGCTTCCTATTAATGTTTAACTTCACATGACCTCATATGTGGACATTCCCTTTGACATTCCACGGTTTCGTTTCTCAATTACGCAAAAATCTATTGCATCCCCTTCAAATTTAATGTTTAACTTCACATGACCTCATATGTGGACATTCCCCATGACATTCCATGGTTTCATTTCTCAATTACATACGTAAAAATCTATTGCATCCCCTTCAAATTTTGCAGCAGCATGTAAAGAATTGCTGTCTGTGCAGAATGCTGCCAGGATATGTGCACTAGCAAAAATGATTTGTGCTTATCATATTAAGATACTCATACATTGAAAGTTAAAATAATTAGTCCAATATGCACATTATTGAAGAAACATTTATGTTAAATACTGAGACTGTATTGTCTGGCCTATCAAACCGTCCAATTTTCCTCCAATAATGAAACAAACTATCACAAAAAAATTCCACATATACTGTTAACCTAGGAATTTTCTTAAAAGCAAGAGGCCCATGGGCCTAATGCTCTACTGACAACCATCACCAAAAATCATTCCCTGAAATGCATTCCCTGTGTGCCCTTGAGAATTAACTGAGGTCATCCATATTATGTAGCATCAAACCTCACATGATACACATTTGTGGTGCATTTGATATCATCTGCCTGATTCTTTAGCAAGATATTGAATTAAATGTCCTTTTTGTAAGTGCTTAATGACCTTGAAAAATATGTCAGGGTTAGACAGTCACCAAGTCAAGATGATGCAAAAAGTAGGTCACCAAGTACAGTTTTATGTACAATGTACTGAAGCGTAATTTTGATCTGGAGGCTCCATGCTCTTTGCCATTGATGTCCAACCTACACACTGGCATTACGAAATCACCTTTCAACTCCACAGGCCTGTTGACCTAACAAAGATATGTCAAAGTCATTCATATTATATAAAATAATAACACTGGACATGGTCTGTATATCGTATAAATTTTGCATGTCTAATTTCAATTACCTTTTTATACATGGGATTTTGTATCTTTCAACACATTTTGGCTCATTATTTCCATCAAATTACAGGTGGCGCCACAAGTATCATATGTGGCTAAGATTTTGACCTCCACCCACAACTTTTACAAATTTCATGAAGATCTATCAAACATTAAGGATGCTAGAGCAGCAACAAGATTTTGACATTTTGACCCATATATTACGTAATACTGTAGGTGGTGCCACCAATATCAAACTCGACTTAGATTTTCATACATTTGATAAGTCCTGAAAGTTATATGGGGCTAATCTGAAAACTGTGGACTGTATCACACTCACAAGCACAAAGTTTACAGATGGAATGATGGATGGACAGACAGGCATGAGTGATGTCATGAGCTCTGTCACCTATGGTAGGAGCCAAGTGTATGACTTGTCGCAGGCTCTTCCAGGCCTGTGCTGTGACATGTTGGTAAACTTAATGATTTTGAGTTGAACATGTCTTTTGACACAGAAATAATGCAGGGTTTCCCAAGCCTACACTGTTAAATGAGGTACTGCAAATGTTTAATTGCTGATTAAAACAATAGCATGGTCCAACCTCAACCTAATGGGACTTCAATAAGAACTTAACGAAATGTTGCTTTTCTGTGAAGTTGAAAATTTTGATTACACAATGTAGTGTGAAAGCTTTTAGCCACAAATATTTGTTCACTGCAAAATACATTAGATATCTGGTCACATAAATGAGTCAAAGAGCCAAGAAATCTGACTTTTAGTCCCTCAAATGGTGTATTGTTTAGTGGCCAAGTCTGATATCTGAGTGTCATTATAATCAGGTTCTGTTGTTTCTGCTTTCATAAAAATTATCTGCCTGTTGTAACTGTATTTGATTTTGCATTGTCGAATCATAATTTGGGAATTTTCCTTTACTGGAATAAGAAAAAAAAATACAATTTGGATTTATAAGGTATGGTTATTGATGTGCTAAACATGTTATATAAGAAAAAGATTTACTTTTCCCTATTTATTTAGTTCTGGAAACAATTTCGTGTTACAAAATTCTGCAAAACACATCATTCAGACTTTTTCATGATTGAAAGATTGCTTACGCTTCCAGTTGAAAGGACCAAAGCAATGGAATTGAGTACAGCTACGCACATCATATTATTGCCATGTGAATCTCTCTCTCCTGGTTAGCAGGTCCTTGAAGCACCAAAGGTGAGACTACATAATATACATATACCTGGTTTAATACTGGACACAGGCTGAGCAGTATTGACTAGAACAGGCAAATTTGACTAAATATTATAAAATCCTAAACGCTGTTCACATATAGTAAATTTTAGCAACACAGACATGAATACAAGGATGACCATATTTGGTTTCTTCATCACAGCTGCTCCACATGGTGGGTAAACTCTGACTTTCGATTCTTGGGGAGGTGTCATTTCTTCTGGACAAACCATGTTCTTTGGCTGAAAAAAGAAATATACATAGAATGATCAGCATTTCCTCTCCTGCAACAAGTGGATAATTTTTCTTTTTAATTGTGCCCATTTCCTTGACATAAATGACCTTTTTATCATTCTACATTCAGTTTAGCTGCAATTCTTTGGCTGGAGATTTTAAGCTGGTTGGAGACCACAGAGTACCTTTATTAGTGCTTAGTTGGCACGCCTGTCATGATTCTCTTCAAGGGCACAATATTCTCCCTTTGACTAATTCCTCACCTCCCAATGCTCTATAACCTGTTTATCTAAGGCTATATGGTGGTACTTGCAGCCTTCTCTATGGAACCATGCATTTAAACACTCTTTGCTTGTCAGAGGTGAGTTGATGCTGCTTGGTGGCACTCGACTTTATGTCCTCAGCTTATTCATGTTGTAGAAAAGAGTGGACTGTATTATATTACATACCTTAACCCTTAATGTCAAGGCACTGATTTAAGATTGAGTCAACAACTTTCTTCCAGACACTTTGCACGCATTGAGGCAAAGTGTCCCAAGGAAAGCTGTTGACTAAGACTACTTTTTGCTTTAGACTTGGCTTGCTGGTATTTGAATGAAAGGTATCTTCAAAAGGAATTTGAATCTTTTAACCATTATATGTTTAACAGCAATGCAAAAACGACTATAGCAGTGATTAGCACTTCAAGAGTTAAGATACACAATTATGTACATCTCTGACACATGAGGAGGTCAGACAACACAAAGCCATCCAGCATTTCTCTATAAAACACAATTTAAAATACAACAGCATTTCAAGATTCTGCTACAACTGTCCCCCTCTTACAAGGCCCCTCTCACCAAAGACAACCCCTCTTACAGACCACTACTTCCATACAGAAAGTATGGCGATTCCATTATATTGTCTCCTTTAGACAGGCCACCCCTCTTTTTAAGACTACTTTTGGGCACACTTGGGGTTCCCTTATAAAAGGGTGGACCACTGTCCAGAGTGATCTACATGCATAGTTGTCCAGGGACGTCACTTACCCCCCATATTTTCTTGTCAAAGGACAACACTTACCCCCCATATTTCCTTGTCAAGGAATGGCACTTACCCCCTATATTTCATTGTCAAGGGGCAACACTTACCCCCATATTTCCTTGTCAAGGAATGGCACTTATCCCCCCCTCATGTCTCCTTGTCAAGGAATGGCACTTATCCCCCCTCCCCCCATGTTCCCTTGTCACGGAATGGCACTTACCCCATACTACATCACAAAGGGATATTTTCCCTACAAATTTTATTGGCAAGGGATGACATTAACATATTACATGGTCAAGGGATGACACTTACCCCCCATATTTCATTGTCACGGGACAACACTTACCCCCATATTTCCTTGTCAAGGAATGGCACTTACCCCCCAATGTTTCTTAGTCAAGGGACCACACGTACCCCACATATTTCATTGCCAAGGGACATCACTTACATCACATATTTTATTGTCAAGGGACATCCCTTGCCCCACATATTTTATTGTCAAGGGACAACACTTACCCCATACTTCATTGTCAAGGGACAAGACTTACCCCACATATTCCATTGTTAAGGGACAAGACTTACCCCACATATTTTACTGTCAAGCAACTACCCTTACCCCACATATTTCTTGGTCAGGGGTCAACACTTACCCCATGTTTCCTTGTCAAGGGATAACACTTACCCAACATATTTCCCTGCCAAGGGACAATATTTAACCCCATATATTTCACTGTTAAGGAACAATATTTAACCCCATATATTTCACTATTAAGGGACAACATTTACCCCACATATTTCACTGTCAACGGACAACACTTACCCCATGTTTCTTTGTCAAGGGATAACATTTACCCCACATATTTCCCTGTCAAGTAACAATATTGTACCCCACATATTTCACTGTCAAGGGACCACACTTAACCCACATATTTCCCTGTCAAGTTACAATATTTTACCCACATATTTCACTGTCAAGGGACAACACTTGCCCCACATATTTCACTGTAAAGGGACAATACTTACCCCACATATTTCACTGTCAAGGGACAACACTTACCCCATGGTTCCTTGTCAAGGGATAACACTTACCCCACATATTTCCCTGTCAAGTAACAATATTTTACCCCACATATATCGCTGTCAAGGGACCACACTTACCCCACATATTTCCCTGTCAAGTTACAATATTTTACCCACATATTTCACTTGTAAGTGAGAACACTTACCCCACATATTTTATTGTCAAGCAACTACCCTTACCCCACATATTTCTTGGCCAGGGGTCAACACTTACCCCATGTTTCCTTGTCAAGGGATAACACTTTCCCAACATATTTCCCTGCCAAGGGACAATATTTAACCCCATATATTTCACTGTTAAGGAACAATATTTAACCCCATATATTTCACTGTTAAGGGACAACACTTACCCCATGGTTCCTTGTCAAGGGATAACACTTACCCCACATATTTCCCTGTCAAGTAACAATATTTTACCCCACATATATCGCTGTCAAGGGACCACACTTACCCCACATATTTCCCTGTCAAGTTACAATATTTTACCCACATATTTCACTTTTAAGTGAGAACACTTACCCCACTTATTTTATTGTCAAGCAACTACCCTTACCCCACATATTTCTTGGTCAGGGGTCAACACTTACCCCATGTTTCCTTGTCAAGGGATAACACTTTCCCAACATATTTCCCTGCCAAGGGACAATATTTAACCCCATATATTTCACTGTTAAGGAACAATATTTAACCCCATATATTTCACTGTTAAGGGACAACATTTACCCCACATATTTCACTGTCAACGGACAACACTTACCCCACATATTTCACTGTCAAGGGACAACACTTGCCCCACATATTTCACTGTTAAGGGACAACACTTACCCCACATATTTTCACTGTCAAGGGACAACACTTACACCATTGTTCCTTGTCAAGGGATAACACTTACCCCACATATTTCCCTGTCAAGTAACAATATTTTACCCCACATATTTCACTGTCAAGGGACAACACTTACCCCACATATTTTCCTGTCAAGTAACAATATTTTAATCCACATATTTCACTGTCAAGGGACAACACTTACCCCATGGTTCATTGTCAAGGGATAACACTTACCCCACATATTTCCCTGTCAAGTAACAATATTTAACCCCACATATATCACTGTCAAGGGACAACACCTACCCCACATATTTCCCTGTCAAGGGACAATACTTACCCCACATAGTTCGCTGCAGGCAGGGCACATAATGGTGCCCTCGTGGAGCCACTCCTTGGTTAGAATCTCTATGTGCAGTATCTGTCCTGCATGATAACACCTGTAGGTCTCATTATTCACATGGATCGATAGCCCATCTGTTTCACTACATGAGTACTGAAAAAAAGAAGATTATTTTTCAGCAGAGTGGCACTGAGAATGATCAGGTAATGAATAAAATATGTAGCATGCACGAATAGCTAAGGCATGTCCCGCTGTTGTATGTATGATTTATAATCCATATTTACCTCTGCATGTTTTTGGTTTCATTTTTTGTTTCAGTGAAGAAGTTTCTATTATAGTCAATATACAGTGCTCCCTCTTCTGTAACAGCCCTCAGTACAAGGCTGTTTCTGATTTTACATGGTGGGTTCCATGGCTCCCACTGAAACATCACTTCTACGTTTTAAGTCCCTCTGTTATTAGGGGGTTTTGCTATAACATAGTATACCCTGAGGGCCCCAGCACCAGTGTTATAAAGAGGGAGCACTGTACATGCATTTGACATTTAAATAAATAAGGAAAAAGCAGGCTGAAGGCAAAAGCTCTAACAGCTACCTGTCAGATAATTACCAAGTTTGGCACATGACACAAAACAAGCAAGACTTCAGACAATTAGTCAAAGCAAAGAAAATGTATATTGAGTGGTTTGTCAATATCACAGTACAGTAACACTATATAGTAAACAGGAAATGACTACAGTTTCTTTCTTTTTTCCTTCCAATACTATGATAAGACCATGGCCACTAATCTGTGTCACCACATGGTTCTGAATCAGCTTCTCATACAATTTCAAGTTCTAGATCTGTTTATGGAGGACATTTGAGATGCACAAAAATTTTCTTTTAAATTCATTTCAATTAGGGGTAGAAACTTATATATAATGCAGAACTTCTTTTCCCAATGTTGTGCAGACTCAAAATGTACATGTATGACTTGAGTAGGCCTTGGGTTATGTTCTACAGCCATGATGAAGTAGTTGTAGGCCTGCACAGAAGTTGAAAAAAATTCTGCATTTCCAGTTTCCTGACCTACTAGACCTATTATTATGCCATGATGAAGTAGTTGTAGGCCTGTACAGAAGTTGAAAAAAATTCCGCATTTCAAGTTTCCTGACCTACTAGACCTATTATTATGCCATGATGAAGTAGTTGTATGCCTGTAGAGAAGTTGAAAAAATTTCGCATTTCCAGTTTCCTGACCTACTAGACCTATTATTATGCTGAGCTCCCAATCCATTTTTTTTTTAAACATGCAAAATAGAAAAGTGAAGCTAAAATTGATAGAAAGTATCTAAAATGAAAGTGGGGTTAGATTTAACCCTTTCGTGGCCAGACTAAGACTAAGTCAATAGCTTTACTTGGTGCAGGTTGGCTACAACAACCCACGCAGCATTGTCTGTAGCTTAAAACAGATGGGACATGTGCCCTGCCCTTTTCTCCTATATTTTTCCATATTTTGGGCAATTGGCTTCTTTTGTCATGAAAATTCAATACAATATAATTGCGAAAAAAATTCATCCATCTTATATTGATCATGAGCCCATACAAAACTATTTCCATAAAACTAACACAAAATGATTGCACATTTGGACTGCTACTTTTGAGTGCCCTTTCTGATTGTCATTGCATTTAAAGGTAGGTCATAGGAAGTGGGTAGATAAAGTGGGCCACATTTTGGCTCTTTAGCTGTGATGTCATGCTACAATTGTCATGTGATACTTAGCTTTTCTTTCATCTCTGTGAGCTAGGCCTGCCAGCCAGGGTACCATTGTTTGAAGTGTCACCCACTTCTTGACCTTACAAGAAATTGTGTACACTAGCCTGCCCTGTGCATATAATTAACATACAATTAGCCACCTGGTGGTAGCAGCACTTCTCATTCCCTTTAAAAGTACCCTTTTAGAAGAAAAGTGCCCTGCTCTCTGGGAAAGCTGGGGACAACATCAGTACCTTTGCAAGGAAAGCTACTGACCCAGGCCCTGGCATGTCTGATCTAGCAGACATTATGTTCTGTATACAGGAGTTAAGTAAAAATGTTAACGCTTTCAGAGGATCTGAGTGGGAAAAGATTAAGGGCTTTTTGTTTAGAAAACAACATCGTACATGTTTGCATCTGGAGAAGCCCAACGAAGCAAACTCACTTGCTTCGATACCTTGTTACATGTAGTGTTACATGCATTATGATAGTTATATCCAACAGGTCAGTGTTAAAAAAACAAAAACCAGAAAGAAGAGACTGAGAGAGAAAAAAGATATAACCCCATTCCATACATTGGCCCATATTGTCTTTTGCATTTTAACAGTACCTTGCAGATTTTTGTTGGTTGCTAAGCATGCCTCTGAGTTGATTTGAATTCAAAGAGAAAAAAATTAAGTCAGTTTATCTACTATATGCCGATTTTTCACTTTTTTATAGCATGTAACCTCGAACCTGCAATTCACTTTTTTTACCTTGTTAAATTACACAAGCCTGGGTATCAGGTATTTACCAAAACTGCCAGGTGTCATTTGGCTCCTGTGGCTACCTGTCTTCAGGTCAACATCATGGCACATAACTCAAATTAAATTTAGGGTTAAATCTATACATTCTCTGTAGGGGATATGTTACAATGTCCATGATGGTAAGCTGTTGCTTAATCACTGTCTGGCAAGAAAAGGGGGACCTGGGTTAACTTGAAAGGGGGTTGTCACTGATGATTAGGCTGAGAAGTGAACCATATGTTGAACCCCTGATTTGCCATGAGAACTTGAACACATTATAGAATCCTGAATTGTGCTTTGCTGAGCCCTGTCCCAAGAAAATTATTGGGCTGCACCTCAAATGGGGTTTCCGGCTGGCATTAGTAATTACACTGCTCATTACAAGGTGGTTTCTGATATAACACGGTGTGTACCATGGCTCCCACTGAAATAGTTTTCCCATGACTTCTATGTTAAAAGTCCCTCTGTTATTAGGCAGTTTTGCTATAACACAGTATACCCGATGGACCCCAACACCAGTGTTATAAAGAGGGAGCACTGTAATCAAAAGGGGATGCTTGGTATGGCCAATTTTCATGACACACCACTTCCTGCTGGCAGTTCCTGAAAACAGCTTGGCATATGAGAGGAGCAAAGCTTTGCCGAAATCAGCAGCCTGAGGCACACGCTGACCTTATCTTTATACGACAGTTGTATGACATACCTGGTAACACCCACTGCCCCAGTTCTGTATCCTATGTACATCTCTACAATGTTTGATCTGCCATGCATTATGGTGATCAAAACACTTGGACGTCTTCCCATATCGTTCTAGCGAGTAGTTTATTCCAGGATCTGAAAGTTCAAACAAATCTGCATCATGTATACCATGTATAACTTTCACAGCACATGACAATTTCATATGCAGTAAATTTACAACAATTTAGTGTGTTTTACTTTTAGAGTATTCAGTGGTCAATCACAATACTAAAACTTGCAGTTCTCCAAAAAAAAAAACCCCAATACAAATCCCCCCCCCCCCCCCAAAGTGGAATCTTTTACAAGTACACTAGCTCAAACTTCCAAGTTTATTTACTGACTGTAATAATAAGATATACAAACTTCACTTTGTCCAGTCATGGGATAAAAATGTGTTATGCTATTGATATATAGCTGTCACATGCACAAATACCCCCTTTAACTCATTCCATACCAGTCCCTGATTTTCCGTATCTTTTCATAGATTTAAGACGACAATTGCATATTTAAATTCTTCATGAAAAGGGCTTTCTTTCAAGTACCAACATGCTTATAGTCTCAAGTCAGTGGTTCTGGCACTGCCTGACAAGTCATACTGCAGCTGCTGCAAGGGCAGCTGCAGCATGACTTGCCAGGCAGTACCAGAACCACTAAACAAGGCCTGTGACCATGGTATGGGATGAGTTAACAAGTGGTCAATCAGAGACAAAGTATGGGATGCCAAGATTCTGACGTATAAGACTAACAGGTTTCAGTAATTCTCAGGTCCCTTCTGGAATATTTACCGAACTACCCAGCCTATCTTATGACTTTTTTTTTTTTGGGTGGTGGTGATTAGTTGTTTGTTTTATTTTTATTATATCAGAGAACCTTATAATTACAATTATAATCATTCTCATACCTGCATTATTTTGATGTAGATTACACCTGGAGCCACGGACTACGGTCTTTCCCTTTCTCCAATGGAACTCCTGAAGTTGAACACAATACATTCAATACATACTCAGTACACTTGCCAAATCTTCCATATTTGGCAGAAGTCTCCCACTTTTTTGCCTCACTTTTTAGTTTATTTCATTTTGGGCCACCTTCCCCAGGAAAACCCCCATTTTTTTCTTTCTTAAATATAAGATCTTACTTAATATTCTATTGGATTATAGGCATGCTGGTACTTGAATGAAAGGCCTTTTTACAAAAAAATATTTTTATAGCATCCATTAGACAATTAAAAAAAAAGTTCTTAATTTCTAAAACTTTAGTTGCAGTTGGCAGTGAAACATATTCCTCCGGTCTGGTGAGACTCGAAATGTATTTTGTTAATGCTAAGCTACACAGTCCAGAATATTTACAGCATAGATATATTTCTCTCAGTTCAAAAAATGAAATATTTAATTTTGTTTTTGATTTTCGCCACCATACAATTCATTCTGAAGCCAATCAGTAACAGTGGAAGTAATTGTCTGATTTTTACAGAAAATAGAAAAAAAAAGAAGTTTCAGCTATTAAATACAACAGAGTTTAGAGTGAAACAATGAGTTCCTTGTAACGTACCTGTATATAGGGACAGTAGTCTGCCAAAACTACCGATCCACCAAACTGACTCACTTTTTTGAAGTCTACATCTTCTAGCTGGCTGAAATACTGATAAAAATGACAAAAAATTAGAGCCATCATATTGACAGGTTGTCACTGAAGTAAA
This sequence comes from Hermodice carunculata, assembly GCA_964020975.1. Taxonomy (NCBI): domain Eukaryota; kingdom Metazoa; phylum Annelida; class Polychaeta; order Eunicida; family Amphinomidae; genus Hermodice; species Hermodice carunculata. The sequence continues at coordinate 1,319,056 of OZ026627.1, forward strand.
TTCACATCTGAAATTTCAACTTAAAATTGAGGACCTGCTAATTAAGTGACACTAGTACAGTGAAAGCTGTCTGTCAAAATTTTGAATGTATTAATTGGGTCTTATTAGAGATATTATTTGTTGGAATCTTTATCAACTAGTTGTTCTGGAAACCCTAGGGAAGTATCCAGACTCCATTTGTCTTGACCAGGTGATCAGAGATGTTATACACAGGTAAGCCACACCCAACTTTCCTATTTGTATGTTACACATACCACATTAAACAGATAAGAGCATGTACATGTACCAGCTCTATCAAGATTACACTGGGGTATGTCATTTTACATCACAGTCCTTACGAAAATATTTGGTCAAACATCGCAACCCATGTTCTGAACTCTATTCTTCTCAATTCAATTTACATGAACTTGGAAAATTAAAAACTTGCCCATCATCACGACAATCTTTTCTGTTGCCCTTGCTGTTTTTTGTTTTTTTTTGTTTTGCTTTAAATGGCAATAGGGCATACAAATTGCTAGTTATGGCAGCAACTGATGTCTGGTACCTGGTACTGTGGTTCCAGCTGGTCAGTGTATTCCACCAGGTTACACACAGCCACTGCCTCCCTCTGCTCCGTACACTCTGTGCGCATGGACACTTTACGTGGTCTCTCACAGAATGGATGAACGTGCTTCCCCCTGAAAATATAGAGCACTCTCTACAGTGAAACCTGACGATGATGCCTCAGGCAGCCAGCATATTCACTTAACGAGAGAAGTTTCAAGGGACATAAAGTCATATTGCTTTGCTATTGGACTCATTTATCTGACATATTCAGGTATCGGACACAGTCTGCAGCAAATAGATGCTGCCATTACTGTGAGCTTTCATTGTACACACTGTAGACTGCTATAATTTTGCTGTACTCTTTATTTTTACTTATTTCGCTGATGGCACAAAACGGTGAAAAAAACCCACAGTGAAATAGTATTTTGACATTGTTTAAATAGGAATTATGCTCAAAACAGTGAAATTAAAACTACAGTGAAATGTCAAAAATACAAAAAACTGTGAAAATTTACAAAGGCAAAAAGCAATTTACAGTATGCGCGTGTGTGCATGTGGATATCTTAATTCAATTTTTGGCAAGTCATCCTGGTGAAATTTGGTATGACAAGTAGTTGTCAACAGCCTTATTGCTATTACTTTCTTAATTTTGTGAAAATAGATGCAGATTTGACTGAGCAAATGCCACATCTTAAAGGCAAACGTTTTGTTGTCACTTCTTTGAAGAAATCTTGCCAAATGCAAGGGAAACTGTAGTAAAACAATTGACATTTGGTAAATTCCAGACAGGTATATTTGGAGCTTGGTGCTGCAGATGTGGACACTAGTCTCACCTTGCTTTTCGTATCTTCATCCACTCCAGACAGCTTTTCTTAACGAAGTCACAACCCAGGTTTTTGCCCCATTGTAGAGGCTCTGCATAGGCATAGTTGGCCTTATACCACCTAACAGATTGAAACAGTAAATCAAAACATATGCATTCAGTTCATGCACGATGTCCATGCACTTAACACAGTCACCATATGCCAGAGATTTATTTGAGGGAAACTTCAAGAGTAGAGAAGCTCTAAAATTTTTACCATGTAAATTTTTCATTATGTGGTATTTTGTTCTCTTCTTGTGGTTTTACTTGTCATGACGGACAATTACAAAACTGGAAAATTGCAAAAAAGAATATTATTAATTTTGGATATTTATTCATAAGAACCTTAACAAACATGCAACATCATTTTCAGCTGATACAATGTACATTACTTGTTTGGGTCTACTGGGTCAAGTGTATTGGAGCAGCAATCTCTTTGATTGCATTCAATGGTACGGATGTGTGTATGTATGTGTGCACACATGCATGCACAAACATGCACAAGTATGTACAGCTGTATGTGTTATACATGTACATGTACATACGTGTATACAGTGGTAATAAAAAGATCATTGTGCGGAGGACATGGCACTGTTGCTCCTGTTTACATAACTATGTTCATTTCCAGGGAATTTACTGCGAAACATACTTAATGGTTTCCCTCTGAAGACCCTTTGATATATTCATTTGGCTGTACAAGTCTTAAATTTTTACATTAAACGTGATGATAATGATTAAGTAAGGTATAGATATAAGCAGAGACAGTGACAGTGGATTGTGTTATTTTTAAAATTTTGTTCAGAACTGCATTGGAGAGGTTGCATGTTGCTCCTGTTTGTATAATAATGGTCGAGCCGTATCGTTGCCAGTTTGAACAGCTCAGGCCCAGTCTTGTCATAAGACCAATACAGGGTCTCCGATCTTGATCCCCGCAAAGATAAAGTTCCAACCATGTGATGCACTATAAATGCATTATTTCTAAATGCCACACACAGTTGTGTGTCTGTTTACCAGGCCTTGACAAGACTAGCCGATCATATTACATGACGTCTGTAATGAAACTTTAATAGGAGGTATTAATATTTAACTATCTTAACTGCAGACCTGGTGTGGTCCCCTCAGTTGCTAGGCTATGGAACAATGCACCACCATGAGGAGGACACCTGGACCAGTTATCTTACTTAACCATCTGCAATTAACATGCATTTCCAATGAACAACATTTTCTTCACATATTTAGCATTTTGTATGACTTGTTCTAAAACTTTGTGGATGACTCTTCTTCAGCATTTTGCTTTCTTGAGTTACCAGAGAAGCCAATTTGGCCCTTCTTAATCCATGAATCAGCCCTCCTCCCTATTCAGTTCCAGGCTGGCACCTAGGTGGCAGCACAGGACCCAACTGAATATGAATACCTCCCATGAAACAAGATTTCAATCATCTTGGTGTTTGTATTAATTTCTTACATCCATCCTGGGCGGATTGTAATTACACAAATTAAAGAACTTGAACAGTACAGCCACACTTTGGGATGAGTCATCATTTTTCACAAGAGCACAGACAGCATGATAGGGGGTGCCACAGGGTGCTGTACGCTTGTAACAATGTAACAAAATGATCATTAAGTAATAACAGTGTATGGACATGCCACTGGGAACTCAAAATACATATGGCAACATATAATTTTCATTTATGTGCATCTAAACTGAGTGGATTGTTGTATGTATCAAATTCTTACAAGATTTAACTCATTCCATACTATGGTCACAGCCTTGGTCAGTGGTTCTGGCACTGCCTGGCAAGTCATGCTGTAGCTGCCCTTGCCGAGAAAAGCTGTTGACTCAGACCAAAATTCTGTACTCAAAGAGTTAATCATTATCATGTTGTGTTGTGCATTGTAAATCATGTATCATTGGGCAAGTGTGGTGGCGCGCTAGAATGCCTGTTTATCACAGCTACCAGAAAATGAGTTGGACAGGTTTTGACCTTAACAGGTCTCACCAGTGGCTGATCTGTAAGGGATTGGGCATTCCTTTATATACCATATGGTACAACCTGCCTTAGTAATGTAAGTTATGTAAAAAGCCTGACTTTGAATAGTTTTCTTCACGTCATAAAACTTCAACTGCCTGGTTTGGCATGTTGAACTGTGGGTGTAGATTCACTTAAAAATTACACATAATTGTAAATGTAAATTGATTATCGTTAGGGAGAGCTAAGGTTTCCCTTATTGTTTCCCTGTGACAGCAAATTCTCACTGGGATATTCTTCAAATGAAGACCATGGTGAATTTGTGTGTCACAGTGTTAGTTTGTGTATATCATTTTAAATGTACTTTTTCTGGGGGAGGTAGTATAGGGAATAAGAAAAAGAACTCTGTGAACTAATTTCTTGAAAGAAAATGTCCAATATATCTGACCAACTGTGGGTATAACTTACCCTGTGTCTTCCATGAGTGCCAGGGTTACGCGAGATACTAGTGGGTTCTGTGTGTAGGTCCCAGTCATCATTTCATTCTGAGAAAAAAAAAAAAAAAAGAAAAAAAAATTACTGCACAGAGTAAAAATATACTTGATTTGATATCTGCTGTAAATGAAATGTCTTGCTTTATTTTTCCTTTTTTTTTCTTTGGCAAGCACACAATACTCAAGTCTGGAATATTATCTTTTTTTTGGGGGGGGGGGGGAGGAATCTCTCACTCCCCCGTAACAACACATTCAGCTTGGAGCCACAGGAATCTACACACATAAACTCAAAAAGTCGCCTGAGATCACACAAACCCAAATAATAGTGTGCATATCAGTCAGGTTTAAGTTGGTCTGGTTGCAGTGGAGTTGTAAGTTGTTTTGAGCTACTGTTATAAAGGCTCCTCAAGCACCCAGGTTGCAGCCAAACATATTTAAGTGTTGCTCCTGAAATTTTCTAAAACTGTTTCCACATTTAGGCTTCTCAGCCACCAGACACTTGTTTGGTGTTTTTATCTGTCTTTTGGGCAATTTTACAAATAATTTGACAAATTATTTTTCAGACCAACACTTATTTTGCAAACATCATTACATGGGTTTGTACAATTCTATACATACATTTAGAAATTGAGCATCCACATTTCTTTATCGACATGGTTTGACCTGATTTACCTGTTTTTATTTGTTTTTATTTCCTCCACTTGTAAGCATGGGAGAAGAGTTCAACTACAATAGTTTTATGACATTATTACTCCTGCCTCACCTCAAAGGTTCTCTTCTCCCAGTGAGTCAGTGCAGTTCCTCTCACACCTTGGTCTTCTAATTCAGCGCCCTCTAGTGTTGAGCAGTTGAAGTGTTTCCGTACCTCTCTCTGTGTCACCACACAAAAGAAATTGGAAACTGTCCAAATGTTTTGAAAATCATCATCCCTTTTCTTGTACATTAATGAACAGACAGATTTAGGATTGCATTAAAAATATTATATGTATGTATGGCATTCACCATGGAGAACAATGATGAGTTTTTAACCTTCTGCCTGCAGTGAGTGATTTATGCTGGTATTTCAGAAGCAGTCGACAGGTGTCTATCTCAAAGCAAATGTATCAGTACATTCCTGATCCAAGATATGAAAATGGTGAGTGGCCTTTATACCTACAGAAGTCTACCATGGCCCATGGTTTTAACATTGGCAGAAACACCTGTTCCTCTTTTCTATCCTTAAAGCCGTGTTCTCTGGAGGTTTTCAAGAGGACACGGAGGGAAACATATCTAAAAGGGCACATGAAACCATTAAATAGGGAGCAAGAAGAAAATACATGTATAGCCTTAAAAGATACGGGGTCCAGATCTATGGCATTTCTACTAGATGACAAAAAGCAAATGGGGTGTGTGGGTGTGGGGGGGGAAGAAAGAGAGAGAGAGAGA
>OZ026627.1:1324552-1669552 GCA_964020975.1 Hermodice carunculata
GATGCCGTATGTCAAACTTGGCCCTGGAGGTCAGGCCTGTATGAGCTACCAGGTAACACATGCACTTGTCGTTACTATGTGATCGATCATGCAGAGGGTCACCAGACCAACCCATGGGAGGCTTGAAAATGGATTTTGTTAGCTTCCTATTAATGTTTAACTTCACATGACCTCATATGTGGACATTCCCTTTGATATTCCATGGTTTCATTTCTCAATTACGCAAAAATCTATTGCATCCCCTTCAAATTTAATGTTCAACTTCACATGACCTCATATGTGGCCATTCCCCATGACATTCCATGGTTTCATTTCTCAATTACGTAAAAATCTATTGCATCCCCTTCAAATTTTGCAGCAGCATGTAAAGAATTGTTGTCTGTGCAGAATGCTGCCAGGATATGTGCACTAGCAAAAATGATTTGTGCTTATCATATTAAGATACTCATACATTGAAAGTTAAAATAATTAGTCCAATATGCACATTATTGAACAAACATTTATGTTAAATACTGAGACTGTATTGTCTGGCCTATCAAACCGTCCAATTTTCCTCCAATAATGAAACAAACTATCACAAAAAAATTCCACATATACTGTTAACCTAGGAATTTTCTTAAAAGCAAGAGGCCCATGGGCCTAATGCTCTACTGACAACCATCACCAAAAATCATTCCCTGAAATGCATTCCCTGTGTGCCCTTGAGAATTAACTGAGGTCATCCATATTATGTAGCATCAAACCTCACATGATACACATTTGTGGTGCATTTGATATCATCTGCCTGATTCTTTAGCAAGATATTGAATTAAATGTCCTTTTTGTAAGTGCTTAATGACCTTGAAAAATATGTCAGGGTTAGACAGTCATCAAGTCAAGATGATGCAAAAAGTAGGTCACCAAGTACAGTTTTATGTACAATGTACTGAAGCGTAATTTTGATCTGGAGGCTCCATGCTCTTTGCCATTGATGTCCAACCTACACACTGGCATTACAAAATCACCTTTCAACTCCACAGGCCTGTTGACCTAACAAAGATATGTCAAAGTCATTCATATTATACAAAATAATAGCATTGGACATGGTCTGTATATCGTATAAATTTTGCATGTCTAATTTCAATTACCTTTTTATACATGGGATTTTGTATCTTTCAACACATTTTGGCTCATTATTTCCATCAAATTACAGGTGGCGCCACAAGTATCATATGTGGCTAAGATTTTGACCTCCACCCACAACTTTTACAAATTTCATGAAGATCTATCAAACATTAAGGATGCTAGAGCAGCAACAAGATTTTCACATTTTGACCCATATATTACGTAATACTGTAGGTGGCGCCACCAATATCAAACTCGACTTAGATTTTCATACATTTGATAAGTCCTGAAGGTTATATGGGGCTAATCTGAAAACTGTGGACTGTATCACACTCACAAGCACAAAGTTTACAGATGGAAATGATGGATGGACAGACAGACATGAGTGATGTCATGAGCTCTGTGACCTATGGTAGGAGCCAAGTGTATGACTTGTCGCAGGCTCTTCCAGTCCTGTGCTGTGACATGTTGGTTAACTTAATGATTTTGAGTTGAACATGTCTTTTGACACAGAAATAATGCAGGGTTTTCCAAGCCTACACTGTTAAATGAGGTACAGCAAATGTTTAATTGCTGATTAAAACAATAGCATGGTCCAACCTCAACCTAATGGGACTTCAATAAGAACTTAACGAAATGTTGCTCTTCTGTGAAGTTGAAAATTTTGATTACACAATGTAGTGGTGAAAGCTTTTAGCCATAAATATTTGTTCACTGCAAATGCATCAGATATCTGGTCACATAAAGGAGTCAAATAGCCAAGAAATCTGACTTTTAGTCCCTCAAATGGTATATTGTTTAGTGACCAAGTCTGATATCTGAGTGTCATTATAATCAGATTCTGTTGTTTCTGCTTTCATAAAAATCATATGCCTGTTCTAACTGTATTTGATTTTTGCACATTGTTGAATCATAATTTGGGAATTTTCCTTTACTGGAATTAGAAAAAAAAAAACAATTTGGATTTATAAGGTATGGTTATTGACTGTGCTAAACATGTTATATAAGAAAAAGATTTACTTTTCCCTATTTATTTAGTTCTGGAAACAATTTTGTGTAACAAAATTCTGCAAAGCACATCATTCGGACTTTTTTATGATTGAAAGATTGCTTACGCTTCCAGTTGAAAGGACTAAAGCAAAGGAATTGAGTACAGCTACGCACATCATATTATTGCCACTTGAATCTCTCTCTCCTGGTTAGCAGGTCTTTGAAGCACCAAAGGTGAGACTACATAATATACATATACCTGGTTTAATACTGGACACAGGCTGAGCAGTATTGACTAGAACAGGCAAATTTGACTAAATATTATAAAATCCTAAACGCTGTTCACATATAGTAAATTTTAGCAACACAGACATGAATACAAGGATGACCATATTTGGTTTCTTCATCACAGCTGCTCCACATGGTGGGTAAACTCTGACTTTCGATTCTTGGGGAGGTGTCATTTCTTCTGGACAAACCATGTTCTTTGGCTGAAAAAAGAAATATACATAGAATGATCAGCATTTCCTCTCCTGCAACAGGTGGAAATTTTTTTTGTTTTAATTGTGCCCAATTCCTTGACATAAATGACCTTTTTATCATTCTACATTCAGTTTATCTACAATTCTTTGGCTGGAGATTTTAAGCTGGTTGGAGACCACAGAGTACTTTTATTAGTGCTTAGTTGGCACACCTGTCATGATTCTCTTCAAGGGCACAAGATTCTCTCTTTGACTAATTCCTCACCTCCCCAATGCTCTATAACCTGTTTATCTAAGGCTATATGGTGGTACTTGCAGCCTTCTCTATGGAACCATGCATTTATACACTCTTTGCTTGTCAGAGGCCAGTTGATGCTGGTTGATGGCAATCTACTTTATGTCCTCAAGCTTATTCATGTAATACAAAAGAGTGGACTATATTATGTTACAGCACCTTAACCTTAATGTCAAGGCACTGATTTAAGATTTGAGTCAACAACTTTCTTCCAGACACTTTGCACGCATTGAGGCAAAGTGTTCCAAGGAAAGCTGTTGATTAAGACTACTTTTTGCTTTAGACTTGGCTTGCTGGTATTTGAATGAAAGGTATCTTCAAAAGGAATTTGAATCTTTTAACCATTATATGTTTAACAGCAATGCAAAAACGACTATAGCAGTGATTAGCACTTCAAGAGTTAAGATACACAATTATGTACATCTCTGACACATGAGCAGGTCAGACAACACAAAGCCATCCAGCATTTCTCTATAAAACACAATCTAAAATACAACAGCATTTAAAGATTCTGCTACAATTGTCCCCCTCTTACAAGGCCCCTCTCACCAAAGACAACCCCTCTTAAAGACCACTACTTCTATAACAGAAAGTATGGCGATTCCATTATATTGTCTCCTTTAGACAGGCCACCCCTCTTTTTAAGACTACTTTTGGGCACACTTGGGGTTCCCTTATAAAAGGGTGGACCACTGTCCAGAGTGATCTACATGCATAGTTGTCCAGGGACGTCACTTACCCCGTTGTCAAGCGATGACACTCACCCCACATACTGCATTGTCACTGGATGATACTTGCCCCCCCCCCCCCCATATTTAATTGTCAAGGGACACCACTTACCCTGCAAATTTCATTGTCAAGGGAGGACACTCACCCCACATATTTCCCTGTCAAGGGACAACACTTACCCCTCACATTTCCTTGTCAAGAGATACTTACACTGTACCACACACATTTTACTGTCAAGGGACGACACTTGCCCAGCATATTTCACTGTCAATGGAGGACATTTACCCCGTATATTTCATTGTCAAGGGCAGACACTTAGCATGCATATTTTCAGCAGCCGTTAAATTTTCAGTGCCTGACGAACCCCACACAGGGGCGAAACCAGTCGCACTTGGAGTGCTATTACCTTTGTGTCGTTTTTACTAATGCATATTTTCTAGTCAAGGGACCACACGTACCCCACATATTTCATTGCCATGGGACATCACTTACATCACATATTTTATTGTCAAGGGACAACCCTTGTCCCACATATTTTATTGTCAAGGGACAACACTTACCCCATACTTCATTGTCAAGGGACAAGACTTACCCCACATATTTCATTGTTAAGGGACAAGACTTGCCCCACATATTTTATTGTCAAGCAACTACCCTTCCCCACATATTTCTTGGTCAGGGGTCAACACTTACCCCATGTTTCCTTGTCAAGGGATAACACTTAACCAACATATTTCCCTGCCAAGGGACAATATTTAACCCCATATATTTCACTGTTAAGGAACAATATTTAACCCCATATATTTTTCATTGCTAAGGGACAACATTTACCCCACATATTTCACTGTCAAGGGACAACACTTGCCCCATATATTTCACTGTCAAGGGACAACACTTACCCCACATATTTCACTGTCAAGGGACAATAATTACCCAATGTTTCTTTGTCAAGGGATAACATTTACCCCCCCCCCCCATATTTCACTGTCAAGTAACAATATTTTACCCCACATATTTCACTGTCAAGGGACCACACTTCCCCCACATATTTCCCTGCCAAGTTACAATATTTTACCCGCATATTTCACTTTTAAGGGACAACACTTACCCCACATATTTCACTGTCAAGGGACAACACTTGCCCCACATATTTCACTGTCAAGGGACAATATTTTAACTCACATATTTCACTGTCAAGGGACAACACTTACCCCATGGTTCCTTGTCAAGGGATAACACTTACCTCACATATTTCCCTGTCAAGTAACAATATTTTTACCCCACATATTTCACTGTCAAGGGACAACACTTACCCCACATATTTCACTGTCAAGGGACAATACTTACCCCACATAGTTCGCTGCAGGCAGGGCACATAATGGTGCCCTCGTGGAGCCACTCCTTGGTTAGAATCTCTATGTGCAGTATCTGTCCTGCATGATAACACTTGTAGGTCTCATTGTTCACATGGATCGATAGCCCATCTGTTTCACTACATGAGTACTGAAAAAAAGAAGATTATTATTCAGCAGAGTGGCACTGAGAATGATCACGTAATGAATAAAATATGTAGCATGCACGAATAGCTAAGGCATGTCCCACTGTTGTATGTATGATTTATAATCCATATTTACCTCTGCATGTTTTTGGTTTCATTTTTTGTTTCAGTGAAGAAGTTTCTATTATAGTCAATATACAGTGCTCCCTCTTCTGTAACAGCCCTCATTACAAGGCTGTTTCTGATTTTACATGGTGGGTTCCATGGCTCCCACTGAAACATCACTTCTACGTTTTAAGTCCCTCTGTTATAAGGGGGTTTTGCTATAACACAGTATACCCTGAGGGCCCTAGCACCAGTGTTATAAAGAGGGAGCACTGTACATGCATTTGACATTTAAATAAATAAGGAAAAAGCAGGCTGAAGGCAAAAGCTCTAACAGCTACCTGTCAGATAATTACGAAGTTTGGCACATGACACAAAACAAGCAAGACTTCAGACAATTAGTCAAAGCAAAGAAAATGTCTATTGAGTGGTTTGTCAATATCACAGTACAGTAACACTATATAGTAAACAGGAAATGACTACATTTTCTTTCTTTTTTCCTTCCAATACTATGATAAGGCCATGGCCACTAATCTGTGTCACCAAATGGTTCTGAATCAGCTTCTCATACAATTTCAAGTTCTAGATCTGTTTATGGAGGACATTTGAGATGCACAAAAATTTTCTTTTAAATTCATTTCAATTAGGGGTAGAAACTTATATATAATGCAGAACTTCTTTTCCCAATGTTGTGCAGACTCAAAATGTACATGTATGACTTGAGTAAGCCTTGGGTTATGTTCTACAGCCATGATGAGGTAGTTGTAGGCCTGTACAGAAGTTGAAAAAAATTCCGCATTTCCAGTTTCCTGACCTACTAGACCTATTATTATGCTGAGCTCCCAATCCATTTTTTTTTTAAACATGCAAAATAGAAATGTGAAGCTAAAATTGATAGAAAGTATCTAAAATGAAAGTGGGGTTAGATTTAACCCTTTCGTGGCCAGACTAAGACTAAGTCAATAGCTTTACTTGGTGCAGGTTGGCTACAACAACCCACGCAGCATTGTCTGTAGCTTAAAACAGATGGGACATGTGCCCTGCCCTTTTCTCCTATATTTTTCCATATTTTGGGCAATTGGCTTCTTTTTTCATGAAAATTCAATACAATATAATTGCGAAAAAAATTCATCCATCTTATATTGACCATGAGCCCATACGAAACTATTTCCATAAAACTAACACAAAATGATTGCATATTTAGACTGCTCTTTTGAGTGCCCTTTCTGATTGTCATTGCATTTAAAGGTAGGTCATAGGAAGTGGGTAGATAAAGTGGGCCACATTTTGGCTCTTTAGCTGTGATGTTGTGCTACAATTGTCATGTGATATTTAGCTTTTCTTTCATCTCTGTGAGCTAGGCCTGCCAGCCAGGGTACCATTGTTTGAAGTGTCACCCAATTCTTGACCTTACAAGAAATTGTGTACACTAGCCTGCCCTATGCATATAATTAACATACAATTAGCCACCTGGTGGTAACAGCACTTCTCATTCCCTTTAAAAGTACCCTTTTAGAAGAAAAGTGCCCTGCTCTCTGGGAAAGTTGGGGACAACGTCAGTACCTCTGCAAGGAAAGCTACTGACCCAGGCCCTGGCATCTGGCATGTCTGGTCTAGCAGACATTACGTTCTATTTACCGAGTTAAGTAAAAATGTTAACGCTTTCAGAGGATCTCAGTGGGAAAGGATTAAGAGGCTTTTTTTTTTTTTTTTTGAAAACAACATTGCACATGTTTGCATCTGGAGAAGCCCAACGAAGCAAACTCACTTGCTTTGATACCTTGTTACATGTACTGTTACATGCATTACGACAGTTATATCCAACATGTCAGCCTCCAAAAAAAAAAAAAAGAAGTGACCGATAGAGAAAAAAGATGTAACCCCATTCCATACATTGGCTCAGATTGTCTTTTGCACTTTACAAGTACCTTGCAGATTTTTGTTGGTTGCTAAGCATGCCTCTGAGTTTATTTGAATTCAAGGAGAAAAAATTAAGTCAGTTTATCTACTATATGCCGATTTTTCACTTTTTTATAGCATGTAACCTCGAACCTGCAATTCACTTTTTTTACCTTGTTAAATTACACAAGCCTGGGTATCAGGTATTTACCAAAACTGCCAGGTGTCATTTGGCTCCTGTGGCTACCTGTCTTCAGGTCAACATCATGGCACATGACTCAACGTAAATTTAGGGTTAAATCTATACATTCTCTGTAGGGGATTATGTTACAATGTCCATGATGGTAAGCTGTTGCTTAATCACTGTCTGGCAAGAAAAGGGGGACCTGGGTTAACTTGAAAGGGGGTTGTCACTGATGATTAGGCTGAGAAGTGAACCATATGTTGAACCCCTGATTTGCCATGAGAACTTGAACACATTATAGAATCCTGAATTGTGCTTTGCTGAGCCCTGTCCCAAGAAAATTATTGGGCTGCACCTCAATAGGGTTTCCGGCTGGCATTAGTAATTACACTGCTCATTACAAGGTGGTTTCTGATATAACACGGTGTGTACCATGGCTCCCACTGAAATAGTTTTCCCATGACTTCTATGTTAAAAGTCCCTCTGTTATTAAGCAGTTTTGCTATAACACAGTATACCCGGTGGACCCCAACACCAGTGTTATAAAGAGGGAGCACTGTAATCAAAAGGGGATGCTTGGTATGGCCAATTTTCATGACACACCACTTCCTGCTGGCAGTTCCTGAAAACAGCTTGGCATATGAGAGGAGCAAAGCTTTGCCGAAATCAGCAGCCTGAGGCACAAGCTGACCTTATCTTTATACGACAGTTGTATGACATACCTGGTAACACCCACTGCCCCAGTTCTGTATCCTATGTACATCTCTACAATGTTTGATCTGCCATGCATTATGGTGATCAAAACACTTGGACATCTTCCCATATCGTTCTAGCGAGTAGTTTATTCCAGGGTCTGAAAGTTCAAATAAATCTGCATCATGTATACGATGTATAACTTTCACAGCACATGACAATTTCATATGCAGTAAATTTACAACAATTCAGTGTGTTTTTCTTTTAGAGTATTCAGTGGTCAATCACAACGTTAAAACTTGAAGTTCTCCAAAAGACCCCAAAACAACCCCCCCCCCACTGGAATCTTTTACAAGTACACTAGCTCAAACTTTCAAGTTTATTTACTGACTGTAATAATAAGATATACAAACTTCACTATGTCCAGTCATGGGATAAAAATGTGTTATGCTATTGATTTATAGCTGTCATGTGTACTCATACCCTCTTTAACATGTGGTCAAACAGAGACAAAGTATGGGATGCCAAGTTCTGATGTATATGACAAACTGGTTTCAGTAATTCTCAGGTCCCTTCTGGAATATCTACCAAACTACCAAGCCTAACTTCTGATTTTTTCTTTTTTTTTCTTTCTTTCTTTTTTTTTAATGCTGGTGGTGTTTGTTTGTTTCTTTTTTTAAAAATTACATCAGAGGACCTTATAATTACAATTATAATTAATCTCATACCTGCATTATTTTGATGTAGATTACACCTGGAACCACGGACCACCGTCTTTCCTTTTCTCCAGTGGAACTCCTGAAGTTGATCACATTGCATTCAATACATACTCAGTACACTTGTCAAATCTTCCAAATTTGGCAGAAGCCTCCCACTTTTTTGCCTCACTTTTTCCTTTATTTCATTTTGGGCAACCTTCCCCAGGAAAAAACAGTTTTTTTTCTTTCTTAAATACAACATCTCACTACTGGGTGCAAAGAATTTTTTTTTTTTTCATGTTCAACAGATGACGACAGGTGGGGCACAGTAAATAGACAATTTAGGAGGCATGGACTTTAACCTAGTGGTTATAAACTTCTTTGCATGAAACTACAGAATTCAGTTGTATCTGCAGTGCATAAAATTCAAAGATAGACCGTTAGCTATAATAATAATGTTTTAATTTGCCGTACTTTGACATACATGTATATGTTGAAGCACTCTTCACCTTGTGTGTGTTAGTTATGACAAAAGTCATATTAACTTCAATCATTATAATGATTTCACCATTCTGTTTCTTCTTCAAAGGCTTCGGACTTCAGTACCAGCATACCTACTTAGTTCTGGGTTAACCATATCTAACCCATTCTGGGTTAACCGAACCTACTCCATTCTGGGTTAACCATACCCCTACTCCATTCTGGGTTAACTACACCTACTCCATTCTGGGTCAACCATACCTACTTTGTTCTGGGTTAACGATACCTACTCCAGTCTCGGTTAACCATACCTAACTACTCCATTCTGATTTAACTCTTTCAGTGCCAAATTTTGGACTGAGGCAATAGCTTTCCTTGGTGCATTTTAGTTGCAACGTGCCCAAAGGGTGCCAATGAAAGCTGTTGACCTGGACCATCAATATTCTATTGGACTATAGGCATGCTGGTATTTGAATGAAAGGCCTTTTTACAAAGAATATTTATATAGCATCCATTAGAAAATTCAAATAAGTTCTTAATTTCTTAAACTTAAGTCGCATTTGGCAGTTAAAGAGCATATTCCTCCTGTTTGGTGTGTCTTGAAGTTTATTTTGTTAATGCTAGGCTACACAGTTCAGTATATTCCCAGTATAGATATATTTCCCTCAGTTTAAAAATGAAGTTTTTGACTCTGCTTTTGTTTTTTGCCACACAATTCATTCTGAAGCCAGTCAGTGACAGTGAAAGAACTTGTCTGATTTTTACAGAAAATAGAAAAAAAAAAAGAATTTTCAGCTATTAAATATAACACTGAGTTTAGAGTGAAACAATGAGTTCCTTGTAACATACCTGTATATAGGGACAGTAGTCTGCCAAAACTACCGATCCACCAAACTGATTCACTTTTTTGAAGTCTACATCTTCTAGCTGGCTGAAATACTGATAAAATTGACAAAAAATTAGAGCCATCATATTGACAGGTTGTCACTGAAGTAAATTCACATCTGAAATTCCAACTTAAAATTGAGGAACTGCTAATTAAGTGACACTAGTGCAGTGAAAATTGTCTGTCAAAATTTTGAATGTATTAATTGGGTCTTATTAGAGATATTATTTGTTGGAATCTTTATCAACTAGTTGCTCTGGAAACCCTAGGGAGGTATCCAGACTCCATTTGTCTTGACCAGGTGATCAGAGACGTTATACACAGGTAAGCCACACTCGACTTTTCTATTTGTATGTTACACATACCACATTAAACAGATAACAGCATGCACATGTACCAGCTCTATCAAGATTACACTGGGGCATGTCATTTTACATCGCAGTCCTTACGAAAATATTTGGTCAAACATCGCAACCCATGTTCTGAACTCTATTCTTCTCAATTCAATTTACATGAACTTGGAAAATTAAAAACTTGCCCATCATCACGACAATCTTTTCTGTTGCCCTTGCTGTTTTTTGGTTTTTTTTGCTTTAAATGGCAAGAGGGCATACAAATTGCTAGTTATGGCAGCAACTGATGTCTGGTACCTGATACTGTGGTTCCAGCTGGTCGGTGTATTCCACCAGGTTACACACAGCCACTGCCTCCCTCTGCTCGGTACACTCTGTGCGCATGGACACTTTACGTGGTCTCTCACAGAATGGATGAATGTGCTTCCCCCTGAAAATATAGTGCACTCTCTACAGTGAAACCTGACGATGACGCCTCAGGCAGCCAGCATATTCACTTAATGAGAGAAGTTTCAAGGGACATAAGGTCAAATTCCTTTGCTATTGGACTCATTTATCTGACATATTCAGGTATCAGACAGTCTGCAGCAAATAGATGCTGTCATTACTGTGATTTTTCATTGTACAAACTGTAGATTGCTTTAATTTCGCTATACTCTTTATTTTCGCTTATTTCGCTGACGGCACAAAACTGTGAAAATAAAAGCACAGTGAAATAGTGTTTTAACATTGTTTGAGTAGGAGTTATGTCCAAAACAGTGAAATTAAAACTACAATGAAATGTCAAAAATACAAAAACTGTGAAAATTTACAAAGGCAAAAACAAAGCAATTTACAGTATGTGTGTGTGTGCATGTGGATACCTAAATTCAATTTTTGGCAAGTTATCCTGGTGAAATTTGGTATGACAAGTAGTTGTCAACAGCCTTATCGTTATTACTTTCTTAATTTTGTTAAAATAGATGTAGATTTGACTGAGCAAATGCCACATCTTAAAGGCACACATATTGTTGTCACTTCTTTGAAGAAATCTTGCCAAATGAAAGGGAAACTGCAGTGTAACAATTGACATTGGTAAATTCCAGACAGGTATATTTGGAGCTTGGTGCTGCAGACATGGACAGTAGTCTCACCTTGCTTTTCGTATCTTCATCCACTCCAGACAGCTTTTCTTAACGAAGTCACAACCCAGGTTTTTGCCCCATTGTAGAGGCTCTGCATAGGCGTAGTTGGCCTTATACCACCTAACAGATTGAAATAGTAAATCAAAACATACACCTTTAGTTCGTGCAAGATCTCCATGCACTTAACACAGTCACCTTAGCAACAAATGCAAGATATTTACTTGAGGGAAACTTCCAAGAGTAGAGAAGGCCTAAAATATTAACCATATAAATTTTTCATTATGTGGTATTTTGTTCTCTTCTTGTGGTTTTACTTGTCATGACGGACAATTACAAAACTGGAAAATTGCAAAAAAGAATATTATTAATTTTGGATATTTATTCATAAGAACCTTAACAAACATGCTACATCATTTTCAGCTGATACAATGTACATTACTTGTTTGGGTCTACTGGGTCAAGTGTATTGGAGCAGCAATCTCTTTGATTGCATTCAATGGTACGGATGTGTGTATGTATGTGTGCACACATGCATGCACAAACATGCACGAGTATATACAGCTGTATGTATTACACATGTACATGTATATATGTGTATACTGTGGTAATAAAAAGATCATTGTGTGGAGGACATGGCACTGTTGCTCCTGTTTATATAACTATGTTCACTTCTTGGGAATTTACTGAGAAACATACTGGATGGTTTCCTTCTGACGACCCATTGATATATTCATTTGGCTGTACAAGTTTTAAATTTTTACATTAAACATGATGATAATGATTAAGTAAGGTATAGTTTTAAGCAGAGACAATGACACTGGATTGTGTTATTTTTAAAATTTTTGTTCAGAACTGCATTGGAGATGTTGCATGTTGCTCCTGTTTGTATAATAATGGTCGAGCCATATCGTTGCCAGTTTGAACAGCTCAGGCCCAGTATTGTCATAAGACCAATACAGGGTCTCTGATCTTGATCCTGGCAAAGGTAAAGTTCCAACCATGTGATGCACTATAAATGCATTATTTCTGAATGCCACACACAGTTGTGTGTCTGTTTATCAGGCCTTGACAAGACTAGCCGATCATATCACATGACATCTGTGATGAAACTTTAATAGGAGGTATTAATATTTAACTATCTTAACTGCAGACCTGGTGTGGTCCCCTCAGTTGCTAGGCTATGGAACAATGCACCACCATGATGAGGACACTTGGACCAGTTATCTTACTTAACCATCTGCAACTAACATGCATTTCCAATGAACAACATTTTCTTCACATATTTAGCATTTTGTATGTTCTAAAACTTTGTGGATGACTCTTCTTCAGCATTTTGCTTTCTTGAATTACCAGAGAAGCCAGTTTGTCCCTTCTTAATCCATGAATCAGCCCTCCTCCCTGTTCAGTTCCAGGCTGGCACCTAGGTGGCAGCACAGGACCCAACTGAATATAAAAACCTCCCATGAAACAAGATTTCAATCATCTTGGTGTTTGTGTTACTTTCTTACATCCATTATAGGAATTACACAAACTAAAGAACTTGAACAGTACAGCCATGCTTTGGGATGAGTCATCATTTTTCACAAGAGCACAGACAGCATGGCAGGGGTCGCCACAGGGTGCTGTGCACTTGTAACAATGTAACAAAATGATCACTAAATAATTACAAACAATCCATGGAAGTGCCACTGGAAACTCAAAATACATATGGCAACATATAATTTTTATTTATGTGCATCTAAATTGAGCAGAATGCTGTATGTATTAAATTCATACAAGATTTAACTCATTCCATACTATGGTCAAAGGCCTTGGTCAGTGGTTCTGGCACTGTCTGGCAAGTCATGCTGCAGCTGCCCTTGCGGCAGCAGCAGCATGACTTGCCAGGCAGTGCCAGAACCACTACATTAAGACTATAGGCATGTTGGTACTTGAATGAAAGCTCTTTTCATGAACAATTTATATATGCAATTGTTGTCTTAAATCTAGGTAAATATACGGAAAAATCAGGGACTGGTATGGAATGAGTTAAGAGTCAATCATACACATCTTTGTGCACCACCCTTTCATTCAGCTGCAAAACAGTTCCTACTTCTTGTTCATTTTTTTTTTCAACCACACTAGACAGATTCATACTGGCTACACTTGCTTCTCAATTGATTTTTTCAAATATGTTTAAATTGAATACTTATGCTGAAAGCCAGCAGGTACATTTTCACTTACAATAAGAACCAAAACTAGGCAGGTTTTTCATGACTTTGTTTCTTCCATTGTCAGCTGTAATGGGTTACTCACTCGACATTCTGATAAAATGTTTAAAGTGTACATCATTTGTAACTGAACTGAGTTATCATTTTGTTACATTGCTACAAATGTACATTATTTTCAGCTGAACTGGGTTACACTTTAACTCTTTCAGTGCCAAGCCCAACTAAAGTTGATCTACTTAAATCAAACTAGTCTGAATTATCATAAGGATCCCAGATTCATATTCCTTGTAAAAGACCTTTCATTCAATCAAGTACTAGCATGCCTGTAGTTCCAGAGAGAATACCCCAGGTCAACAGCTTTTCTCAGCTTGAATTGGGTGCAGTGCACTCAGTGACTCAGTCCAAAATTCTGCACTCAAAGAGTTAATCATTATCATGTTGTGTTGTACATTGTAAATTATGTATCATTGGGCAAGTGTGGTGGCAAGCTGGAATGCCTGTTTATCACACCGACCAGAAAATAGCTAGACCGGTTTTGACCTTAACAGGTCTCCTCAGTGGCTGATCTGTAAGGGATTGGGCATTCCTTTATATAACATATCGTACAACTAGCCTTACTAATGCAAGTTACGTAAAAAGCCCGAATTTGAATAGTTTTCTTCATGTCATAAACTCCAACTGCCTGGCTTGGCATGTGGAACTGTGGGTGTAGATTCACTTAAAAATTACACATAACTGTTAATGTAAATTGATTGTTGCTAGGGAGAGCTAAGGTTTCCCTTATTGTTTCCCTGTGACAGCAAATTCTAACTGGTTTTCTTCACATGAAGACCATGATGAATTTGTATGTCACAGTGTTTGTTTGTGTATATCATTTTTAATGTACTTTTTCTGGGGGAGGTAGTATAGGAAATTATAAAAAGAACTCTGTGAACTAATTTCTTGAAAGAAAATGTCCAATATATCTGACCAACTGTGGGTATAACTTACCCTGTGTCTTCCATGAGTGCCAGGGTTACGCGAGATACTAGTGGGTTCTGTGTGTAGGTCCCAGTCATCATTTCATTCTGAGAAAAATAAAATAAAAAAAAAAATTACTGCACAGAGTAAGAATATACTTGGTTTAATATCTATTGTAAATGAAATGTCTCGCTTTATTTTTACATTTTTTTTCTTTGGCAAGCAGACAATACTCAAGTCTGGAATATTATCATTTTTTTTTCGGGGGGGGGGGGAGAGGAATCTCTAGCTCCCCCGTAACAACACATTCAGCTTGGAGCCATAGGAATCTACACACATAAGCTCAAATGGTTGCCCGGGATCACACAAACCCAAACAATAGTGTGGCACCCATTGCATATCAGTCAGGTTTAAGTGGTCTGGTTGCAGTTGCAGTGGAGTTGTAAGTTGCTTTGAGCTACTGTTATAAGGGCTCCTGAAGCACCCACGTTGCAGCCAAACATATTAAAGTGTTGTTCCTGAAATTTTCTGAAAACTGTTTCCACATTTAGGCTTCTCAGCCATCAAACACTTGTTTGGTATTTTTATCTGTCTTTCGGGCAATTTTACAACTAATTTGACAAATTGTTTTTCCGATCAACACTTGTTTATTTTTGAAAATATTATTACATGGGTTTGTATAATTCTATACATACATCTAGAAATTGTGCATCCACATAATTACTTTTCTCGACATGGTTTGACCTGATTAACCTGTTTTTATTTCCTCCACTTGTAGGACAGGGAGAAGAGTTCAACTCCAATAGTTTTATGACATTATTACTCCTGCCTCACCTCAAAGGTTCTCTTCTCCCAGTGAGTCAGTGCAGTTCCTCTCACACCTTGGTCTTCTAATTCAGCGCCCTCTAGTGTTGAGCAGTTGAAGTGTTTCCGTACCTCTCTCTGTGTCACCACACAAAAGAAATTGGAAACTGTCCAAATGTTTTGAAAATCATCATCCCTTTTCTTGTACAGTAGTTAGTGAACAGACATATTTAGGACTGCATTAAAAATACTATATGTATGTATGGCATTCACCATGGAGAATAACGATGAATTTTTACCCTTCTGCCTGCAGTGAGTGATCTATGCTGGTATTTCAGAAGCAGTTGACACATGTCTATCTCTAAGTACATGTATCAGTACATTCCTGATCAAAGATATGAAAATGGTCAGTGGCCTTTATACCTACAGACGTCTAGCATGGCCCATGGTTTTAACATTGGCAGAAACACCTGTTCCACTTTTCTACCCTTAAAGCCGTGGTCTCTGCAGGTTTTCAAGAGGACAGGGAGGGAAACATACCTGAAAGGGCACATGAAACCATTAAATAGGGAGCAAGAAGAAAATACATGTATAGCCTTAAAAAATACGGGTCCAGATCTATGGCATTTCTACTAGATGACAAAAAGCAAACGGGGTGTGTGTGTGGAGAGAGGGACAGAGGAGAGAGAGAGAGAGAGAGAGGAGAGAGAGAGAGAGAGAGAGAGAGAGAGAGAGAGAGAGAGAGAGAGAGAGAGAGAGAGAGAGAGAGAGAGAGAGAGAGAGAGAGAGAGAGAGAGAGAGAGAGAGAGAGAGAGAGAGAGAGAGAGAGAGAGAGAGAGAGAGAGAGAGAGAGAGAGAGAGAGAGAGAGAATCATCTGTTTCAACCTTTTGCATAAAGCTTTCCTTGGCTAACTTCAACTTGAACACTTAGCACGGATGTTCCAGTGATTTTCAAGGCTGAAAAGGTGGATCACCTCCCAACTGACTTAGAGATGTACTGCTGGTGAATTCAGACAAAACTTGTGTAAACTGACCACAACTGTTGGTGTCACCACCATTTTGATGGTCTTGTTGACAGCTCCACCCCGCACCTGCCACTCTGCTCTTGACAAAGTCTTCACCACCTTCGGACTCCACTGGTACAGGCCAGTTCTACAAACAAGCACATTCTGTGATGTCATCACCAGTGTGGAAGATTATCTTTGATTAACTGCTAATTTTGAAGAAAGTCAATGTCTTTTGAATGGATGTAACAATACTTGGTCCATACCCTTTGCAAGCAGACCTCTAATCAAGTACCTATGTACCTACAGTTGCAAAGACCATAAAAATCCAGGTCAACAGCTTTCCTTCACGTGTCCAAAACAGACTAAGGAAATCTGTTGACTCAGTCCCTACGGGCAAAGAAATAATAATCAATAGACAATAATAATCAATAGACAATAATAATCAATAGACAATAATCAGTTAAAAATAGAGTATCAATTTTTTTTTTTGTAAAATATAATTTTTTACAATTACAGTAGATTCCCATCTAATTACGTGTCTTATTGTCTTGAAAGTATTGCACATAGACTTAGCACAACAGGACATAGCTCAATTTATTTTTTACTTAAATTAGGAACTGAGCAATTGTTTCGTAAAACCCACTGATCATTTGTGCTGCCTCTTTAGCTTACAAAGCACCTTTTTCCTTTCTAAATTAGCTTATCATTTACTGCATGCACTTCATATTTATTTAATATTTACTCTATCTGTCATGGACCCCCCCTCCCCCTTCATTAATAAAAAGGGAGTTAGATGCACAGGTTTTAGTTAGTTTATAATATTGGTGAAGCACTTACTGTGAATTAAATTTAGGCTTCCCTGTGGACTTATATCTTGGTGTAAGTGGGTCGCCCCGTTTGTCACGGAAAAATGCAAAGAGTCCAGAGGAGAAGCCCTGAAAGAGAGACAGACATTGCAGCACTTATCTACAAGTATTTAGGACATGTAGAAGTGTTTATTACTTCAAGTAAAATTTCAAATAACCCAAAAAGGTGATCCTTTGGTCCTACAAGAAATATGTACATGTATTTTCTAACACACATTATGTACCTCTGTAACCTTTCAACAAAAGTATAAGCAGGGCCTTCTAATCACAATCAATTTATTCAGTTGGGTTTGTTCTTAAACATATTAAACCTATAAAACTTTCTGCTTGAAAATTATTTGTTAAAAGTGAGCTTTCAAGTTGACTTGGAAAATCAAAACTTGCACTGCATGAAGTCTGCCATTGTGCCCAATTTTATGATGAATGATGTGACAAATTGCATGAAAGTGACATAGACTGCCCAGTCCAATGTGAAGTGGCACGGTGTTCACACACAAGATATGCTTGGTGAACACCTTGGTGGGGGCAAGCAGCATATGCATGGTGAACACATTGGTGGAGGCATGCGATGTGCCATGCTGGTTTAATTTCAGTCTGAAATGATTCACTGTTCTAAGCTGATAGCCAAGCAAAAATAACTAACACCCAAGCAGATGGCATTTGACCAGCAGCTGGTTTTGGCCAGTTCTAGCCCATTTACTGGGGAAAGGATTAAACTCTGTATCAGCCCATTTTTCCACTTTGCAAATCTGCCGCAGCATTTAACATAACAGCTATTGACTGTGCCATTTTACATTCCATTTATCCAAACAGATACAGTGGTTCCTGCTGTATGCAACCACTGCCATAAGCAGTCACATTGCTTTTTGTGGTCACAAGCCTGGGACATAGGAGTCATTTTTTTGGTAAAATTTACCTGTGGTGCCAGGTCACCCGGTGTATGTGGCCATTTTTTCTTGGCTGAAGGGGTGGCCATATACAGCAGGTACCACTGTACACCGCGTAGCACGTCTCTGACAAACCAACACCGACCCACTATGATGACAGACCTGGTTATGGTAGGAAACCAGCATATTTGACACAAAACATTCAAAGGTGCACAATGTGCGCAGACACTTAACTCATTTCATACCAGTCCCTGATTTTTCCGTAAATTTACCTAGATTTAAGATGACAATTGCATATTTAAATTCTTCATGAAAAGAGCTTCTGTTCAAGTACCAACATGCCTATAGTCTCAAGTCAGTGGTTCTGGCACTGCCTGGCAAGTCATGCTGCAGCTGCCACAAGGGCAGCTGCAGCATGACTTGCCAGGCAGTGCCAGAACCACTGACCAAGGCCTGTGATCATAGTATGGAATGAGTTAAAAGAATACTGACCAGAGCATGTAGAATCTCGTGCTTGATGGTGGAGTGCATCTGATGGATATCCTGTGCTCGGGTGGAGATGTCACCAGGACACAAGTTCACGTAGCCTGCCACAGGCCTAGAGGATAAAAACACTCATATTACCTCAAAAATAATTTATACTCTCACATTGATAATCAATACCATATTGTATTCTTTCTCATACCGACACACTTTTTGTGTCCAAAGCTATTCAAAATTATTTATTTTGTATTCTAACTTCCCGAGATAAACACGCACAGTGGTCCCCCCAAGAGAGGCGACCCTCTCTACAAAGGCCACTTCTTCATGCCACAAAAGTGGTACAGTGAAACCTGTTTTGAGAGACCACTGTGATGAAAGACCACCTGCCTTTTCAGACCATGTTTACCATGCCCATTTTGCCATCTTTCCCAAGTTATTGCACCTCTGTTGAGAGACCACCTGCCTTATGTGACCACTTTTCGGCCTGCTCTAGGGGTGGTCTCTCAAAACAGGTTTTACTGTATTTCCATTGTATTGTCCCTCTCAAGAGAGGCCATTCCTCTAGTGTGGCCACTTTTTAGTTGTATTTGGTATAGCCTTATTAGAGGGGGATCACTGTACACATAAATGAACAACTCATGTCTAGTTAGTAGTAGCCTGGGGCATTTCATTCCAATAAGGGCAAGTAAAAATTTAATGTGCTGCCCCGGGGGTAAACAAAACTTTGACAAACAGGCTTTCAATCAGTGGGTGAAAGAATCAGAACAGAGGTCACACGATTTATTCATTTATGAATATGTTTACCCTGGGTAGCCCTTTTCGAGTTAATTAAGAGGTCCAGCTGGTTATATCACCTAAATTTGCCCAACAGATCGGGACAGTATGAAGTATATAATGCAAGTCCTGATAGGTGTCCTCATATACATGCACATGCAGGCCTACTTAACTTTCAGTAACTTTCACTTAATAATCCTTGCTGAAGTATAATCTATTTTTTTCCTCCCCCCCTTGATCATAAGTCCTTCAAACAAAAAAGCAACTTCACACCCAGTGAGGCTCAATTAGGTGACCCTAACCTAACAGCATTTTGTATGACAGTCAAATATGATCTAGCACAGCAGACATTTCACCAAACAGGATCATAATGGACTGAATATCACGGTCCAAATCCTGTGTCACATTCCCACGCCACCAAAGTTGAAAAAAAAAACAGAAACAATTCGACTGAAAAAACAACACTCTTGCATCCATAAGTTGTGCACAATGGAACCTTTCGGTTTGAATGTCATGGGGAAATAGGCACGCTTGCGTCGTTTTATACTAAATTTTAGTTCTGTGCCTATTCCCCACTGACACTGTTTGTGACATGCTTCCAATACAGAAAAAAAAACACATTCTGTCCCCATGGATTGCCCAGTAAATAAAATACAGTGGAATAGATCATTCCACTTAATGGCTTAATAAAATTTATTAAGAACCATAAAATAAATTAAAATAGCCTTGGTTAGTGACATCCTTCTCTATGTTAAATATTAACATAGTTCCATGTAGAATTGACAGGAACCTACAGGAATTACCACCAGGGGGACCTGCCATCTCCTTGGTTGCAGGGTGTTTATAAACACAACCACATGTATGATATACATGGATCAAACTAGACCAACGTCAATATGGCAGTTGGTCCATCTTACGTAACAAAAGCCCTGTTACGTTGGTCCTATTACGTAACAAAATGTCACCACCATCCATTACCTCACCAAGGCAAAATAAATGCGGCAGTCTTGGATTAACTCCTGATGAGCCCAGGTTGTGACGAAACCAGTCAGGCAATATAGTAAACAAAGACTTTATTCTGACTATACAAAGGCATCACAGATGGGCAGTCTCGCTGTCGTGGCACTTGCATAGTTCTCTATAGCTGAAGTGTAATTTAGCTGAATAATGTATTCAATGAATGTTACAAAACTCATCATACGGAAAATTTGGAGAAAAAAACCCACATAATTTGTATCATAAGCTGTCTGTACTCATTTTTAAAACCTAAAACATCTGACAATACATGGCCTGACAGGGGACAGTCTGTTATGATATGACCTTCTGCATGATTGAATGCTAACCACCCTTCACAGTGATTAAATAAATCCCGTTTTAACTAGTGCACAATGTCAATATAGGTTACAATCAACTCAATTTGTACATTTCTTCTGCATTGAACAGTCTACTGAGTTATATCATTGTCATCGTTGTTGTTGTCGTCGTCGTCGTCCTCATCATCATCGTGTCAGACATTTCCAGTTATAAACTAGGTATAATTTTTATCAAAACATACATTAATTAATATAACTTTGTGAACCTATTAACACTTACCGATCCATAGCGCCCTCCAGCTGGCAATAGGCAGAGTATGCCACAGTGGTGCCCATGCTACATCGTGAGGTGTTGTGAGCAGAGACGTAGAGGATGAAGTCATATCCTTGAACACCTATTCCTGCGTAACCAACCATCCTGGGTGAACTGCCGACATGTGCTTCACGGCATGCCTACATGATTCACAAGTACCAAAAATTTAGATTGGGGTAATTTACAAGGGTTAGGAATGAAAAGAAAAGATGCAGAATTCATAGGCAAAGATCATAGTTGCTATCATGTAGGTTAGTGCTCGGATTAAAAAATCAGCATTTGCCAAATTGGCATGTTTCAGGAAGATATCCCCATTGACTTATATTTCATTGAATATATGCACCCAAAAAACCAACAAATTTTAGTGAAATTTTAGTATCCAGTTGTTACTTTTTTCCAGCTATATTGGATTCCTTTGTAGCATTAGACTATTTTACTTGGTTGCCTTGCTAGCCTGGTAGAATTGTATGCAAAACAGTACATGGTATCTATACTGAACAATGCTTTTGGCAGAGTCTGCACTGGTAACACTGTTTGGCAGATTTTGACAGTGCTAGGCAGCAACTGTCATCCACTGTCACTGAGCACTTTGCGCAGCCCAGGGAGCATTTCACGTACAAGTACAGCCCAGGGAGCATTTATTGTATGTGTTCCAAGCAGAGAGGCCTTAAAGCAGTAGGATGTATTTATGGGTGCAAAAGTGATCAAAATTCAAATGATGGAGAATACATTACAACATTGGTACAAAGGGAATCAAATGAACCATCAATTAAGGCACCGTTATATGAACAAATTAATACCTTTGTGTCATTCTCACCTTCAAGTCTATGTACTCACTCACCATCCACTTTCTTTTACAGTGAAACCTCATTATAATGATACTCAGATACCCGACATATTCAATATAATAACTCAAATTTTCATGGGAAAAAGTTTATTTTTTTGTAATTTGATTCATTTATCAGACATATTCAGTTATCTGACACATTTCTTAGGGAAGAGATGGTGTCATTATAATGAGTTTTCACTGTACCCATACAGATTCACTGAGTGGATCATGGGACTCAATGATTCTGCACAAGGAAACTACTTGCTGCTGGTTTCCTGCCCAGAATCATTTGTCCCAACCAGAAACACATGTGCATGATGTTTTGTATTTATCCCATAATGTTTCTATGGAATATTCCATTCAAGTACACAACAAACAATGGGTTTTAAGCAAAAACGAGGCCAGGAATACATAAAAAAGCATCACTACCCAACACTGCCACACAGATGAATCAGTCTATTTTTCTAGAAATGTAATGCGGTACTATATACTGCAGAAAAGCAGAAGTTATAGCCGTACCACATACCTTTATTACCCTGCCAAGGGCCCCATTATGGGGTAAACAGTGCTAAATCATAATGGAGATCTGCAGCAGAAGACAGCAACAGAGGAGACAGTTCCTGATTGACAGGGACTGCTCAATACTGTCCTGGCTCAACCACAAGTGAAAGTGTTAGTGACAGTCAGCAGCGATGGGCAGCGGTGATTGCTAATGACCACCGCCAAACAGTGTTACCTGGGCTGGGAAATTGTGTTGTGTCTTCCCCTGCAGCAACTGGTATGTTCTTATGAGAAAATGGTAAGACCTAGTCAGTGTGCCAGAAAATGTGAAAATTGTGGACTTGCACTGACCTCCAAGTGTTGAACAGGAACAATGTTATTACCACACATGGTGGTGTGAGCACATCCATCCACACAGTATGGGTAAGGGTCCCCGTCTTTGTACCTGACACGATCTGTCTTACACTGCCTGAAAACAGCACATGTCAACTTTAACACCACAAAATATCACAAAGCTGAGGCCATCCTTAAAAATATGTAAGTTTGCTGTAACAACAAACTTTTTTGAAAATTGGGTAGGTAGGTAGGCATTTTTTTTTTTACTCCCAAACAGTGGAAAAAAAATATCGGGCATGTGCTGGCCTGGTCTCAATATATATTTCAATTCATGTACTTTTAATATACATGTGTATGGTGTATTTAGATACACCAATAATGTCTTTACCCCTACTTCTAAGTTTAAGTTTTCTTGCATGCATTGTATATAGAATGTGGCTGTGGATTGAACTGGCTTCAATTCATATCACTGTGTTTGTCTTAGTGGCCCTTGGGTCCTTAATCCCCCTCTGTAGCATGCCTGTGTGGTACTATAACATAGCTGCAAGGTGAGTGGTGGTAGTGGTGCATGTGTATAGTAAAATTGTATATTGTACATTCTGAATCACTCTGACATTTCCAAATTGACTAATTGCTTTGTGCTTTTGCTTTTTCACTGACAGAAAGAAATCCTTGCACTTGGACACATTGACTGTAGTCGGCTTGATACGGTATCTTGCATTTTGCTTGATATGCACTAACTACTGTCTGCACAAATACCACAAGGATCCTTAACCAGGCAACCTCATTGCAGGAGGACCTGGGCCTGTACAGTGAACTTACTTACACATTGTTGTACAGGAGCAAGACCAAACATAGGCTATTAGCATAGGTTTGACCTTGCTGGCCCCACCAGGAGACAATACATGGTCCCTTGGTTTTAAAAATGTGAAACATTTGATCACCTTACACAATACAAAAAATATGGAGGGTTTTGTGTGGTTTTAAATAGGCAGTTCTTTTGCAAAATAAAATTGTTAATAGGTAAGTATATTAGTAGAGGCATTTCTATAAATTACAGAAGGATTGAGTGTTCTTAGCCATGCATTGAGTCTTTTGTCTTCTGCATAGAGGGAACATATACAACTAAAAGTATTCCAGAACCTCAGTATTTTTTAACAAAATCGTGCAAAGAAAAGGATCTATCAAAATGACACCAGTCTTTGAAAATATGGAATTCTGCCATTTCATTTCATACTACAATTTATATTTTTGTAGTTTTATATCTTTCCATGTTTTTCTCTTTTTTTTCTCATCCGAGTTCCAGTACTTGGGTTTATAGAGGGCTCCCACACCAGTTCAGTGTTTGTAACCTAATTTCAGGATAATGATTTGAGACCTGGAGGGTATAAACTTTAATCTGGGGATCAAATAAAATGGTGTCGGCAACTGTTTGGGATGCCTCCACTGACAGTTTTGTCGTGGGGTCATTCTCCATTTTTGTTGACACTGTCATCGTCAGAGTCGAATCTGAGATCTGTGACATGGCATCAGGACAAACATCTTCAATGACCTGAAGCCATGTCTTGTTTATGTCTATCATCCTAAGTGCGTTTTTCAATCGAATGCATGAACCCCGATTTCCTCTTTTTTCTATCACTGTGACGGCAATCATTTTTGATGTCATGCACCGTGGTGTATCAGACGTGCTTCCCGCCATGTTGTCGAACAGACTTGGCAACGCTTGTTGCGAGAATCTTGTATCTGACGTGATCCGCTAAATTTAGACATGTATCCATGAAAAGGTGCACAGTTGTTTGATCACAACAGTGAAATCATTGTACTTTTAGACACCAAATATTACAATAAGTCTCACCGTAAATTTTGCTGAGGAAAGAGCAAAGACATATATTTGGTTTAAAAAAGTATGGGACGTTGTGGGGGGTGAAAATAAATACTTTATTCGGTCGCAACAGAAAGTTATAGTCGGCAAACAAGACCACTTGCAAAAAAAAATAATTGGGTCAGGCGAAATTTCGTTGAGTCGGTTGGGTCACGGCAAACAAGAATAGTTTTAAGGATGGCCTGAAGTTCTGGATCATGCATACTACTACACCATGTATGCTTTCAGGAATACTATGAGTAGCCTTCTGAGTTACTTTCAGCTCAGTTTGTACATGTAGTATTACACTGTAGCTTATTCCAAGTCAAATGGCTATTCAATAAAGTTCCATGATGATACTTTGTACATATTTGTACAGCTGTCCACAGTAAACCGCCCACTTTATTTTCAGTCCAGCTTTACCTGTCTTTCTTTGACGCTGTATGGGATGATCATAACAATGGCACTCTATTGAACTTGCCACAATGTCTTCAACTGATTGAACCCTCTCCGGGTCTAATTCCGACTAACTCAACCTTGCTTGACACACTCTATACCTTGTGGCCAAAGCCAAACTGTTGACCTGTTTTCTTATTCTTGTGTTGTTGTTTTTTTATTTAGTATGCCATCTGTTGGCTATTTGGAAAGAAAGAAAGAAAGAAAGAAAGAAAGAAAGAAAGAAAGAAAGAAAGAAAGAAAGAAAGAATGTATGAAGAAAAAAGACAAAAGCTTGGGGAATTTCTAGGTTTTTTGTACTTGAAAATGTTTCATTTTTATAATTAACACCTATAAAAAAGGACATACAAGACAAGAGGCCCATGGGCCTAATGCTCTGCTGGCACCGTGGCTATATTACATCTATATCTTCATTTCAAAGTAGTGAGTCCTCAAGTGACTTCTGAACATATCAAGCTTATGTACTTAAAAATACGTCAAGGTCACTGATATTATCTATGATTCTCGCTTTGGACATTGTCTATATATCCTATAAATTTGGCAAGTCTAATGCAACTACTTTTCAAGATATGGAATTTTCTATCTTAAAACACATTTTGGCTCATAATATCTGTCAAATTACAGGTGGTGCCACTAGTATCATTAGCAACTTAGACTTTGACCTCCTGCACCATCCCACTGAATTTGGTGAAGATCTGCCACAAATTAAAGATGCTAGAGTGTTCACAAGATTTTCATATTTTGACCCCTACATTACATATTGTAGGTGGCGCCACCAATATCGAATGAATCTAGATTTTCATACACCTGATAAGTCCTGAAAGTTATATTGGTTACCCTGAAAACTGTGGATAGTATTGTGGTCACAAGATTCTCACATTTTAACCATTATATTACATAATACTATAGGTGGCATCACCAACATTGATGTGGACAAAGATTTTTCTACACATTACAACTCCTAAACATTATATGGGCTGATCTAAAAAATTGTGGGGTACAGAGCATTCACACGATGCCCCCTATACTCAGACTGGCCCTTTGACCTAGACCTTAAACTTGGATTAGAAAATTGTTACTGTTCAAAATATGCGCCCCACATCCAGCTTTCCAAATACATGTATAGTTTGTTTGTTCAGATCGGGTAATAACTTTTCGAGTTATAGAAAAAAAAAACAAAAAAAAAAAAAACAATAAAATTACATAATTACTGGGTCATTCAAAAAGTAGGTCACCCAAGTACAGTTTTATGTGCAATGTAATCAAGTGCAATTTTGATCTGGAGGCTCAATTCTCTTTGCTGTTGATGCACACCATGCCATTACAAAATCACCTTTTCAACTTTACAGGCAAGGTGACTTCACAAAACTAGGTCAAGATCACTGATATTACCTAACATTCTACCTTTCGCCATGGTCTATATATCCTGTAAATTTGGCAAGTGTAATCTAATTACTCTTCCAAATATGGAATTTTATATCTTAGAACACATTTTAGCTCATAATTTCTGTCAAATTATATGTGGTGCCACTAGTATCACTAGTACTTTAGACTTTGACCTTCCCCACAAACCCACCAAATTTTGTGAACATCCACCAAAAATTAAAGATGCAAGAGTCTTCACAAGATTATCATATTTGACCCCTATATTACATAATATTGTAGGTGGCGCCACCAATATTAAAAAGAACCTCAATTTCCATACACCTTTTAAGTCCTGAAAGTTATATTGGGCTAACATTAAAACTTTTAAAGTTATCGCGTTCACAAACCAAAGGTTTACGGACAGATGGATAGAATGACAGACGGAGTGATGCTATCAGCTCTGCAACCTTAGGTCAGCAGAGCTAAAAAAGCAATGAATTTCATTTTTATTTTAGTTGCAATGATTTGGCCCTCTGGTATTGAGAGGCACTTTTGCCATGCTACACTAACATGCCTCAGGGCAACTGCCTGTCAATGCCACAAAGCTGAATTCTCATACCACAATGCAAATGTTTTTCCTTCCTATATCACTTTTTGTACCATATTGATAAGCAGTACATGTGTGCCCTACTAAGTTTTACCTGAGCAACCGTATGGGCCCACCAGTGTGACGAACTTGCAGCGCATTTTCCCAGTATGCAACAGCACTGGGTATCAGATCATTCTGAAATAAACATAAAATCACTGTCATGCACATTATTAGTATAATTAGTGCTATGAGAAACTACCACACTAATGAACATTCATGAACCAAACAGACATGATACTTTAAAATTGCTAGCGTACAGCTGACGTGTACTCTTATCAATCATCATGTTACTGGGCTAGCCCTAAACATTAGCCAGTTAGCCACTGGCTAAAAAAGCTGTGAACTGGCTGACAGTTTTGCCATCAATTAGCCAAACTGGCCTAAGTATGTTGCACATTTAAATTAAGATTGCACACCCATAAAACTTTACTCAATTTTCTGATGTTTGGATTGCAAACAAAATCATCGTCATACAAACCAAGCCACTGTACCAGCCGGATTTGTATTCACAAAGACAAAACTGCTAAAATATTTCAACATTATATTTTCAACTCATTACATGTAAAGAAACATGACCAGCATAATAAACCGGAGAAAATCGGTTTTTAAAAACGATACTGGTGCTGCATGCCGGGTTATGCCTAACTGTGGCTCTGTGGATCTTGTGTCCACTGATCAGGTCCTGTTGATAAGATTTACCAGTTTGACTGAAATTAAACGAAATCTGGTTGGTCACAGTGACGGACATCTGTTTCGGTCAAAGTACTTATAAACGACTCCCTCTTTTCCACTGTGCCCTGTCCTTGGTATACACTAGTAAAACCTTTCGGCGGCAGATGGTACATTTTCAGTGCCAGGCTGTGGTAGACACGATTATTCTTTCTAATAGAAACATATGCCTTTTTAAAATTTTTTAGTAATTAACAACTATTGAACTTTTCTTTTTCTTTTGATGTACATGTACAGGTATTGAAAAAAAAGAATGAGAAGTCCCTTTTTTATTCATTTATACATTCATCCATTTCTTGGGTGGTGGGAGCAGGTATTTCAAGGTAATTCACTGATGGCGTCTATAACAAAGAAAATATACATGTGTTACACACGTGTGCAAGATTGTGTGTGCGTGTGCAGGCCTATATGCATGCATGTGCACATGTAAGTTAAATTGATGTATATGCAAATAGATGCTGGAAAGACAGGCCAACTGTGCTACAATTGCAAATGATTTCTCAGTACATGTATATACATGCATGTGTCTGTATATGCACTAGCCACAGATCAAATGAAACCATTTTAGCTCGCTAGAATATGATGCATCAGCAGCTGATACATGTACATGGAAACATTAGATGCAGTATTCTTTAGCTACTTGCCTGGTTTTAGATTCCACCCATTTTATAAAATTTTGCATGCAATAGTAGGCAGTGTTCACAGACTTGCGGCAGATGGCAGCACTGAGCAACAGGAAAGGTTATCAGGAAAGGCCTGTCGCTGAGGCTGGCCTTAAAAAAATGTTTGTTCCGTATAACATACACCCAAAAAAGTTGATGAAGCAGGGAGGAAATTTTTTTTTTTTTTTAATTTTTTTTTTTTTTTCAAATTCCCTCTTCAACAAAACACAAGGGCATGTCTCAGTTTCTTTTTATTTCTCACCCAGTGCTGGAATCCATCACACTTGCCTGGCCCAAATCTGAGAATGAAAAATGTCAATATTTTTACATGGACTGTCTGACATGTAAGATTTAATTACAAGTAAGAAAAATATTCAAGGTACTGAAAGATTTTGCAATGGGGTCATGCAGAGGTAAAACCCATCCTCCGTGAAAAAAATTGACTATAGCAATTTACTAGATATTTTTTCAGTCTGACAAAAAAAAAGTTCAATGAAATATAAAGGTTTAAATACAGAAATCAGATTGGAAGAAATTATTCTGTGAGAAGATCCAAAGAATTATTAACTTTTGTTTGATAAGTGTCAGATTGAGGGTTTCAGTATTGTGTGATTCAGGTATTTGCTGCAACGGTGAAGTTCACATGGACTACCGGTAACTAAGTAGCCTCTTAAACTTAATGCAGCATCCTCAAGGGTCAAAAACTTATAAAGCTAAAATCATTACAGAATTCCAGGATTTTTATAAACAATTTCTAAAATTTTGAAAGGACTTGGATGTTGTAAGTCAAGGCTAATCATATCAGTAAAAATTGCTTAGTGCAGTCTATTCATCTCTGCCTTCTGGAAAGGGGGGAGGGTGTCACTGAATATATTGAAAAAAAAAATGAAGTCCAGGAAGGGGGGGGGGGGGGTCACTGAATATATTGAAAAAAAAAAACTAAGTCCAGACCTTAAAATAATTGGGCAGCACTTCCCCTAGATAAACTTTTTTTGAGATTTATATCCCCCATCCCCCTAAACCTCAGTCGGCCAACTGGTCACAGGGTTCATACAGCATAGCAAAGCCAAAAATTCCATACTTTTTCAAGTACTTTCCAAACCATTTTTTCCAAAATTCCAAACTCAATTATCCGTGGTTTTATGGGTATGTACGTTATATATATATATATATATATAGTTCCCCTTTTATAAGGCCACCCCAAATGTTTCCTTATTACGAAAGGTGGTCTCTCTTCAGGGGGAAAATATAATGAAAATGCCATACTTGTTGCGCAGCAAAGTAGCCTTTGCAGAGGGAGTGGCATCTCTTTGGGGGTGGCTTACAAGAGGGGGACCAATGTATACAATTTATATATTGAACAAAAAAACAACTTCTTGTTTGATACTAGCAAGCGCTGCTTCCCCATATTTTTCAAGTGCACATTACTTGCACACACCTTGCATCTTGCGCTGTATTTGTCCTGTTTACAGGCAAAACCCAGTCCTTTTATTTGGGTTTTCAAGCCAAAGTTCATTATATGTACAGCCTCCCATTGTTGTTGTGGCTTGGTGCACAATTTATGCCCGCGACGAACATTTACGGTCATTTATCCATAATTCAGGGCTCGACAATTTTTTAAAAATCACTTGTCTGCTGGCAAGTAGATTTCAAATCCACTTGTCCTGATAAAACTTCTATAAACATCGTTTTTTTCTAACAATGCTAAGGCCTAGGCTAGACAAACCCTTTACCCTAAAATGTATTTGCCGCTTATTGTCGCTTGCAAAATCGCAAAAAATGTCAAATTTTATGATTCTAGCTGCAACTGTTTGACAGTGAAACTGGCAAAATATCAAAAATACAAATTGAAAGTAAGCTATTTGCTTGGGTGACTAACGATGAAAATACATTGTAATTTCTGGGACTATAGGAGTCCGTATAAACTTAAATAACGATTAAATAGTTGCATTGGCTTCAGTTCAGGATCCTTTCTCTCTGCCTCGGATGGCGTGATGCACTGATGGGATGCATATCGTTTGCGTATCTACCATGAATGCTATCGGTACATCGTAATAAATTTGTGTATACAGTATTGGCAAGTTCCTCGCAATAAACGGTGTTCTTAAATCAAATTCAAATGAAAATTTTAATATTTCAAATCAGATATCGAGCGTGCGCACCGTCAACATCTTTCCTGCAACTGTACACAAACAGCTGCTTTGGCCATGTGGTCTGACGCACAACACATCATCCGATTGGTCAATTCAGTCACATGCAAAAATGAGCCAATCACGGCTCGTGCTACGGTGTTTTCATCATGGCTTCCGCCAGTGAACATGTGTGAATTTACGGAGGGAACACACAAACGGGAAGCTTTGTTTTTGTTGCAGCATACGAAATAAAGATTCCGGTGTTTATTCCAACTATTATTTGGAGTCACAGGCAAATACGTAAAGGTATGGGATAGCTGGAATTGCCGAATATGTCCCAAATCAGTCCGTGAGACTGCGTCAGTTCACCGCATATCTAATCCAGTGTCCCCGCTGTCACTTGCGTGTGACTGGCAGGTGTGTGCTGTTTTTGCCGGAAGTCATCGCACGGCACGTATTTTTTCTAACACTGTTTGAACCCACGATAAATAGCATTTCATGTTTATTTGCAGACGAATTTGCCCTGCAAAATATTATTATTTTTTGACGGATTTTACTTGTAAAAAATTCCAACTAGCCCGCAGGGATAGCACTTTTTTATTTCCACCAGCCCGAGCCCAATTCTAGAAGCGAGCCCCGGATTTTCCGCTGTATAGGAAAAAAATCGGCCGCATTTTTTAGTTCGTAACTTTACCGCTATTGCTAGAACTGGCGCTGTTGTTTCGACGTTCTTCACTCATTTTTTTGCGGAAAAAAAATTGTTTTTCGCTATGATCGAAAAAATATTGTCAACCGCACATATTTATTACAACCGGCCGGGTTATACGGAACAAAAATATTTTTAAGGCCAGCCTGAGTGAGGCTGCCTGCTGCCACTGATCGCAAAAAGCCTCTTCTTATCTTCTGCGGCAGAGAGTGGCAGTGCTGCTGGCTGCTGCCAACAATGTACCATCTGCCACTGAAAGGTTTTACTAGTGATAGGAGCCCATGCTATAAACACAACATATGTCTACCAGATGACTAAATGATGATGTACAGAGAGAGAGAGAGAGAGAGAGAGAGAGAGAGAGAGAGAGAGAGAGAGAGAGAGAGGAGAGAGAGAGAGAGAGAGAGAGAGAGAGAGAGAGAGAGAGAGAGAGAGAGAGAGAGAGAGGAGAGAGAGAGAGAGAGAGAGAGAGAGAGAGAGGAGAGAGAGAGAGAGAGAGAGAGAGAGAGAGAGAGAGAGAGAGAGAGAGAGGCATCAATCATCTCAATCAACTAGACATTAAAGTTATAATGTACTGTCAAATAGAGAGAGAGAGAGAGAGAGAGAGAGAGAGAGAGAGAGAGAGAGAGAGAGAGAGAGAGAGAGAGAGAGAGAGAGAGAGAGAGAGAGAGAGAGAGAGAGAGAGAGAGAGAGAGAGAGAGAGAGAGAGAGAGATGAGAGAGAGAGAGAGAGAGAGAGAGAGGGAGAGAGAGAGAGAGAGAGAGAGAGAGAGAAGCATCAATCATCTCAATCAACTAGACATTAAAGTTATAATGTACTGTCAAAATGCAGTAGTTGGAAGATTAAGCACTGAAATTTTTTCCTAACAGGCAACAAGAGCATTCAGAGAAAAACCAAAAGTTTGAGCATGTACATACTTTGACTAGTCTCTGCTTTTCAGCGATTAGTCTGGATACACTGCTGTCATATTGAAGATGTATACGTAGTCTCTGGTTGATGCTGCGTTTCTTCAGCCTATGAACTGGTTCTATGAAGACTCCATGGACTAACTGTGGAAATACAATTGAAAGAAAAAGTTCCATATTGCAACACTAACTTTTTTCTGGATAGAAAGAGACTAAGCCAACAGTGATTCCTGCCATGGTTGACATGTGTCAGTAAAGCTCTTGACCTAAGACATGGTGTCATTTTTATTATACATACAACTCTCACAAGAAATGTTATCTATTCTTAAAAGTAAACATGTTACAGGAGTTGACAATTGACATTGGGTGATCTGAGCTGCAAATGACAAATGACTTTCAAGATTGACATACAGAGCTCCCTCTTTGTAACACCCCTCGTTACAAGGCAGTTTCTGATAAAACACGGTGTGTACCATGGTTCCCACTCACATAGTTTTCCCATTACTTCTATGTTAGAAATCCCTCTGTTATAAGGTGGTTTTGCTATAACACGGTCTCTTCTGTGGATCCCCACACCAGCGTTATAAAGAAGCAGCACTGTACTTTTCAAAGTCCACTGTCGGAGCACTGTGTC
This sequence comes from Hermodice carunculata, assembly GCA_964020975.1. NCBI lineage: Eukaryota > Metazoa > Annelida > Polychaeta > Eunicida > Amphinomidae > Hermodice > Hermodice carunculata. The sequence goes on from OZ026627.1 coordinate 1,357,455, forward strand.
TGTGCTCTTGCATTTGCACCCTTGTAACATTGTTTACTTTTTAACTCTTTCAGTGCCAATCATATGTTAAGTAGACCTACTTAATTCAAAATAGCAGGGTTCATACAGGTTCATGAAAAGTAAATTCAAGGACTTGCAAGGACTCTTTCAAGCAATTAAATCAAGTTTTCAAGAACCAAATCTAGCAATAGAACACAACAGACAAATTGTTTAAATCATCACTTTTCAATCCTTTACTAATAAGACAAATGCATATATTATTCCACATTTATTATTTATTCCAACCATATATGAATCAGACTCAAGTTTTAAAATAGGCTGTAGACTTTCCACAAACTTAAATGGAAGCCTATATGCAGATCATACTATCGAAAGTCATTTTTAAAGATAAATTCAATATGGTTTATTTTATGAGTTTACTGTGACTTATGTAGGCCTGCAGTCAGTATGGCTTGTATTCCTGAAATTGACTCTTATCTAGTCTATAAAATTGCTACAACTACATAAGGATCAAATTAGGCTTGAAGATGTACCTATCCCCATGCACATTTTTCACAAGAATGCCCCAGTTTCTTTTCAAGGAAGGTGATGTACTTTGTTGCCTGTATGTTTGATAAAGTGTATTTGTCCCTGAAAGTGGGCTAAACATGTAAATAAGGCTCATAATTGGTTAGGCCTGATTTATTTAGAACTGTAAAACCTACATGGGTTAAAAGGGTGTTAAAAGCAAAAAGATACTTTGTAATTTGCCGTGTTACATTTTGACAAATGGAATTTGCCAGCCACTTCAAAGGAAAATGACAGCAGAATATGTTCATCTAAATGTGATTCAAGTTCATAAATGCTAAAGTTCAAATGTGGAAAATTTGAATTAACATTAGGATCCCAGATTTGTATTCCTCATAAAAAGACAGATCTTCTTTCAAGTACCAGCATGCTAATTGTTCCAGGGAGAATACCCCAGGTTAATAGCTTTTCTCAGTGCACATTGGGCACGATGTGCACTGATGAAAGCTGTTGACTCCATCCAAAATTTGGCACTTAAAGAGTTAAATAGTTTTCTTCAAATGTGTAGTTTTTTTTAAAAATGTAAAATATAAAGATTGTGTGACATTTTACAGTGCAAGGGACTTTAGATTCTTTTAGTTTCAAATAAATATTTAAACTTTATTATCTGACACCAGCCCACTGATAAAAAAAAAAAAAAAAAAGCATGCCCAATGAAACAGGAGTCTGGTTAATGTATTTAAAAAAAATTAGGGGTAACTGGATAAATTCTTACATAGAATATAATTAGTACAGGTTAACAGTTTCATTGACTCGCTTTGGGCATACTGCACCCAAATTTCGCTGCGGAAAGCTGTTAGTCCAAAATGTGACACTGAAAGTGTTCAAGTTCAGAAATTTCATGTGACATGCACATATCACGGGCAGACAGTAATTATTGTGTGGCTTGACTCAGTTACAGCAGGGATCACTGATTGCTTTTGTCTGTGCTGGTCTTCAGGTCCAGAATTTTTGATACATTCGGCTCCTGTTGCCAGTATTCATGGTAGGCTTGGGCCTGGTGATTCTAGTCAACTCCCAACTACCCAGTGTCTTACTGGTTTCTATGATTTGTGATTTATTCATTATATAATGACTAACTCAAAAACTTACATCACAGCAACAATCATTGTTCCTAAATCTCAAGAAATTAATTGGTACATGTGCATTTATGTTTATTGGCACAGTTCACATGATATAATTATATGTCCATAAAAAATCTGTTCATCATATTCATTGTAATACACAAATTTTTAGCAATGGTCCACAGTTAGTTCATCAAGTGAATGCAAATTTTTAAAAATCTGAGTATTCGATTTGTTTTGTAAATACATGTAGTTCAGTAATTGGTCGACAATGAAATTGTGACGCTGCAGCTTAACCCTTTTCCTCTTGAATGAACACTGGGTCAAAAGCTTTCCCTGGCAAGGGTTGGGCACTTAGAGCCCAAGCCTAGCCAAGGAAAGCTGTTGACCTGGGGCATATGGACTTGACAGGTCTCATCTACAAATTTCAGTCAAATTGCTTTTCGTCAGTGTTGAAACTAGTTAAAAACACTGAAGCAGACGACATCTGACCACCAGCCGGTTTTGGCTGGTTTAAGGGGGAAAGGGCTAAGCAAGCCATAAGGCATTGCTCTCTCTACTGCCTTCATTTCAGGGTCTTTTTTCCCCCATTTTCTTCAACCACTGTTTATCCTGTCTTGTACACAAAATCACATAAACTCTCTGAACTTTAAACTGGAAATAAATGTAGGCTGTTCCATCCTACCATTTAAAGTATAACGCATTAAACCATGTATATTAGAAACATCCAGAGGGAGAAAGTGTTTAATAAACTTTCCCGCCTAAGGCCACATAAAAAAATATCCTGGTTTATCATCAGTGCTTTTCCAAAATAGTGATGAGGGAGGGAGGGATTTTTATACATGTACATGCGTGTGTGTGACTTATGTCTGACTGTCTTTGGACTTTCTTTGTCAATAAAAATCATGAATCTTATCCCTAAGGAGACTACCTGTCCTGCACATTGGTGATCTTCACACTAATCCCGACCCTTATAAGCTCAGGCAGGTTTTGCCGACCCTGTATGATCCACCTGAAGCACTATTGTCTGATGCAGTGGCAAAAAAGGTCAAATAAAAATCGAGCCAAGTATATTTGCAAAAAAAAAAAAAAAAAAAAAAAATAACATCATGCATTGTCCTTTACTCAAACTGGGACTTTAAGGCAAAGAGGTATTTAGAGTAAACTGCAACCTTATGACTCTTTGGCAAAGTTGTTTTCGGGATGTTTGTATGTCAACCAGCATGCAATTTGAAGAAATGGATTTTCGACATGTTGATAGTTTAGCAAAATGGTTTTAGACATACTGTCATAGATCTAACAAAATCACATTTTGATAGATAGAATTGATGGTTATCAATAGAATTATCATTTCTGCATCTCATTACATTCATTTTTACGGGGTAGAGGTTTTCTTGTTCTACATATCTAGGGAATTTCATGGCCAAGCGCATACGTCAAAGACTATGTCATAATCTCTACTGTACCAGTACATATCTTTACAGACAATTGTGCAGCACTGACTTGTTATACAGACTAAGGAAAAGGAGTACCCACAACCATGATTTACAATGCCCAATTAATCTTCTTTGCACATGTGTAATCTACAAGATGCCATCACTGCAGACATTATATTAGCTCTGCCGAGAACCCAGCGGACATACCTGGCTATTAATATAATATAAAGGATATTGAACATTATGAACCTTCAGACCTGTAATGGTTTACTGGGAAAGATAGAACAATCATACCAAGTGTAATGACTGCTTAAGTTGGAAGTAAGCTATCTTGATTCTACTTCTTTACTTGACCATGCACATTCATGTACATTGGTAAATTTCAGATTCCAGAAGGAGAGGAAAAGCTGATTGAAATTGGGGAAGTAGATGCTTATGAGTACCTTGAGATAAAAATCAAAACAACGGGTAGGGGCATGTTCAGGTATCACGTACAGAAAATTCAGCAAAAAGTCAACCGCACAAAGGGTATGATCAAAGCTACAGCTAACAACAGTTTTAATAGGGCCTTCACAGCGAGGGTGTTATGGGATAGAGTAGCAATACCAGGTATGCTCTATGGCCTGGATGTAATTTCAATCAATGCAGGAGACATAAAAGAGTTTGAAAAAGTACAAAATGAAATGGGAAAATGGAATCTGGGGGCACCGCCATGTACTGCCTCTGAGGCAGTCCTTGGGGAACTAGGCTGGCTAAGCATAAATGACAGGATAGCAAAATCAAAATTAAATTATTGGGGATATTTGCAAGAGATAGATGACAATAGATGGTGCAGGAAAGTCTACTTGGAGTCTGTTAAAGAACAAACAAAATGGATCAGAGACATAGATGAAATTGCAGAGAAATATGACCTAAAAGGACCGGATGAAGTTGAGGACTGGAAAGTTTATGTTTGGAAGACAATAATGCAAGGGTGGACAGATGACTGGAAACAGGGAGTTAGAGAGAAAAGTACATTAAAAGCATATAAAGTGATGGAAAAACCAAAGAAGAGTACGTGTTGGGATGGTAGTAAAGGATCTAAACTATTATTTCAATGTGGGGGGGGGGGGGGGGTAATTAATCTTGAAAAGAGACAACAAAAATGGACAGCAGGAAGTGACGGTAAATGTAAAGCATGCACACAGGGGGCGGACGAAACTATAGATCACTGGCTATTTTGGTGTACAGCATATAGTGAAAGGAGAGACAAAAATTTTCAGAGAATGGAAGAGGGAAGACCAAAATTGTAAGAGCTTGGAACAAATTAAACAATGGGAGGAGAGCGAAAGGGTTGCATGGTTTTTAGGCTTAAAGGGTGATCTTCCGGGGAACAGGAGGGGTATTAAATTAGTTCAGGACTACCTGGTAGGATGCTGGGAAGCAAGGAAAAGACGTAATGAGGTAGGAGGTAATTCAATACAGTAGACGATTGGAATGTGGGACTAGAAGGGAAAGTTGGTAGCCCTTTTAAGGGCTCCCTTGGCTGTTTGTCTGTAGACTGTTCGTCAGTGCAGGAACATGCCAAGGGAAGTGCCTTTGCCTTAGAGGCGGGATCATGTGGGATGGGAAATGAGGGAAAGTAAGATTTTTGTGTCCTAACATATTTCTTTTTCTCCTTTTCAGGTCTCCTGTGCCAACAGGACCGCGGCACAAAAGCGGTTGACCACAGAATTATTATTATTATTCATGTAACCACAAATTTGATGTTAAGTATTGGCTACCACATACTATATAAACCTTGATGCATTGTAAGCCCAGGTCAGCTGACTGATCTTGACCAGGGGCCCAAAGTTGAATAAAGAATAACAATATGTAAGTAACTCGGTTAGATGATACAACTAGCTGATAGAGATTCTTGTTCATAACACTTGATTTTGCAATGAGGCATATCAGCAGCATCCATGGAAAATGTTTTGATAAAAAAAACAGGTTTTGGTCTTGCTCTAAACAGTTTAACTGTTTTGTTTCTTTCAATCTTTATTAGTTTCTAAACAACCCAGCCCACTGTTTCACACCACAGGTAATTCGAATTGGTGGATTTGATCACCTTTTCTTGGTTTCAGTGTGTTTTTAAACCAAAGAGAATCAGTTCTTTTCAATTAGTTTCAATCAAATTACATTATAAATCATGATAACGAAGACTCATTTTATATTGATACATGTATACCAAAATGAATAATAATTATCTGTCCTGTATTAAGATAAAGCAAAATTAAATCCCCAAATCGGTGGGATTCGGCGGTTTTCAGTGGGCAGCGGTGGTTTGGTTTTCACTGAGTTTTGGTAGGTTTCGGTATTTAGTGTGACCTGTCATAGGCTATCCTTTAAAATCATATTTGCAATTTAATCAAATGTCTGACCGGGGGTGGGGGTGGGGTGGGGGGGGGGTGGTAAATACGCAGAATTTTTTGTCTGATCTGGTTGGGATTTCACTTGTCCGCATTCAGGAGACATGTGAATTGGTGAGACCCGCGCTCCAGTTGGCACAAACTTCTGGGCTGAGCTTTTATGTTACAACTTACGGTCAAGAACGGCAAGCATGCAGCTAATCTCGTGAAAGTGAACATCCTCTCTTCGTGGGCGCAACTTACACTTACAGACTTCCCTCTGGACACAATTACTGAAATGGTTATGCTAAGCACCAAGATGACAACCACCTTTTTTTTTTTTTTTTTTTTTTTGAGATTTTTATTTCCATAAATGGTTACATGCATGAATACATAAGCACAGACAAAAATTCCATCATTTGATATGTAATCAAAATATGTTTCGAGACCTTTTACATATAAAGGTTTCAGAACATCCTATTATTCTTCACAGAAAACTTGTTTTGTAAATATCTGATAACTGAAGTTGCACCATAACTACTTACCATAGATATTTCTATACAATTCCCATAATATTTAATACATAAAGATGGCAGAGAAAAGGGCAGGAACTTGGGGAAGGCATGAGAGGAGTACTCACCCGGCCCACCCCTCACTACCTCTGACTCTCCGCAACGGCACGAAGCACAGGCCACCCGACTCCCACTGCCACCAGGAGCGGGTGGCTGTTGCGGGGAGTGCCAGGCCTTTCCTACCTCTCCTACACAGAGAGCCTTGAGTCCCCACAAAACCTACCCCTTCTCCAGTCTTAAATTGTACTCTTATGCAATTTCACTTTTAATTTAAAATAACTGTGATAATTCATACACCAAAGTTTACATAGAAAAGTATGTCAGGTTATGTCAATGTTAAAGTTCATCCATTTTTTGTTATGTAAATTGATTTTTCCTTTCTTTACAGCAATGCTTTCTTCGGTTTCCTTAATTTGACCTATATATAAATTGAAACATTTAATATTTGGATTGACTTTTTTGTATTTACAATTGTAAATGTATTTTTTCCCAAGTAAGAATACGAAGTTTAACATAGGTGATAATTCATACGAACCGAAGAACACTTCAGTAACTGAATAGTGATTAATTTGCACACTGCATGTATCTAGAAAGCACCTTCTGAACAATTGATTCCAAAAATCATGTGTTACTTGACAATGCCAAAATAAATGTTCTATTGTTTCAGTTTCAATTTCACAAAAGCAACATTTATCTGTATTTGATATTCTACATTTAAATAATCTATCATTGGTGTATATACATCTGTGTAAAAATTTGAATTGAAATTCCCGTAACACTGTTGAAATAGTTACCTTATAAATAATTTCAAAATATTCGAGCCATTCATTTTCTTCCAAATTTATGTTCAGTTTTTGTTGCCACTTGTTTATTATTGATCTTTGTGTTTTAGTTACTGAATCAATCAGTGAGGAATATACTAATTTAGGAACCTTCTTTTCTTGAAGGATTTTTGTGAATCTATTCTTATAAGTTTGGTCATTCAAGGTTTCCAACTGACGTTCTGAAAATGCTTTCAATATATCCTTTTTCCATTTATTTGGAATTGCATTAATGACCCCATAATATTTAAGAAAATGTTCTTGCAAGTCATACTTTTCTTTAAATTCATCCAAAGTATATGTTCTTCCTTGTGGGCCGATCAGATCTTTAAGGAATCTAATGCCTTTTTCGTACCAACTTTTATAATAAATAACTGTACCTTCTATATTAATATGCGAGTTAAACCAAATAGTTTGATTTAACATCTCTCTAACTGTACATGGAGTATGAAAATTGAATTTGCACCAACTTTCAAACACTTGTTTCCAAAATAAATTTGTAACCTTACTAAAAATACTTTCTGCATCACTTATATGTATGTTACAATTCCAAATAAAATCATCAGGACAAGGTAGGTATGGCTTTATAAATTCCTTCCATGAAGCTGGGGAGTCAGAGACTAATCTTTTTATCCATGCACACTTCATTGAGACGAATTGTGTCTCTATATGTGGAAAACCTAACCCACCTCTTGATGTTGGTGACATAACAAACTTTCGTTTTATTTTATCTTGTTTACCATCCCATAAATATTTAAAAAGAATAGTTTCCAAATCTTTTTTCATGTTTTCACTTGGATTTGGTATAACTGAAATTAAGTACATAAGCTGTGACATAGCCAGAGATTTAACAATTAAAGTTTTTCCATACAGAGATATATTTCTTTTGTCCCAAGAGTTAAGGATATTTTTAATTTTTTTAATTTTCGGTATGTAATTCAATTCTTCCATCTTTTCGATTTTAGTAGAAATTTTTACACCCAGTATTACTACTGGATCATTTGTCCATTTTATATTTGTAAATCTTGCTACTTTAAAGTCTGTATCTTTTAATGATCCTAATCTTAGAATTTCTGTCTTGTCAATGTTTATCTTCAAGCCTGATATAGTTTCAAAATCTTTAAAAGTTTTCATTAAAACTAATAGACAGTTTTCTGAACCTTCAATTGTAAGAGATGTGTCGTCTGCATATTGAGATATTTTGAACTCACGTTGCCCTATGTTTATTCCTACAATATCTGGATTTTTCCTAATATTAATTGCTAAGATCTCAGCACATAAGATAAACAAATATGGGGAAATTGGGCAGCCTTGACGGACACCGCATGTTAAATTAAAGGCTTCTGATGTCCAGCCATTATTGATCACACAGCTCTGAATATTGTTGTAAAACATTTGTATCCACCTAACAAGGGAAGGTCCAAAATTGAAATAGTTGAGGCATCTTAAAATAAATTTCCACTCTAATTTATCAAACGCTTTTTCAAAATCTACAAGTACTAAAAGTGCAGGATTTCTGTTCTCATTTGTATAAGTTATGAGACTTAGAATTCTGTTAATGTTTTCACCTATGTACCGGTCCTCAAGATATGCAGTTTGGTCTTCATGTATTAATGTTGGTAAGACTTTTTTAATTCTAAATGCAATACATTTTGTGGCTAACTTATAGTCTTGATTCAGCAAAGAAATTGGTCTCCAGTTTTTTAACTCTAATATATTTTTGTCTTTTTTTGGAAGTAGGGAAATGATACCATGTCGTTGGGTTCTAGATAACATGCCGGTTTGGTAAGCTAAATTTAATGCCTTTACTAATTTTGTTTTGATATCAGACCAGAAAAATTTATAAAATTCAGCCGGAAATCCATCCGACCCAGGTGATTTTCCATTTTGACAACTCTTTAATGTATCAAGTAACTCTTGCTCTGTTATCTGACCTTCACACAGATCTTTTTCTCCTTCTGTTAGTTTTGGAATATTTTCATCATGTGCAAAAAAACTTCTGTATGTTGCATCATCTTCCATTTCCTCATAAGTTTTGTTACTTGTATATAGATTTTGGTAAAAATGTTTTTCCTCTTTAAGGATTTCTGAAGCGTCGGTTATAATTTTGTTCCTTATTTGAAGTTTATTGATTATTTTATTATTATAGTTTCTCTTCTCCAAATTAAAGAAATATTTCGTTGGCTTTTCACCTTCTTCATACCACCTATTTCTTGATCTGATCATTGCTCCTTGTACCACGTACTTCATTTCAGCTTCTAAAAGTGTTTTTACTTCTTCTATTTGTTCTTCTGCTTCTTGTGAGCCATTTTCTTCGAATTCATCCTCCAGGTATTTTAGTTTAACTTCCAAATCTTCAATTCTCCTTTTCCTTTCCTTTTTTTTCCGACTTGAATACTGAATTGTTTTTGCTCTTATCTCCATTTTCAACATTTCCCATAACATTATGTCATCTTCACTATTATAAAAATTATTTACCTCTGTTATACATTCTTTAATACTATTTACATATTCAGTATCTTTTAACAGGGAACAGTTGAACTTCCAAAATCCTGGACCTCGTTTACTTTCATTTAACTGTAAAGATAATTTAATTGCTGAGTGATCAGATTTATAACCAGGGAGGATATCAGTTTCTGAAACTAATCCGCATAGGCCAAATGAGATGAGAAAAAAGTCTAATCGACAGTGTATGGGGGTGGGGTTTTTCCTTCTCCAGGTGTATCTTTCTGTTGTTGGATTCTGTTGTCTCCAAATATCAATTAAATCTGATTCTTCCATCCAAGTTTTCACTAAATCTTGCACTTTAACATGAGTTGTAGGGTTGCCCCCTTTTTTATCTTTTGCAATGTCTAAAACGAAATTTTGGTCTCCACCTATAATCCTATGATCATTTGGCAGGTTTTCAATTTTTCCAATTAAAGTTTCATAAAACTCCGGACTGTCCGTATTACAACCATATACATTTGCTAGTGTAACCCGTTTTTTGTTTAAGGTTATATCTAATATAATAAATCTACCATCTTCATCTTTAATGATCTCATGTATTTCATGCTCAAAGTCATTTTTAAATAAAATTCCTACACCTCGTGCCTCATTTGTGCCATGGCTAAAAATGACCTTATATCCCCATTCTGCATACCATAACTTTTCAATATCATTTGTGCTGTGTGTCTCTTGTAGAAAAAAAATTGAACAGTTTTTTCGCCGCAACCACATGAAAATTTCTTTCCTTTTCTGAGAGTCTCTAAGACCTCTTACATTAAAAGATAAAATTCCTAAATTATCCATTTGCGTCTGGAAAAAATATACCTCTATACTCTTTTGCATGTACCAATATGGATTTTTCTACAATTGAAATTACAAACAGAAAACAGGATACAAGACAAAGAAACAAAAAATTGGCCATTCCTTGGCTTTCTTGAGATAAGAAACACCCTAGCCTCAAGGCCACATGACCTGGTTGGTGAAACGAAAACTCATTATATAAAAGAAAAATCAAACCAGTATTTGAATACAACTGGCCAATGCATGCTCACAAAACACCTGGCTGCAACCAAACTCCTGATAAGATATGGGGCAGTACATTGGATTTGAAGAGCAAAGATCTTGGAGCTAGACCTCTAATAATTTAAATATAATGTAATTTATTTGACCCTAGTCACATAAAACTTAAGAGAGCCTATAACATTGACAAACTTAGTATTTCATAATGCTCATGACCATGTACATATACTCCAGACAAGTATGAGAGAAAAACAAAACAAAAAACAAAAAAACAAAAAAACAAAAAAAACCAAAAAAAAAAAAAAAAAAAAAAAAAAAAACCAAAAAAACAAGTATTGTCAACCTCCTGAGTTTATGACCAGATATCATAGAGAAAATAATAATCTGCTTAATTCACACTAGACATCCCTCGCAACTTGACTCTCATGGGCTTTATCCATGTTTGTAAGTTGTTATGTCTCAATCCTGCATCATTGAACAATAATAATTTGCCACAACATTGTAGCATCTCCCACACCGAGCCAAAATGCATACCTGCGGGGCAACATCTCATCCCCATGACAGGGATGAGACACTGCCCCACTCACAACCCGACCCAGCACAAGAGACGCCAACCACAATTTAATGCTCACTGAAAGACATCACCTAAAGTCCCTTGACGCCAGATCCATAAGCAAAATAAAGTTACTTTATAGAAAAATCGAATTCATGTAAATGTCTCTAGATGCATCTGGACTCAGCGCATTCAGAGGGGAGCACCACCTCTAGACCAGGTTTGAATCACTATTTGAAGAATGTGATCAGAGTGGAACAACCATGATCCGGACCCAGTGCGAGCCAACACCACCATCCGCACATGGTCCAAAGGTAATTTCAACATCAGTGATGTTTCTGACACTGACAGTGTTGCTAAGTGTAGATCTAAAGTAAGGGTTAGAACAAAGTTTTACATTAGGTAATTTTCAAGATAGATATTTGAAATATTCCTTTCTAAGTTTTGGACTCTTAACCCCTAATGGAAAAGATTTGCTTGAAGTCTCTTAATACCACGCAATATCACAGTATAATTTCTTCCTAGAAAGGAAAGGAACCATGTACCTGTGTACCGATACATTGAAATAATGTTGGGCTTGAAACTTGAAACATAGACACAGCATAACATAGTAGCATATCACCGTCAGCAGACAGCATAGCAAAAGGCCTGAGACAGAGCCATCGCAACCCCTTCTGAAGATATGAGCTGTATATATAACATAACTTAATAAAACATCTCCCACGCTGAGCCAAACTGCATGCGGGGCAACATCCCATCCCTGGGTGTGGCAGGGGTGAGACCCTGCCCCACACACACCCCGGCCCAGCACGAGAGACATCAAACACATGTACAAGTAATACAATTTAATTTAATGCTCACTGAGAGACCTCCCCAAAAGTCCCTTTACGTCAGGTCCAAATGCAAACTGTAGTTACTTTATAGAAAAATTTGAGTTCATGTAAACATCTCTAGATGCATCTGGACTGGGTGCGAGATATAATGTATGTATGTAATACCACTTAGTCTCTTATCACAAACACTGGGGCCATTCCTGAAAACCATACTTAGAATTACCAGTGGATCTCTTTTACAATGAAGATTACAGATACACGTAAACTTAAAAAGCCACATTCAGAGGGGAGCACTACCTCTAGACCACCTTTGAATCACTATTTGATAAATGTGATCATAAAGAAGTAACCATGATCTGGACCCAGTCCAAAAGGGCCACATCCAGGAGGGAGCACGTAACATCACCATCCACACATGGCTCAAAGGTAGTTTCAACATCAGTGATGTTTCTGTCACTGACAGTGTTACTTAAGTAGAAGTATAAATCAAAAGTACAAGTTAGAACAAAGTTTTAAATGACATTGTTTCCAAGATATATATTTGAGATATTCCTTTCGAAGCTTTGGTGTCTTAACCCCTACTAGAAAAAAAAAAAAAAAAAAAAAAAAAAAAATTTTTTTTTTTTGCTTGAAGTCTCTTAATACAACGTCAATATCAAAGTATAGTTTCTTCCTAGAAAAGAAAGGAACCGTGCACATGTGTGCCAATACACTGAAGTAATATTGGGCATGGAACATACCTACCGCATAACATATCACGGTCACTAGACGGCGTAGCAGAAGGCCTCAGAGCCGTTGCAACCCCTTCTGAAGACATGAGCTGTATATATAACATAACTTAAAGACACATCTCCATCACTGAGAAGGTCTGATATATACATGTATACCCGCAGAGTTACGGACAGTGCGGGATTAGATCATCATGGTCATACAGTGCCATATCTTAAGTCAAGTGTATAATACTTAATACACTCACCATGGATGTTGTGACCTTGCCCATCACTTCCACTTGTTATTACTGATAACGTTACTGTCTTCACCTTACAGTATGAAGTTGGTATCTCACATTGTTTAAAACAAAAACAAAACAAAAAACCCAACTCATTACTTAGCTTAGTTGTCTTAACCCATACCGGCCCTGAAAAAGTATCTTAATTCAAGATCTTTGTCAAAATAATATGGTTATTTGTAGAACAGACAGTTGGGTATTCATGTAAAGCCTCCAGATACATTTCAATTAGTAAAAGATATATTATACTCATGTGGTAAAACATAGTCACAGAGGAGTTGTTCAGACCATACTTGGTGCCCTAGGCTTTGCATATATGATATAGGCTAGCTAAAAAAAACATATCAGCCTCTTGATAAATCTGGTACTGACAGTGAAATACCTGAATCGAAAATAATTTTGGATTAAATCACATACATTGGCCAATTGCCAATAAAAAATTAAAACTTGGGACCCTACCGGCCGATATGTCAACTCTAAATACATTGAGTTGTTGAACACTTACATGCAGGGCCAAGAAGGTCACAACATTATCACTGCTCCCTGATGATGTTGCTGATATGAATCTAGATTGGGGTTGAATTCATTAGCAAACCTAAGGGATTTTAGAGAAGAAACAAAACAAGATAATCTTAGAAAATTCGCAATAGCTAAGGTCAAGAACAATTGGTTCCCATGGGCTCTCAGCAGAGGGCTCTGTACCGAAAGTACCGAGATAACCGAGATATTCTTAAAGTTCGGGTGTAACACCCCATACTTAATTTACCTTGCAAAAAGTCCCTTAATGCAAGTGAAAATGTCAAAATAGTGACATTTGGATACTGTCTGTCAGATACCCAGCCTGCCATACGGTCAGGCTTCATGTAAAAGTTCTAGGTAATACCTTTACTGCAGCTAGTGTAGCGTTGCACAGTCTGATTTTTAAATGTGCATATGTAGGATCTAGGTTCCTCCCAGAACTTCATCCAGTGTTTGTCCAAAGCTTACTTTTCGGATGCGATTGTTTTGGGTTTTGATGAATATTTTGCCACTCCATGTCCAAGAGTCCTGGATCCTGGGGTCATTCCTCACTCTGTTGTAAAGGGTCTGTAGATCCTGGCATAAATCATCTGCTATTGTAACACCTTTCCCTTTGAGATGGCGACGTGCTTTTATCACTGCCTGCTTATCCTCCCTACGCATGAATTTAACAATAATGGAGTTTGGCTGTTTACTGGTTTTATTTCTGTTTGGGACCCTATGTGCAGCATCAATGTCCCGTGGGTTCAACTTTATCTTTAGTTCTTTGTGAAACAGCTTTAGGCACTCATCAGTGCAATTCTCTCCTTGTATTTCTTCAAGTCCATATATTTTGATATTGGACTTTCTGCTATGTTGCTCGTTTTCAACTAACTGTCTCTTGGACTGGGCCAACAGCTCCTTTGTGTTTTCCATCTCTTTCTTCATCCCTGCCATTTGTACCTTCAACTGAGAGAGTTCATCACTCATGCGTTTATTTTCCTCTTCCACTTTATTTGCTCTCACTTCCAGAGACTGGCACCTATCTTCCATTGTATCCACCGCTTTCTTTATTTCCTGTCTCAATTCAGAGACTATCTGGTCTTTCATAATCTGCATAGCATCCAGTAAATCCTGTTTAACAGCACTTAGAGACATTTTGGACTGAGTTGTGGCCTCTTCTTCAATGCAAGGGATTCTGGATTCGAATATGGAGTCACTTGTGCTGGCAGGTTCTATCGAACTAACACCTTTTACAGCTTCAGAAAGTCTGTCACAGTCACTATCTCCTTCACTTTCGCTTGAAATTGATAACAGGCTCTTAATTTTCTTGAGGGTCACTTGTGGAGAAGTAGACTCTGAGCTTGATGTACTACTTCTCTGTCTTCTTTTCCTTTTTTCTGCCTGCATTAACACTGTCTGTACACACTACACGCTGTGCTTGCAGCATGGGTTTGTGCCTGCTACAATGAGTACTGAGTACATGACCTGGCCACAGTCAACACAATGTGGTTCATGCCTGGGCGATCAGCATGGCTGCTGTGTCCCTCATTTGGTATGCCATGCTGAAAGGGTGATTCCTGAAGACTACAGATTTTTCATGTCTTCACACCTGGTTTTCACTCTTGTTGGTCCTTGAGTGTTCCAAAATAGTCCTGACAAAAAATTCTCTCTTACTGACATCTAATTCCACTGAAACTTGACGTGGAACCAAGAGGCCATACAGGCTAAGTCTGAACTGGCTCCACCACCAGGTGTCTCCCCAAGATGATACAACTAGCTGATAGAGATTCTATATCTAGGGAATTTCATGGCCAAGCGCATACGTCAAAGACTATGTCATAATCTCTACTGTACCAGTACATATCTTTACAGACAATTGTGCAGCACTGACTTGTTATACAGACTAAGGAAAAGGAGTACCCACAACCATGATTTACAATGCCCAATTAATCTTCTTTGCACATGTGTAATCTACAAGATGCCATCACTGCAGACATTATATTAGCTCTGCCGAGAACCCAGCGGACATACCTGGCTATTAATATAATATAAAGGATATTGAACATTATGAACCTTCAGACCTGTAATGGTTTACTGGGAAAGATAGAACAATCATACCAAGTGTAATGACTGCTTAAGTTGGAAGTAAGCTATCTTGATTCTACTTCTTTACTTGACCATGCACATTCATGTACATTGGTAAATTTCAGATTCCAGAAGGAGAGGAAAAGCTGATTGAAATTGGGGAAGTAGATGCTTATGAGTACCTTGAGATAAAAATCAAAACAACGGGTAGGGGCATGTTCAGGTATCACGTACAGAAAATTCAGCAAAAAGTCAACCGCACAAAGGGTATGATCAAAGCTACAGCTAACAACAGTTTTAATAGGGCCTTCACAGCGAGGGTGTTATGGGATAGAGTAGCAATACCAGGTATGCTCTATGGCCTGGATGTAATTTCAATCAATGCAGGAGACATAAAAGAGTTTGAAAAAGTACAAAATGAAATGGGAAAATGGAATCTGGGGGCACCGCCATGTACTGCCTCTGAGGCAGTCCTTGGGGAACTAGGCTGGCTAAGCATAAATGACAGGATAGCAAAATCAAAATTAAATTATTGGGGATATTTGCAAGAGATAGATGACAATAGATGGTGCAGGAAAGTCTACTTGGAGTCTGTTAAAGAACAAACAAAATGGATCAGAGACATAGATGAAATTGCAGAGAAATATGACCTAAAAGGACCGGATGAAGTTGAGGACTGGAAAGTTTATGTTTGGAAGACAATAATGCAAGGGTGGACAGATGACTGGAAACAGGGAGTTAGAGAGAAAAGTACATTAAAAGCATATAAAGTGATGGAAAAACCAAAGAAGAGTACGTGTTGGGATGGTAGTAAAGGATCTAAACTATTATTTCAATGTGGGGGGGGGGGGGGGGGTAATTAATCTTGAAAAGAGACAACAAAAATGGACAGCAGGAAGTGACGGTAAATGTAAAGCATGCACACAGGGGGCGGACGAAACTATAGATCACTGGCTATTTTGGTGTACAGCATATAGTGAAAGGAGAGACAAAAATTTTCAGAGAATGGAAGAGGGAAGACCAAAATTGTAAGAGCTTGGAACAAATTAAACAATGGGAGGAGAGCGAAAGGGTTGCATGGTTTTTAGGCTTAAAGGGTGATCTTCCGGGGAACAGGAGGGGTATTAAATTAGTTCAGGACTACCTGGTAGGATGCTGGGAAGCAAGGAAAAGACGTAATGAGGTAGGAGGTAATTCAATACAGTAGACGATTGGAATGTGGGACTAGAAGGGAAAGTTGGTAGCCCTTTTAAGGGCTCCCTTGGCTGTTTGTCTGTAGACTGTTCGTCAGTGCAGGAACATGCCAAGGGAAGTGCCTTTGCCTTAGAGGCGGGATCATGTGGGATGGGAAATGAGGGAAAGTAAGATTTTTGTGTCCTAACATATTTCTTTTTCTCCTTTTCAGGTCTCCTGTGCCAACAGGACCGCGGCACAAAAGCGGTTGACCACAGAATTATTATTATTATTCATGTAACCACAAATTTGATGTTAAGTATTGGCTACCACATACTATATAAACCTTGATGCATTGTAAGCCCAGGTCAGCTGACTGATCTTGACCAGGGGCCCAAAGTTGAATAAAGAATAACAATATGTAAGTAACTCGGTTAGATGATACAACTAGCTGATAGAGATTCTTGTTCATAACACTTGATTTTGCAATGAGGCATATCAGCAGCATCCATGGAAAATGTTTTGATAAAAAAAACAGGTTTTGGTCTTGCTCTAAACAGTTTAACTGTTTTGTTTCTTTCAATCTTTATTAGTTTCTAAACAACCCAGCCCACTGTTTCACACCACAGGTAATTCGAATTGGTGGATTTGATCACCTTTTCTTGGTTTCAGTGTGTTTTTAAACCAAAGAGAATCAGTTCTTTTCAATTAGTTTCAATCAAATTACATTATAAATCATGATAACGAAGACTCATTTTATATTGATACATGTATACCAAAATGAATAATAATTATCTGTCCTGTATTAAGATAAAGCAAAATTAAATCCCCAAATCGGTGGGATTCGGCGGTTTTCAGTGGGCAGCGGTGGTTTGGTTTTCACTGAGTTTTGGTAGGTTTCGGTATTTAGTGTGACCTGTCATAGGCTATCCTTTAAAATCATATTTGCAATTTAATCAAATGTCTGACCGGGGGTGGGGGTGGGGTGGGGGGGGGGTGGTAAATACGCAGAATTTTTTGTCTGATCTGGTTGGGATTTCACTTGTCCGCATTCAGGAGACATGTGAATTGGTGAGACCCGCGCTCCAGTTGGCACAAACTTCTGGGCTGAGCTTTTATGTTACAACTTACGGTCAAGAACGGCAAGCATGCAGCTAATCTCGTGAAAGTGAACATCCTCTCTTCGTGGGCGCAACTTACACTTACAGACTTCCCTCTGGACACAATTACTGAAATGGTTATGCTAAGCACCAAGATGACAACCACCTTGCTTGGTAACTCAAGTAACCCCAATATATAACAACTAGTAGCACTGCCATTGGCGCCCGCGGTGACTTAACCGCCCCCCAGACGAAGTGAAGCTGAACAGAATTTATTATGGAAGATGCCAAACGCATGCCACGGAACAGCATGACCTAACAAAATATTTGAATAAAAAATAATTCCATAATTTTTTCAATACAAAAATGCTCTTACCTCGTGTGGAAGTGGCACAGAATGACTGCACGAATGGCTGTGTACATGCTTCCATGTTGTGAAAATCAAATATAAAAGCAGACAAAATTGTGACAGTTTTTCAACCTCGGCCATGATGATTCACAACATGAGCTCTTTTCTGAAAGAAGGACAAAATCATGCTTTGCGTCCTCTAGTGGCTGACTGGTAAACTAAATTAACCCATTCGGTCCAATTGCATGGTATGGGTGATAGATACTAAGTAACTTGGCTACCGAGGCTGTATTGTCATGGTAGCAATAACGATTTTTGTAACTTTTGTCTATAGTCCACACGCCCTTGTAGAACGTTCGCGTGCACCACATACTTTCGCACTGGCCCAACCCAGCCCACTGTTTCATGTAACATTGTAATAAGTTAAGATTCTATCGGTTATGTAAGGATAAGTTCATTTACGATATTTACGAAGATTACATGGACAATAAAAGCACAAACCAAAGAACTGCACTCACAAGGTTAAGAACAAGCACCCACAAACTGTGCATTGAAACAGGTAGACACAGAAAGATTCCTGCTGAGTCTAGGTTGTGTGTCCAGTGCAATCTAGCGTAGGTGCTATTGAGGATGAACTGCAGTTTACTTTTGATTGTCCTAGATACAAAAGTGTGCGTAGGGACCTAATAAACACTTGATACTTACTTGATACTTGCAAATCTTAGCCCTCGATCGAGGTGCCCTTCAGGTTCGCCTTGAAGGCATTCGTATTCGGTCGTGATATGGTGTCCTCAGGCAATGAGTTCCAGGCGTCCACTATCCTGTGAGTAAAGGAATGTTTCCTGCTGTCTGTTGAGGCTTGTTCTTTGTATATTTTCAGGTGATGTCCTCTTAGTTGTCTGGATGGTTGCGAGAAGAACAAATCGCTTTTAGTTTTGCTTTTCCCTGTCATGATTTTGTAAACTTCAACCAAGTCTTGCCTGTCACGCCTATCTTTCAGAGGTTCTAAATTTACATCTCCCTTAGCCAGCCTGAGGCACCTTTTCTGTACGTTTTGTAGTTTAGAAATATCTTTAGCATAAAATGGATTCCAGGCTGGACTGGCATACTCCAGTCCAGGCCTGATTATTGCTTTATATAAGGTAGTTATGGTATTACTATTAAAATTGGAGAAACAACGCTGAATAATTCCTATTTTTTGTATAGCTTTCTGAGTTATAATTGCAATATGTGCAGCTGGTTTAAGATTGTTACTAACAGTTACTCCGAGATCTTTATAATTATCAACTTCTTGTAGGTATTCACCATCAAGGGAATACATGTATTCAATACTAGCTTTAATACGGAGAACCACGCACTTATTTGCATTAAACTTTATGAGCCAAGTTTTTGACCAAGCAGCTAAAGAGTTTAGGTCTTCCTGAACTCGAGCACAGTCTTGAAATGAATCTATAGCTGAGTAGAGCTTAGTATCGTCAGCAAACAGTTTTGCTATGTTTGTCACAGAATTAGGTAAGTCATTTACGTAAAGGAGAAATAGCACCGGACCCAGAATAGATCCCTGTGGAACTCCAGATTTAACGTTAGACCAACTAGAAACTCCATTATGTAGTACTACTCTCTGTCTCCTACCAGATAGAAACGCCTTAATCCAGTCAAGCAAATAACCTCTTATTCCATAATGTCTTAACTTGTAAAGAAGGCGTTCGTGCGGAACGCTATCGAACGCCTTCGCAAAATCGAGATAAACACAATCTGTTCCTACATTCCTGTCGATATTTAGTGTCCAATCGTTTATGCATTCTAACAGCTGCGATACACATGATGCACCATGCTGGAACCCGTGTTGGTGACATGAAATAATATCGTGTAACCTTAAATGTATGTTTATCTGGATTAAAAGTAATCTTTCAAGAAGTTTGACTACTTGGCTTGTCAAGGTGACAGGGCGGTAATTTTCGCAATTTTGCCTGGATCCTTTTTTAAACAAAGGGGTAATATTGCCGTCTCGCCAATCTTGGGGTAAAGTGCCAGTTCTTAAAGAATGATTAAATAAGATTTGTAATGGAATTGCCAGATTAGGGACTTGTTTCAATACATTAACATGGATGTAATCAGGGCCGCTACCCTTATTGGGTCTCAACTTATGCATAGCCTCCTTTACATTTTTGATTGTAATATTACTCAATGCTAGTTCTGACTCCACATATGGGTCGTTGATGGGTAGTTCATGTGCTAAAGGTGTCTCATCTACCATCACATTCGCAAAAAACTTATTTAGTTCATTGGCCTTCTCTGTGTCGTTGTAAATCTTGTTTTGTCCCACTTTTAAAGTTTCAACGGTCGAGGAAGTTTTGGTGAAGGTACCTACATAATTATAAAAAGCTTTTGGATTGTCATACAGAATCCAAACACTTTAATTCAATGAGTAGTCAACAGAAAATTTATAGTAACTCCACACCACGGTTGATAAAGGCACTTGGTACTTACATTCATGAGGCCATGGAACTGAGAACCTCACAATAATATGGTGGCATTGTGAAGGCCCTTGCATATATATATATATATATATATATATATATATATATATATATATATATATATATATATATATATATATATATATATATATATATATATATATATATTACGTGATATTGCCTTTTCTTATTTATGTTAATGTGTATGCCTATTTATGTTCACTTGTATAGTTATTTATGTAAGTTGTATAGATATTTATGCTCACTTGAACTGTTTTACTCTGTAGTTTGATTTGTGTGGATTGTAGCAGATAGAAGGCGACCCTCTCTGTGCTCAAAATTGTATTGTGACTTTTGGCCCCTAGAGGGCGGAACCTGTCAATAAAGTATCTGAATCTGAATCTGTACGTGCACCTGGTGGGAGTGGGATGCTAATTTATCGCCTGCTGTAGTAGTGGTGCGCAGTAGTAGTATTTGTCACAGCTCGCTGTTTCGACAAAATACTGTCAATTTTCTTATTTGAAATAGCGGAAAAGCTCTGGACTACACATGCACGGGATAAAAATTAAACAACAGTCTTACATTAACCTGGCCGTAAATTCTGCATGGCATGAGCGTACCGGTGGAGCGGAAGGATACACGTGACGAGATGCAGCCCGCCGCAGGCCGGCCATCGAATGTAGGTATATCCTTCCGCTCCACCGGTGCGCTCGTCACAGGCACTCAGTGGGCGTAGCTAGGGGTAGGGGTTCAAAGGGTTCAAACGACCCCCCCCCCTCCATTTTCAGCAAAAGGTCCAACTTGGACTAATGAAAAGAAAGCAAAGAAAGAAAGAAAGAAAGAAAGAAAGAAAGAAAGAAAGAAAGAAAGAAAGAAAGAAAGAAAACACAGCTTTACTGACGAGCATAAGCCATGACACGATTCTTTTCCGTTATTACCGTGATTGGTGTGGTTGAACCGAACACAGAAAAAGGATCTTTGTACCATGAAGAAGTGTCGAGGTTCTGTGTGAGAATAACTCTTCTTCGCCCCCCCCCCCAATTTTCACTCATAGAATTATTTTAATATATGAACAGTTCACAACATGACTGAGCGATATTCAAATCCAAATTTATTTCAAAAGGTCAATAATTTGCAATTTGACAAAAGGAGGAAATAAATACAACACTGTTTCGTTTTTACCAATTCAAAGAATGTAATTTAAATCTCTTATCACTATAGAACAGTGAAGACATGAAAAATGTGTGATTCAAATCTCACAAAGTTTAGGGTTCTACATAAAAATATGTCAATTTCTAAAAAAAAGGGAAAACAAACAAAATTCGGATGAAAGGATTACCTTTATAATGTACATCAAAAGGCTTACGAATATGCTATCCTGGTCAATGACCCCACTTTTTCACCTAAAAGACAAAGCTGACATTGGAATATTTTAGATATCTATAATTTTTAACAATGAAAGTATTTTTTTTTCATAATTCATAATTTTTTTGTTTTCTCATATAAGTTACAATCAATAAAGTTCCCCATGCCAGTCACATGCCTTGATATTGCACAGTAAGTTAAAATGTGCGGTCTTGTAGTTTAACACCTGTTGATACATTTTCACACCAACCGCAGAAATTTGATATCACTGTTTGACCAATTTAATACCTGTTTATACATTTTCATCTAATAGCTGAAATTTGTTATTAAAGCTTGAAAGATCGCCTTTGCTGCAGCAAATGTATTTTCAACATCCAGTCTCATTCTCAATTCCTTCAGAAATTCATACATAGTCGGCTCTTTCCTAATTTTACATCTATGTATAATCTATTTTGCCGATAGAATAGAATAGTTAAGCATTACCATTTTATCTTTATCAACTTTGTCTAGTTTCCAGATACCTCTAAGAACATCTTGTTGTGTCAATGTCCATGAAATACTGAAACAGTTAATGTTGGACAATCAATTCACAAAGCACATCCATAAGGTGTATGATTAACTGGACATGTAAAGAAATAATGAATCACTGTGTCGACTCGGTCACAATGGTCACAGTTTTCAGATTCGGTTATTTTATGTATAAAAAGCCACTTTTTGCATGGCAAGAATCTATGAATAATCTTGTACTGCATGATTTGCAGCTTAGTCTCACGTGTGACCTTGTACGGGATTCTGTATATATATTTCCAGTCATCAGGTTCTAATAAAATTGTTGTTCCCATTTAAGTTTTCCTGCAATTCTCTATTTTTGTGTTTCTCTTCAACAAAACATTGATATAAGGTTTTAGTATTCAGAGATAACACATTATATAATATATTACCTATCTTTGTGTTGCATGATGAACTTTGCCTGTTATGATGTGCCACATTATCTAACAACATTCTTCTCCGTTTATAAGGAATTGCATTCCTCAGGCTGTGATGCTGTAACCAGGACATATTTATGTGAAATTTTGCATTTAATTCCTCTATAGATAAGAGTTCTCCATTTCCTTTTTAGTAAATCTCCTATGTATTTTAACCCATTTTTATACATGCCATGCCACATAATCGATTGCTTGTCAATTGTAATATATTTATTGAACCACATAATTTCATGTACCTCGCCTGCCGATTCAGGTTCTACAGAATGAATTTGCATCCAGATGTTTAAGATCTGTTTGCCGTACTGTGGTATGTCTGGTTGAATTCAATTCTTATCAAAATGACATTTTAGGAACACTGTAATGCCCTTTAATAAATTCATTTGGAGTTGCCTTCCACTTAATACACTGTACAATATTTTTTTTCACCCATGTAATCTTTTGTGACTTTATCATTTCTTTGAAGTCTACCATTTTTATACCACCTCTATTTATTGCACCAGTGATTATACTGCGTTTTACGTTTGCCTTACGGTTACTCCACAAAAGAAAAAAAATCATATATTATTTTATTCACATCATTGATCACCAAGTCTGGCACTGTGAGCACAGAAGTGATATATACTGAAGATGTCGGTGCAAGAGATTTGATAACTGTTATCTTCCCCTTTAGTGATATATCTCTCTGTGACCACAAATTCAATAGGCTTTTTATTTTTTCAATTCTTGTTTAAAATTATAGTTGTACATGTCCTAATCATTTTCACATTGGTATACTCCCAAAGATGATATTGTTCCATTTATCCAATCTATGCCAAAAGCATTGTTTTGCATCGGTAGTGGGCCTAATGCCTTTGCTTTAGTTTTTCTCAGGTTCATCCGCAGACCAGAGCAACATGAAAAGAGTCCAAGCTTTAGGAGTAGCAATCGTAGTGATTTTTCATCTGCCTATTAACATGTAGTGTCATCTGCATATTGACTTAGTTTTATTTCTTGGTCCGCAATTTTGATTCCTTTTATCTTTTCATAATTTCTAATACTGACAGCCATCAGTGCTGCTGTGATGATGAACAGATATGTTGAAAGGGGACATCCTTGCCGTCTACCTCGTTTTGGAGGGATGAATTCAGATAGCGTTCCATTATTAATTACTGCTGTATTTCCATCATTTTACAAGGCGTTTACCCATTGTATAAATGAGTTCCCCAAATTAAATTTTCCCAAGGTTTTTCTTATCAAGTTCCATTTTATAGTGTCAAAGGCTTTTTAAAGCCTACTAGGAGCAAAATCTCAGGGGTCGTCTTGAAACTGGTGTACTCTAATATATCTGCTATTAAACGGACATTCTCTCCAATATATCTGTTAGGTATGTAGGCTACTTGATCACTGTTTATAATGTGTGGTAGTACTATCGCTGCTAACTTGTAATCTGTGTTTAACAATGCAGTAGGCCGCCAGTTCTTCAGTTCCAATCTTGAGCTTCCTTTTTTGGGTATTAGTGTGATTATTTCCCTTTTCTGTTCAATAGACAACTCACCATTATGATAAGCGTAGTTCAGACTATTAACTACAATTTCCTTAATTTCTGTCCAGAAAAATTTGTAGAACTCTGCAGTGAACCCATCACTACCTGGCGACTTTCCATTTTTCATTACGCTAAGTGCACAACTACATTCACCAATAGATATTTCACCGTCACAGGATGCGCGATCTATTGCATCTAAAGTTGGGTGATCCTGTCCTAGAAAAAACCTATGTGCTCTTTTCTCCTGCTCTGGGTTAACATGGCCTCTGTGTATAGATTTGAGTAGTATTCCCTCTCAGCATTCAAGATTTTTTTCAGGTTCTCTGATCAGTTTGCCATTTACACTTAGTTGTGTTATTGTTTTGTTTCTGTAATTCCTTTTTTTCAAGGAATGCAAAGTATTTTGTGCACTTTTACCCGAGTTCATTCCATCTGGCCTTTGCTCTGAGAATGGTTCCCTTCACCTTACACGCCTCTAGACGTTCTAATTCTTTCTTAATTGTGTTGAATTCTTCTGAATAATCTTCAGTTGGATCTTCAGACACCTTTTTGCTCAGTTTTTCCAATGCATCATACAGTTTATTTTCAACCTTTCTAAGCTCTCTTTGTATTTGCACACAGTATGCCACAGACATACCTCTGATTTTGCATTTGGCGACGTCCCAAAGAAGGCCAGGGTTTGTTTCATCTGTCTTATTTTCCTCTATAATTACCTTTACCTTGTCTGTGTACCCTTTATCTTTTAACAGCTCTGCATTAAATTTCCAGAGACCTCGTCCTCGTTTAGTACTATTATTTGGTTTAAGTGACAGGGTAATAAGACTGTGGTCTGTTTTAATAGCGGATTTTATGTTTGCCGTTTCAAAAATGTTCTCAAGGTGTTCTGATATTAGCCAGAAATCTATCCTGCATTGCACCAATGGCTTACCTTGCCTCCATGTAAACAGCTGCTTCTTAGGGTTATGTACCCTCCACACATCATTTAAATCAACTGAATCACACATTGACCTCATGTTATCAACATATATACCTGGTTTTTCTACATTGCCATTTTTTTTATCAACTTCTGGATCTAGAATCGTGTTAAAGTCACCACCCATTGTTATATTTTCATAGTTCATTGCTCCTAATGTGCTCTGGGCATTTTGGATAAGCTCAATTTGTTCATTGGGTTTGTCTTTTGTGGGAGCATAAACATTAATTAGGGTATATTTTTCATCATTTAACAACATTTACACACAACATTCTCCCTTCATTGTCCGTTTTACCTCTTCTATTTCATAATAAATTCCTTGTGTAAATAGGATGGTAACTCCCCTGCTGTTGTTTGTGCCATGCGAGAGCAAAATTTTGGACCCACATTCGTTACTCCAGTATTTCTCTAGCTGCTCTTGGCTGTGTGTTTCTTGAAGGAAAGTTACAATCCATTTTAGTTTTCTAAACCAGTTCCACAAGACTCTGCGCTTCCTAGTTTGCCCAAGACCACGTACAGTAAGTGAATAGAAATTAATGTTATCCATTTTCAAGTTGAAAATACATCTTTGCTTTTTTCGGCATTGAACACATGCAGAAGCCTTGCACTTCCAGCTCTGACATTGATTGCACGCATTAAGTAAAGAGAAAACCTGTCTTCCATATGTAAGTAATACAAAGTAGCTGACTGGCATAGGCCCCATGATGGGGTATATACATGAACAACAAAACATTTGTCTACGAACAATAAAAGTATTATTTCTTCCAGATATTGTCTTTAACGGTTTTGAAAAACATAGGAGTATGTACCTTGAAGTTTGGCTCTTATGTACTGCAAAAAAATTCACGCGATGGTGATAATGAGGTGATCATGCAGTCAGGTTTTCATTGTCTGTTATTATCATCCGTTTTTTCAGTGCAGTTATATGAGTGCAAGGCAATAGTGACTTGTACCATGTAAATTGACTTCATTTCACTGTGTTGTCATATTCTCTTATGCCCCACACCACAGGAATTTTCGCAGAAAGTATTTTTGATTAGCTCTGCATCTATAGAACAGGAATGTCATCAGTTTGTTGTCAGTTTATGCCTAATATATATTTAACACTTATCTACTTAAGCTTAGTTTTACAGTCATGTAAGATCATGCTTATTGTGCAAGTTTCAATGCATACTATACTGTTTCACAATAGGAATTATCTGAATGAATAATAACATGAACTACTTAGACCAAAACTGTTTTAATGCCTTCCGATAAAATGAACATTAAAAAAAAGATAATTCACGCTACAGTGTAATGAGAAATATGCTGAAATAGAAGGTGAGAGCTTGCATGTCCGACCTCTTAAAATTCAGATAGATTTTATACTTTGACGAAAAGAAATATAAAATTAATTGAGCTGAGTATTATTGTACAGAGTATCACATGGTTATACTTTGAAAACCGATTTCCCTCTTCCCTCTTCAATCTAGTAGTAAAGCAGGGAACGAAGGGACCAGACACCACAAATTAAAGGTGCTGCAACCAGTGGTCTTTTGATTTTCAACATCTGTGGCCATATTCACAAAGAATTTGATTTGATCCTGACTTTGATCATAAAGTTAAATTGATGCACCTTTGACCCTGAGCTACTTAATCTTTGGCCTAATTTATAAATCAAAATTTCCAGGAATAAACAATCTGTGTTCTGGGCTACAATATTAACTCATTTTTCAACATTTTTGTTTTATCAAATTAACGTTAGTTTACTTCAGTACTTTATCTTTTAAGCTTGATCAAAATTTGGACAAAATTAAGATTAAGCCATAATTCTGAAATGCTAATCCTATGATTTGTACAATAGCCATTAAAAAGTTTGAAAATCCCTAAAATCGCTCATGCAACTCAGGATTAAAGAATGGGGAAACAAAACAAAGTTGATTTTAATTTTGATCCTAAATTTGTTATTAGATCAAAATTCTTTGCAAATATGGCCGCTGATGATTGTGCCACACAAAAATATCCAGGTTTACCATCAGCGCCCGCATTGTTTTGTTTTTTGCTTGTTTCTGGTGGAACACCAATTCCTGTTTTTAATTTCAATTTGTAAATATTTGCGAACAAAATCGCTGACAAGACTTCAATTGATGCCTTCAGCGGTCAGCGCCTTTAGCTCCGATCAGAGAAGTGTATATACAGCATTCTTGTGACATTCTGAATGAATAAATGACTTGCACGGGCAATGGGAACTCCCGAAAAGCTTTACAGTAAATTAGTTGGAGCGAAAGGAAAGGCAGACCCCCTACCCACCCCTCCCTTCCTCATCACGTTTTTGGAAAGCCATTGATGATAAACAGGGATTTTTTATGTGGCCTTTGATTAAGGGGTTATAACTAATGTTTCAGTTACTCAAATTGCTAAAATATATTATTATTATTATTATTATTATTATTATTATTATCATGGGTGTCTAAAGATAATGAAGTTCAACTGTTCCAATCTTATGCTTTATATAGTTTCCATTTTTCTTAAACAAAGAAAAATCACATGTCACATCTTTGGATAAGAAGGGCGATACCAACTTATGTAATAACTACCGACCCATCTCCGTTTTAAGTTGTGCTAGAAAAGTGATGGAAAAGGTAATTTTCAAATATGGTTTTAATTTCTACAGAGAAAGTTTACTTTTATGTTCTAGTCAATCATTGTTCATGCCTGGAGACTCAACTGTTAATCAACTTCTATCCCTTTATCTGCAACTTTCTCTCTCTGTTGATCTCCAAAAAGAGGTCCAAGGTTTTGACATCAGCAAAGCGTTTGATCGATTATGGTACCAAGGCTTGCTATTCAAACTCGAATGTAGTGGAATCTCACACTCCTTGCTTGAATGGTTTACAAATTATCTCTCAAATAGTCAGCAAAGAGTCGGTATTAATGGTAAAACCTCTACTTGGCCTACTATCAATGCTAGCGTCCCTCAGGGTTCTGTACTTGGTCCTTTGTTATTCCTTATATTTATTAATGATATAGTGAATATCTTTCAGTTTAAAATCAAACTTTTCGCTGATGACCCATCTTTATATCTTATTGTCGATAATCCTCACCTAACTGCAAACATTTTACAAGAGAACCAGTCCTCTGTCGACTCTTGGCTAGCAGATTGGATCGTGACATTCAATGCCCTGAAAACGGATGGTATGTTCGTATCGCGGAAGAGAAATCAAGTCTTTCATACGCCCGTAAGTTTCCAGAATCATCAATTATAAAACGTCGACCAACATAAACACCTAGCGATAATACTGAGATCCGACCTCCGATGGAACGATCACATGGATCTTATTATTCCTAGTGTCTCCAAACAACTAAATATCACGTGACTTACATGGCGGCTAATGGCTGGTTTTTGAAAATGCTCTTGGATTTTCAAGCAAAGTAACGCTGTTTTTTCAAGAGGATCAGTGTTGCGACGGTGGTGTATCATCAAAATACATCATTGTGACCCGACCACAATGAGTACAAAGAATTTTGATCACTTTTTTAGATAGAAAAGGAGTGACGTTTTTATTGCCTGTGCAACAGTGACAAACGCAGACATGGACCAAGTCACTTTTGAAACCAACCAGATGGAGGCTGACAAACCACAGGGAAATAAATCCTTTGGACTAGTAGAACGTATTCTTCTTACACCCAAAAGACTGAAGAAAATGCTTTCTGATAAATTCAGTCCAAGTAAGAAGCAAGACAGTAGCCCAGTGAAGTACTATGCTTCACAGCACTCCATGGCGACAATTACATCAAGTCATACAACATGTCATAGGCAATACATGTACTTTGAAACTGCAAGATCTTCGGAACTCTATCCAACGACGAAAATATCCTGCATTTGGCAGCAATGGAACAATATCGATATATCAATTAACAACAAAGTCTGGTCTGGAAGTGACAGCTGGAAGTTGTGGCAAGTATGCCCCTCCACATGGTTGCCGAGTTTTGTTCGACCAAGAACTACGTCACTGAACTTCCGGCTTGGCTTGCTGACACCACCCTTCCAGTTCTTGTTTCAAGACCGCACAACATTCTCCCCTGTTTTATTTGATAGGTGGTGTGGTTATTCTTTTGTTTTTAGCAGGCCGAGAAGGTCATGCCTTTAATTGGGTGATTAGAGATGGACCTGAGGCCAATTTGTAAGAAACATTCCTGTGCCACCTTAAGTGAAAGGAAAAATCAAAAAGATTAGCAACCTGTTTGCCTTGACAAATATGGTTTAAAATTATCATGCTATAACAAAGACATCACAGCCCTGGCCAGCTGCTTGGTGCTCTGCATCTGCTAAAAGTTATAAATTGATGAAATCAGTAATATACATCACATCATTAGTACATGCACACATAAAATGTAAGAAATAATTCCCACTACCCCACATGCAATATCATTCATATGTGACCTCTGCATTCTGGGCCATTCGGAAGAGATCCGACCTGAAAAAGAGACCAAAACCTTTTTGATAACGGAAATATCTGTTGTCAGTCAGACATTCAATCTAGCTGACCAGAGATGAATTACTTCATTTGATGAATATTTATAGGGTTATACCATTTCCAACACTGACTTTATATTTTACCATAATAATGGGACAGATAAAGATCCGACCCAACTATTTGCACCAGCAAGTTATGTTCAGTCAGCTCAGATGCCATAGAATTTCTTGGTGACAGAGCGTGTAACGTGGCATACTACTGACAAAGGGACGTTCTTGGCATCGGACACCAGCTTGGCCACCTGAAATACCATTCCAGGGTGAGAATACTGACAGGAGGCGAAGAGACTGGGAATTCTGACTCCATAAGGGGCGTGGGTTTCTAATACCATCTTTTGTAAAGGTATGAGTCTTATGATCCTTTCCCTCCCCTCCACTAATCTGGCAGTGATGCCAAAAACAGCTTTGGGGAAAGCTTTCAAGATGGCCTCCATGTCCTTTACTTCCCCATGTAAACATTGTATGTGCACTCTCTGTGATATAGGTAAGGTGGCTTTCATGATATCCAGGCATCGTTGCAAACTCTGGCCCTGCTCTTGACTGTCTCGGCAGTTTAGAATTGCAAGCAGAATATATTTTGTCGCCAAAGGTGGAACCTTCTCCAGGGCAAATTGCTGTCATCTTCTGGCCTGACTGACATCACCATGAACTGTCTGATCGATACCCACCTCTCCAATACCGACAACCCTTGGTTCTTTGAGTAATTCTTGTAATCTGTCACCCATTTGAATAATCTGTTGTTCAGATTTCTCCCCGACGAACCTGGGGTGGATTCCTAGGGTCAAGAGTACTCTGGAATCTTGTACCAAGTCAGCCATCCCACCAGGTGTTTTAAACTTATCTTCAAACACCAGATTGGATACCATGGCTTCTAGTTTGAACTCCTCCTTGCACTGCTGGTGCTGAATTACTGCATCCAAGTTTGGCAGATGGGTCCGGTATAGTAATTCCCCCACATGACAGTGTGTATCAATCAGCCTGTACTGGGGACTTCCCCCAAGTATCATGTGACACTGTTCTCCTTCCATACTGATGGTATGGACCATCCAGAGCTGGTGACAAATCACATGGATGCGGTGTCTTGGAAGGGTACCAATGACTGAGGCTAATACACACCAGTGAAGCAAGTCGGGGATGCAGTTGGGTGATGCTACTGTGATCTTCTCAGAGAGGGGACACAGCCTCTGTGTCTCACAACGACTGCAGTCTTTAAATAGCTGCAACTCCATATCAGAGATGACCGCTCCCTCGTGGTACAGATGATCTTTCTGAACTTTGTCAAGTAGCGCCTGAAAGTTAGTACATGACAGATCCTCAGCCAAAGTGATCAGCAAACCCTTCATGAGAGATGCCCAGGCCTGCATATAATCGTCCTTGTATTCTCCAACACTGACCTGATGGCGCATCAAATGTTCCATGAGGCCAGTTACCTGATATCATTGAGAGCCACACTCCCAGCAGGATGTAGTGGGTGATATATACAAAGGGAGGTGGTTTCCAAGTACATGCCTCTTCACATTGGGGAATCTTTAGAAGACAGATAGGGCAAGGGTGACACTTTTTCTTCCTAGGTGGCTGTACCAGCACCTCTATATTACCATTGTCTTCCCTCACCGACCTTTTGGTTAAGGTGGAAGATGGCTCCAACAACCCCACTTCTGGTACCAAATGATGTACTGTGCTTCACAGCACTCCAAGGTGACAATTACATCAACTCATACAACATGTCATAGGCAATACATGTACTTTGAAACTGCAAGGTCTTCGTAACTCTGTTCAATGACAAGAATACACGGCAATGGCAGCAATGGAACAATATCAATATATCAATTGACAACGAGGTCTGGTCTGGAAGTGACAGCTGGAAGTTGTGGCAAGTACGCCTCTCCACGTGGTTGCCGAGTTTTGTTTGACCAAGAACTACGTCACTAAACTTCCGGCCTGGCTTGCTGACACCACCCTTCCGGTATTCCTGGGGGGAGAAGTTCTTGTTTCAAGACCGCACAACACCAGCGCTGGAAATGAGACCAGGGAACGAAGTAAAGTCCAGCAAATCATATTGAACCCAAATAGCCTGCCTTTTGATCCCCTTGAATGAAACTCTCAGATCAGCAAAGATCAGAGTGGGACAATACCAGAAATATTAAATGATACACTGAGTGACGACGTTTTAATTACTCATCTAGAAAGCAACATAGTGTGTGATCTAGACATGTCAGACAAAGTAGTCAAAGAAAATGGTGAAAGGGTATTCAGATCAGGTCACACCACCTCAGGTCAAGAAGAAATAACAATAACCACCCGAAAGAGTGATCGGATTAGATCTTGTGACAATCATGAGACTGTGAACATATCAACAGGCATGCAAAAATCCCAAAGCCACAATGAACCATCAAAACAGGAGGATAATAAAAAGTTAAAGGCTCTTGGAAAAAGAGAAAAGCCACGAGAGGTTCATAACAAAACCAGCACAGTTATGAACAAAAGCAGCGAGAAACAATCAATCACAAACAGAATCACCAGGTAAAACTGAGAACACGGGTGTAGAAATTGAATTGTGCACGGACAAATGTATTTACGACAGAAAACATGTGACCACTATGTTGCAGTGTACAATTTGCATAAATTGGCACCATTATGAATGTATACAGGAAAAGAAAAAAGATATCTCTGCAATTTGGTGTTGTGATGTGTGTAGAGCCATGCCCAAAACAATGAAAAAAGTTTTGGAGGAAATACAATCATTGAAAGAATATAAGTCGTACAGAAATGAGAAAGATACGACTGCGAGCATTAGTGAAATAGTAGAAAACTATCAAGAATTGAAAACAGTAACACAAACATTGGAGCACGATCTTGTGGAGAAATGTTGCAGCTACCACGGTGAGGACACAGAGATAAAAGTGGAAGTAATAGCAAAACAAGTGGTAGAAAAGGACAAAGAATTATTAGACAACATGAAACAAGAAAACACCAACTTAAAACAAGAAAACAACAGGCTGGATGCAAAGCTGAAACTGACGGAAGGAAAACTGGAACAAAGCGAAAAAAGTGCAACGACCTGCACAAAGAAATTAACAAAGTAGCCTCTCAAAACAGTGAGGATGACAGTCAACTACAAAACGCGAAACTCACACAACGGAATAGTGAACTAGAATCAGAATTAGAACTTATGAAAGGGCAGAACACCAAAAAAGTGGAAGACATGTCACATGAATTCGAAGTAAATATAAGCTTGAACAACAGAATTCGAGCCTCTCTCTATGAGGATATTGAAAAAAAGATAAAGGTCCTAGAGAAGCAAAATGAGGAAATTGATAAACTGAACGAAAGACTCATGCAGAAGAACAAGGAAGTTATAAAAGCGAAAGAACAAAGCATCCACTGGCAGCTGCATGCGCAAGGAATGGATGGGGGAGAGGCACCCTCTGCCTGGCAAACAGCAAAAGGAGGGAGGACGCCAACCTCAAAGCCAGACGGTCAGCCAAATGAAACCAGTCATGAAGGATCACATAAAGAAGAAAAGCACCCCGAAAAACGGGTTTTGTTGATTGGTAGTTCTCAAATGAAGCACATTCACCCAGAGGACTCATGCCAGACAGCACTGTAAAAAAACAACGAACAGCATACAGTATCTTGCAAGCTGAAGAATACCTCAAACAGCGCAAAGAGACTTTTGACGTCTGTGTTATTCATCTTGTG
This sequence comes from Hermodice carunculata, assembly GCA_964020975.1. Classification (NCBI taxonomy): domain Eukaryota; kingdom Metazoa; phylum Annelida; class Polychaeta; order Eunicida; family Amphinomidae; genus Hermodice; species Hermodice carunculata. The sequence goes on from OZ026627.1 coordinate 1,390,938, forward strand.
TCAAACGATGTAACAGATATGCAACCTCAAGAGATAGCGGATAGAATACAACACATATGTGACATCGTGCAGACGTCCAATATATCCAAACGTGTGGTGATATCCACTGCACTGCCACGTGTGGATAACAAAGAATTGAATCTGAAAGTCAAAGCTGCAAATTCGCTCATAAGTTTCCAATTTGAAGGCAGAGAACAAACAACAATTTGCGACAACTATACAAGCCTTGTTAACAGAGAAGGTGGACGGAGAGATGATCTTTTCGAGGACAGTGTCCACGTAAACGAGCAAGGGGCCCGATTACTTGCCACTAACATAAAGTACAGCATTGCACTTGAATTAAGACCCCAACGAGGTAACCGTGGTGGGCGCAAATTTCAAAGACGATGGGGTGACAGAAAGAGATGGAACTAATGAGGTGTACTTACATCAAGATATTAATATTTTTCATATTTTAATGGAGACATTACATGTTAAAGCGTGCAACATTCATGGCAACAAACACAAGGTTTGTCGCCAAACTGTGCCACAATTTCATGACTCTGACTTTGTTCAACAAGTTAAAGGTTTCGATATTTGTGGCTTACTAGAAACCCTTGCATCTCCAGATACAAATATTGACATTGATGGCTATGTTACACATAAAACTACCAGAGAAAAACATAAACACGCCACAAAATTTTCAGGTGGCATTTGCGTGTACATAAAACAGCATATCGCCGAAGGGATTGAATTTTTAGAAGTTAAACACCCAAATATAGTTTGGATAAAACTAAAAAAAACAGTTTTTCTACCTTGAGAACGCCATATATATTGGGACAGTATATATCCCGCCTATTAACTCGGTATATTCCAGTGGGGATGATTTATTTAAGGATATTACAAAGTTTAGAAAAATGAATGGTTTGTGTATACTCATGGGAGATTTGAATGCATCAACAAATGCAGATTATGATTTTGTTTTACCTGATAAATCAGACATTGTTCATGTTCCACTCCCAGATGGTAATGACGAGGATGTAGTATTAGAAGTAAGACAAAACTGTGACAAACGAAATGTAGATGAAAACGGTAGCAATATATTAAACTTGTGTATTTCAGGAGGGCAGCGTATCGTAAATGGGAGAAAGCTTGGTATTTTAAGCGGTAAGCCCACGTGCTACAGCCAAAATGCCAAATGCCCAACAGCTATTGATTATATTACTTGTGACGATTCTCTCTTTAAATTGATACCATGTATGGAAGTACACAGCCTCACGTGGTTTTCTGACCATTGTTCGCTGTCCTTTGAGCTAGCAATTGGGTGTAGCGTCGTAAATCAGTACTTGAGTGCACGGACTTACAGTGCACAGTGGTCAAAGGTAAACAAAACTGTATTACAGCCGTTGCCAAAAAAGTTTATTTGGGACTCCAGTAGTGGAACGAAATTTTATGAAGTCCTTAAGACAGTATGTAACGGAGACATACAAGATTTCTTACAAAAAAGTAAGATATTACCCGCAGACAAAGTGTAGATGAAATGGTATATGATTTTAACAGTATCCTTCAAAGGGCAGGAAGAATATCCCTTAAACTTAAAAAAAGAACATATCATAAGAGAAAACTCCCAAAGTACGCGGACCAACATTGTTATGGTCTGTACAATGACATAAAACAACTAGCAAAACGAGTGTCTCGGGAACCAAAGAACATTACTTTGAGGCAAACTTATTATTCTACTCGACGTAATTTCAAAAGCATGGCTAAACTGAAAGAAAAACAATTCAAAGATAATCTATTAGATGGTATGCTGAACATGGAGGAAAAAATCCAAAGAAATTTTGGGACTTACTGAATGAACTTGATAATGTCGCGGAAAATAAACCTAGGAATACAAGTGACAAAATAGATGCTGAAACTTGGATGAAACATTTTTCACAGCTTATGTCTCACGGCCTTGTCCCAACTAAATCACCAATGTTCGAATCTGTTAAAAATACCATTAGTTCAAACCACATTCCTGCTTTCTCAGAACACGATTACAGAGTCAAAAATACTGAAATTCATATAACGATATCAAAATTGAAAAATAATAAATCCCCAGGTAAAGATCTTATATTGAATGAAATGTTGAAGAATGCCAAAGATGTATTTATGCCATTATTATCGAAAGCGTTCAATAGAGTATTTTCTTCTGGTTGTTTCCCCCGTCTTTGGAAAATTAGTATTCATTCGCTTTTACATAAAGGTGGTTCAATGTTCGATCCCAATAGGTATAAAGGAATATCGTTGGGGAGTTGCATTTCTAAATTATTTTTTGTATTGAATACTAGGTTGCTAAAATATCTTCAGTCAAGAAATTAACAAAATGAATTCAAAATTGGGTTCAAAGAGACCTCACGAACCAGTGATCATATTTTCGCACATAGAACGATTATTGATAAATACACGAAACTATATAAGAAAAATAAGTATTTGTATGCCTGCTTTGTTGACTTTAGACAAGCATATGACATAGTATGGCTCGATGGTTTGTTGCACAAGTTATTGAAATATGATATCAGTGGAAAGATGTATGATATAATAAGAGACATGTACTGTGGGGCCATGATATAATTGAAACTGAAACATGGACTGTCAGATTATATAATTCTGAACAATGGCCTAAGACAAGGGTGTAACCTCAGCCCTACCCTATTTAATATCTTCATAAATGATCTTTCTTGTATTTTGATTCCCAGTGCCACCCTGTCAAACTATATGATAAAAAAATTAATTGTCTTTTATATGCTGATGATTTAATCTATTATCTGAAAACGAATGGGGCCTACAAAATTATTTACAAAAATATTGTGTAGATTGGAATATTACAATTAACATGCAAAAATCTAAGGTGATGATTTTTAATAAACCCGGTCGAAAGCTAAAATGATGTATTACGTTAGGAAACGAAATCCTCGAAGTAACACATACGTATTGTTATTTGGGCATAGAACTAAAAACTGACGGTTCCTTTATTAATGCAATCAAAATTCTCTCAAATAAAGCAATGAAAGTTGTCGGTAGACTTAAAAGATGATTTTTCAATACTCAAATAACTATACCAATACTACTACGTTTATTCCATAAACCTAATAACCAATATTATTATACGCAAATGAAATTTGGGGACCATATATAATATCGGCAGCCAAATATTTTTCAAAGGGAGTTATTAGCGAATATCTTTGTTTTCCTTTTGAAAAAGTTCACCTTAGTTTTTTTTTTGCGGTTTTGCGGGTGTGCATAAAAAAATCAACCAATATTGCTGTATTGAGTGAATTTGGTGAATATCCACTAGCTTTAAAAATAATTTTTCTAATGTGTAAAAACTGGTTACGAATAGTCCACATGGAACCAAAATCATTACTTTATGACGGTTTTTTTTGCAATGCAGAAAATATACATACGGGAAAATTTCAATGGATGACAGTAATACGAGATGCTTTCTGCAATTTGGGTTTTTTTTACACAAATATGGGGAAAATATCGGCTTATAGACAGACAATTTTCCGACATTAAAATTTCAATCAAAGATTAGAAAATATTTCTTGGAACAGTGGAAAGAAGATATGAGAGTTAAGTCAGGAGCTGATAAAAAGTTACCAACCTACACTAATTTTAAAAAAAATTCAAAAGAGAACTACATTTACTAGCAATAAAAGATCAATATATCAGAAAAAATATAACATCTTTTAGAATCAGTGCACATAATTTAAAAATAGAAACAGGTGGACATAGAAGACTAAAAAAAAAAACCATCGGTGGAAGAAAGAATTTGTGACAAGTGTAATATATTGGAGGATGAAATACATGTCATCATTTTTTGCAACAAATATGAAAAGGAGAGAAAAAAACTATTCTTGGAAATGGCCGATATTTTCCCTTCGTTCTCATCACTAGACAATAATGATAAATTTACCTTTTTGATTAAGTTAGACGATATAGAAAAAAAAAATAAAATATATTAAAATTTTCTTTGCAGCTATCATGGAGCAGAGGGGACCCTTCTAATTTCTTAATGTAAACTACCAACAACATCAATGACGCATCAGGAATAGTAATTTTTTTCTCCCAGTCAGGGGTTTTTATGTATACATTTCTTCTTATTCTTGCTAGTACTTATGTATTTTGCATTGACGTGCGTACGTTTGATTTTGTCAAAATGTGATGTTAATGTAACTTGTGTGTATATGTGTGGATGTTTGTATATATTGCATAATATCACGTTTGTATGTTTGATGCGGCATTAAAGTTTCAAGTTTCATGAAATATTTACAGTCCTTACTAGACAGACAAACCCTTGAAATATTATACAAATCAGTCATTCGACCACTAGTGGAGTACTGTAGCGTGGTCTGGGATGGTTGCACACACGGCGACTCACAAAGATTAGAAAGCATTCAACTGGCTGCTGCACGTGTCAACTCTGGTGCTATGCTAACTACCCCTAATAACAAATTATACGAAATAACGGGATTTCAAACCTTGACAAAACGCAAAGAAATTATTAAGTTAATCCAAATGTATAAAATTACTCATAATTTAGCCCCTGAATATTTAAGTGAGATTATTCATTCCAATCAAAACCAGATCAGACACAATACAAGACAAGCAGAAAACCTTTCTTATTTTAGGGCTAGAACTGATCATTTGACAATACATTTTTCCCGAGAACCACGAGATTTTGGAACCAGCTCCCACTTGACATTTGAAACTCTAGCTCTTTGAATGAATTCTAGAAACACATAGATTCGAAAGTCCCTCGCTCAATTAACGAAACCAAATTATACTAGTTTGGGAAAAGATAACCGGCTGTCATTCAAGCAAAGCTCAGGGTGGGCCGCAGTCAATTCAATATCCACTTACATGCCATTGGTTTATGTGAATCCCTGAATTGTCGCTGTGAGCCAGGTGCAGAACATACTTGGCATTATTTTTTCATTTGTCCACTCTATACAATCCAAAGAGATAGCTTAAATACATTCATTTGAGATTTTGTTCCATTTATTCTAGAAACAATTTTATTTGGATCACCAAATTGCCCTTTTGGGGACAACAAATTTCTTTTTTCTCTCACTTCAAGAATATATTGTGAAAACTAAACGTTTCCAGCGAGATGCCGTTTGACATGAACTGTACTTATAAGCAAAGTGCCACAGCAACTATACATTTTGTATGATGTTTAGTTACAACCATTGTAACGGGACCCCGCCCATCGCTGTGTGGGCGGAGTCCTAGGACGTTGATGATCAGCGGTTCCTCCACGAAGATGTAACCCTTTTCATTCCCATTGGTTTAAACATATTTATTACAACACAATTGGGACACAGGGTGGAGCCCTCTATAATCCCTCTTGTACATACAAAAGTACAGAGTAAGTTCACAGGAGACTACAAAAATTCCTAAGACTAAACAAAGGATTAACGCCACATGACCAAACAGATAGATGGCAAAAGCCTGTACATGATCTAGAAAAAGACCAGGACAATACGTCACATAGAAAAAGCAGTTGGGGCATTAGCTTCCCATGTATATGTGCATATAAGATAAATATATAGTAATTACAGACTTAATATACAATAGTAATATCGTATCAATTGGTGACTTGCAAACATATTTCATAATATCTCTCCCCTCGCGTAACAAACCCAAGTCTACCTGTGTCATTAATATATTGATGGACAGCTTGGAAAATCATTTCATTTTCATTGAAGGTACATTTATTTGACCCAAATAACAGTGTCTGAACGGTGAAGGAAGCAAAACCGAGAACGTTCCTTTGTAAAACATCCCGATGTGTGATATATTTATTACATTTACAAAATTAATGAAATGCATCTTCATTGGCACTTCCGCAGGAGCAAACAGGGGAGGCTACAAGCCCTTTTCTTACAAGATGAGAATTTAGATTGCTGCATTGCATACGAATCCTGGCATGGGCTGTGGATAGTATCCTATCGCCTATATAAAAGAGTTTATTATTGACCTTTGTATTACGATTCAGTTTTGCTCGGAACTCTTCACGGCTTTCAGCTTTCCTAATATCGATGGGCAGTTCGTTCCATAACCCAATTACAGAAGGAAAGAAAGAAGACCTAAAATAATCTCTTGATGTTGGAATTTAAGGAAATATTCCACGTGACTTTAAGCATTGACTGGTAGGTTCTGGTACCAAATTCCTTAAATATCGAGGCGCATCACCATAAACTATTTTGTAGAAATGAATGAGCTTAGCCTTACTTCGCCGTTCAGACAGTGTTTCCAAGCCTACTTCGTCATAAATAAAATTGTGACTTGTGCCTTGAGTGGCACCAGTTATGACCTTCACTGCAGCCAGCTGTACATTCTCAAGCTGATTGGATTGGGTGGATGTGCAGCGATCCCAAATAACGGAACCGTGTTCTTATGTTCGTCGTATAAAGCTGAGATACAAAATTTCCAACGATTTCCTACTCAATCGATATTGTAAAAAAATTAAGATATTAACCATTTTCATACTTTTATTAACCAAACCATCAATATGACTTTTACATGTCAGATTAGATCTAATAATAAGACCCAAATGTTTGTGTTCTGTTACATTTTCTATAGTTTCGTCGATAAAAGTCAAGTCAGGGTAATTTAATGGTACACGCATCTTGGAAATTATTATACTTTTGGTTTTATTAGGGTTAAAGGTAACAGGCCACTTGTGGGACCAGTTGGCCATTTCCAGCAGGTCCATGTTAAGTGAGTCTGTGGCCAAAGTTGGGTTGTCTACATGGTTTAAACATATTTATTTCCAAAAATACAATTGGGAAACAGGGCCGTGCCCTATATAAATCCCTCTTGCACATAAAGAAAATAGGAGGGGGAACTGACATTTCACTGACATAAAAGACGAGTCAACTACAAGAGGTGACATCACAGTACAAAAACAAATAGAGTGGCGCCGCCACACGAGTTCAAGAGAAACAACAATACAGAACGCCACAGACAGGGAAAGGGGTTTTGAAGTACGCATTCCCTCCAGCACACCAATAAATAGTGTAGTGAACTCCTTGAATATCCTGTACTAGAGCCTGTGTGACTGCTCCCAGTCTGCCTGTTGCCTTACTGTAATCGTGGGCTGCATCGAAAATTGTTTCGTTTTGCTGGGTTGTGCATGTTTTTGAGCCATATAACAGAGTCGAAACTGTAAAGGGTGCAAAAGGAAATACTTTGGTATGTAGTAAATTTCTAGCGGTTATGTAAAAGGGACATTCGCAAAAAAAGTGAAAAGTATCCTCTCTACCATTGCCACAGGCACACATGGGAGTTTCTGTCAGGCCTTTCTTGAAAAGATCAAACTTGAGCTTGCGGCACCCCATGCGCAAACGTGCATGTGATATAGCAAACCTTCTTTCGCCTCGATAAAATAGTTTGTTTACACTTTTCATATCCCGATTCAGTTTCATCTTGAACTCAGACAGATCCTCAGAAGTTTGCTCCTTATACAAATTAAATTGTTAATTCATGTAATGATTTAGAACACTAGAGTTCTTTTCAGTGTGTAGTTTGGAATATGACTAGATATTCTTTGATTATCGGACTTGACAGCATTCAAACGGTACCTGAACTTTCAGATTTCGGTAAGGTAAGGTTCTCTATGTTAAACACACACACACACACACACACACACACACACACACACACACACACACACACACACACACACAATTGTGTACTTGGAAGGCACGTATCACTCTGAAATAGACAATTTAGTTACAAGCCTGGGAAAAACCATTAAAGAGTAGACGACTGGACGTTATGGATAGACTGTAGGCTATCTTGATTAACGATGTACTGACAGTTAAAAACCTTTAAAAGCATACTTTCAGGAATTATTTGTCACTTTTATATGCTTGATTTTATACTATCTGGCTTGGGTCTAGGTCAGAATTTGATCCATGGAGCCCAATGTAATAAATGTTGTATCTGTGAGATTAAAATATGTTCATATAACCTTTCGGACAGGCAATTGCTAGTAGTCCGTCCGAAATAGTTGTAAACTAGGTGACGATATTACTCATCCCTGATTTTTAAAGGGTTTTTCAATTTGGATACTTAACGGTGATATTTTCCTATAATCACATTGTAAGTCTTAAGTGATTGGAATGCAAGTAAAGTTAAGTAGTACGTTCGACGTCTTCAAAGCCATCAGCCAGATCCACTCCAAACTAGATATCAATGTATCTTTGGTGAGGTTTCTATTAAGTTGGAACAAATGGTCATCTGTGATTTTTAAGTTTTTGATGATTATTTGTTCATTTTTTGGGCGAAAACCTTAAATAATCTTCTCCAAGCCACATTGCCACCTGCTTGAAAATGCATAGGGACACTTTTGGGGAATTCTGAACCTTAATTTATTCAAGGGGTGGCGCTGTGAATTTTATTTTTGATTTTTTTTTCAATTTTTATGAATTACCGGTGATAAAGCTCATGTAGTGTAATATTCATTTCATGATTTTTATACAACTTTTTAAAGACAAGAAAGAGAAGGTAGCAAGCTGTAGCCAACCTTTTTAATATGAAAATTGCTGCAGTTTAATGTACTGTTATGGTTAAATGTCAAGTTGAATTATCACTTAACCAGTCGCTTGACAAAGATTTTGATGAGAGGAACCGGGAAGGCCATAACATTGATTGAGAGTTTCAAAGAGACCATAAAATAGAAATTTATGATTTGATTATGAATAAATGCAATACAACTTTGAGTTAGATCAATTTTTATTTAAGAATGCACCCCCCCCGAAAAAACCCCCAAACAAACAAACACCCCCCCCAAAACACCCCCCTCCCCAAATAAAGAAAAACAGCCCCAAACCCCAAAACCAGAATATGAAAGGTGTGGATAATTTAGAAAATGAAAAATAATCCTTAAGGGGCAAGATAACCATATAAAACAAAATCAACCACAGAGAAGAGCAAAGATTAGGTTGTAAGATAATAAAATCTTGTATTGGTGAGCTTACAATACAATCTTTTCTCCGCTATACAACCCCAGGCTGGCTGAAGAAAAGCCAACCCCTTCAGGTATTTGTATCAGCCATACTTGGTCATGTAACCACCTGCATCCAGTTACTATAATAATATGTGACTTTGTGTGTGTTTGCCAAACAGTTTTAAAAATCAGCCTAAGGCATGAACTTGTCTCATGATTTGTGTCACGTTTGAAAAGTTTGCACTCTAACGGTGAAGGTCAGATGTTCTGTAAACTGGATACAGGTTGTGCAAATGGTTTACAAAGTTTTTAAACGCACATTTTTATTTCCTTTTATTCTGTATTTAATCCTCCACTTCTTGAAATGAGATTATTATCTTTAAACATGTCAATAAACATTTCTATTTCGTTTTATTCCGCATTAATCATCCATTTCTTGAAATAAGATCATTAATTATTTTTAATCACGACAGACTCCCATCGCCGAGACGAAATGTCCCATTTCGGTTATATAGTCCTTTGAACGACGTGAAAACAACAAAGGTTGTGAAAAATGTCAACATTGTAGGTTCACCATATGTAAATGAAGCGCAGTGGAAAAGTGTGTCTGAAATGACTTTAACTCAGTATGCAAAGAGTTTAGGTATCGTATGTCCGCTGTATCGAGGTATACCGCACACAAGAGTATGAAAATGTGGGGGCAAATGAGAAGAGTTTAATGTGAAAGGTCAAGTTACGAGATGCAAATTGGGTTTGCCTTGAGCAAAGTCCGGAGCGTACTTCGGCAGCGGGGGGGGGGGGGGGGGAGCGGGCCCCGATGATTCTGAATATAGATCAAGAAGGTAAAAGTTCTTGTTAGATGAAAAGTTTGTTAAAATCTTCGTCCAAAAGGCAAGAAAACTGTGTGTAAACGTCAGAGGACCCGGGAAACGAAATGTCAACTCCCTCATACTCCGGGTTGGGCACGAGGTGCGGCCAAATGGTAAATATATATTGGTAACAAGTGATGACTGCACACACATTGTTTCGGTGAGAGCAACTGCCGTTCACAATGATAGTTATGCTTACGGAATTGTTTGGCTCAAAAAAAGAAAGGATACACCGTACAGGATTGAGGAATGCAGGTCTGAAATCCTGCAAATGTAAAACAAATTTAAGCAGAAACAAGTGCAATGAACGAAATAAACTTGATATACCATCATATACAACTTGAAGTTGCGTATTTGCATGCCACACCCAACACACCTGCACAGAGTTTTGTGGATAATATCACAAATGGCAGTCAATATTGGAAAATAATGCACAGACATTCCAGAAAAAAAAAAACCGGAACTCTGATGGTTTATTGATAATTAGATAGATAAACAGGCGGTAAATACTTTGTGTGGAACCGCTCGAATGGGATGAGCACATATAAATTGCATATTGTGAAGACCAGTTGTGGCTGTGTATATATTTGATTGATTGTGTAAATGATAAGCGATTACATAGTACGTGGGTTGTGGTGACAAAGTGCTACTGATAAATCAAACGTGTATTTAGTGTTAGATACGCCAAGTCACCGATTAGACGGGGATCTCCCGTTATGAAACAAAACAAGTACTTCTTCAAGTATAAAAAAACCCAACAAATTCAGCGGCTTTCTTAAAGTTTACAACAGAGTCTTTATTATTATTATTTGCTGAACAACTTGGCATATCTGTGAAAGTCACAAAATATCATAATATAACGGCCGTATCTTTAGCCGTCTCGAAAGTAACGGTCACCAGTCGTTATACACTACTACTACTACTACTACTACTACTACTACTACTACTACTACTACTACTACTACTACTACTACTACTACTACTACTACTACTACTACTACTACTACTACTACTACTACTACTATAAATAAAACTGTGTCACGCGACAAATCCTGATGCTCATTTTGACTCATAGATTCATTTCTTATGACCGATATTGAATCGTGTATTTGAAGTACATTTAAATTGTCAAATGTATGTAAGACAATAATTGCTTCAAATTCAAATAATCCATTAAAATCTTTCATAAAGTGATGTACTGCAGTTATGCCAACACGCGTGCGACTCCCAATTTCACAGGTCTGCTCCTCGCTAAACTATACACAAATAATAATCCATAACAAGCATTGTTTGGGGGTGGGGGTGGAGAGTGGAGGGTGTACAAGACACAACACCACCACGTAATTGCTTTAAATTTGCATATGTTATCAACAATTACACCAATATATATATATATATATATATATATATATATATATATATATATATATATATATATATATATATATAGATGTATATATATAAGACATGTAATGCACTCTGCGAATACAAAACTACGCTTGCAAGAATATACTTCTGTTACGCAAAACAAATTTCTTTAAAATTATTTATGGTCGTTTCAGATGAGGATACTACCAAAGGGCGCTGCAGGTGTCTTTCTCTTTGTCCACTTGAGTCAAAGTGGTCACAGACACTGTCACTCTCAAACTGTGTGGGGTGCAACATTATATCAGTGGTCATATTTGGCTTTCTCCCATATAGTAAGAAGAATGGAGAATACAAGGTAGACTTAGTTGCTGGGGAAACGTTGTATGCAAATGTCAAAGCTGGGATAAATATGTCATGATCCCTGTGGTTTGTAGCAGTGTAAAAGCTTAACATTTCGACTAGAGTTCCATTGAACCTTTCAGCTAAACCATCTGTTTTGGGTATATGAGCAGTTGTATACCCTTTTTTCACTTGATATAAAAAAGTTACACAGCGCTTGAACAGCCTTTGCCAAAATAAATGACGGTTTTAAATCTGGAATTAAGGCCCTTGGAGATGAGGGTTTGCAAATAATTTCATAAAACAGAACTCTAGCTACGGTTTCTCCTCTGATAGGCCTCTTGCTTGTCTGGCAAGAACGGACACATTGGACACACTTTTCAATTCTTTCAGTCATTCCCCACCAGTAATACCTTTGCTTAATATTTTGATTCCTAGCTATACCAAGGTGCCCTGCAGGAATCTCATCATGGAAGAGAGCTAAAATTTCAGGCACTAAGTTTTCAGGTATGACAATTTGCAGGACTAATCTGTCCTTTTTAACCCTTTTCCTGGTGGATACTCTGGACGGTACAAGACACCCTCTATCAGTATGTAGTCCCCTATTTTAGCAGGTGCCTAGCTTTAGCTCCATCCCTAGGAAGCACCCTATTTTGTAAGTATTCAATAATTGGGGTACAGAATGGATTTTTCCTTTGCGTATCTTTCAATCACTTGAACATCAATCGCTGTGTTGTTACAGGCCTGTCATTGTTCTCTTCTAATGTAAACCTTTCAGGACATATGATTTGTTTATCTTCATCAACTTTCTCGTGATTGATTCAACTTATTGGGTCAACATATCTGTGAATTCTACCTAGCTTGTGGGTCACAGTGTATTTATATTCTTGCACTGCCATTAACCATCTGGCCAGCCTACCTTGTGGCTCTTTCTGGTTTAGAAGCTATTTCAATGCCAGGTGACTTGTGATTAGCTCAAACTCCCTTCCCCTGAGATAATGAGCATAATGAGGAAATGCCAGTATTACTGCCTAAAATTCTCTTCGAGTTGTACTGTAATTCTTTTGATGTTTATTCAACAACTTTCCCGCATATGAAATAACCATTTTCTGTCCACCTGTGGACTGTGAAAGGGCCATGTACCTTTGCTGTCTGCACTTGTGTCTGTATAGATCAAGAATTTCTTGCTAAAATTAGGGTATGCCAAGACAGGTGGTGTGATTAATTTCGATTTTGAAATGTCAAATGCTTTTTGAGACTCTTCTGTCAATTCAAAAGGCATTTGTTTTTTAGGAAGGTCAAACATGGGACTTGCAATCTTTGCATATCCTTCACAGAATTATCTGTAATACCCAAATAAACCAAAAGCTTGTCTTAGAGTTTTTACATTATGTGACATAGGGTAGTTCTGTATGACTTTAATCTTACCAGGATCAGGTTTTAACCCATCTTTCCAGATTATGTGACTCAAGATACTTAACTTTATTCTGCAGGGAGCAACACTTAGATGGTTTGAGTTTAATATGTGCTGACTTTAGGCAACAAACAATTGTCTCAAATTACACAAATGACCTGTATAATCACGAGAATACACTATAATATCATCCAAGTAAACTGGGGCAAAACAGTTTCAGTTTGACCCTCTGAGCACACTGTCCATTAATCTCTGAAACATGCCTGGAGGACCTGTGAGACCCTGGGGCATGACTTTGAATTCCCAGAGACCTGAATGGGTTACACATGCATATTTCCAATGCTAAAGGCTTCTGTAGGGCACTGGAAGAACCCGCTGCAGGCAATACAAACAGAGAGTAGGGTGGGGTGCTTAACCCCTAAGCTGTCAAGGGTGTCGTCAATTCTAGGAAGGGTATAACCATCAATTTTGGTGATACTATTCAATTTTTTAAAAGTCCATACAAAACCTTTTGCTTGCCATCAGGTTTGGTTACTAAAACTATCGGTGTAGCATAACGTGATTTGCATGCTTGGCCTAATTATTTAACATCCAATAATTCTTTAATTTGCTTATCAATTTCTTCCCACTGTTCAGGATTGGCCTTATATGGTCTTGTTCTAAAGGGGATGTGCCCCTCTTCAAGCTCCATTTTATGCTCATTCAAATGGGTCCTACCCAGCTCGGCTGTTGTTATTGGCCAAAATGTCACTGCATTCAGCCAGCAGCTGTATAAGGTGCTTCTTTTCATCTGCAGAAATGCCACATTTGCTCAAATCAATATCCTTTAGTTTATCAGGCAAATTGCAGTGATCAGTTACAGGGCTGTTTGACCTCCCTCACCACAATTTTTAAACTCTGTGTCAATAACGCTTATGCACTTGTTCTGGGAACTGGAAGATTTCCAAACAACCCACTCTTTTTTTTCTGAACTGAAATGGAGCATCCAGAGTGTTCATAACCTGGACTATGATATTATTCCAGGGCAAAAGTTTGCTCACTGAATAAGCCAACGGTGCACCCAACCTACAACAATTCTTTAACCCGGTGAACATTCCACATATGCCCTGTGGTATTGTACCTTGTGTTTTCAGTTTACACAAAATGTGGCAGTGTTTTTTGGTATTTCAATACCATCAGTGACTTGCACTTTGTATTAAGTTCTCAAATTATCTTTCCTTTTGAAAATCCATGATTGTCTTTTGTTTTGCTAAAAATTGACCCCCAGTATAAAATCATGTGACAACTGTGGTACAACTTGGAATTTGTGAGTGGACTGTGGTGTTTTCTTTTCCATTTAGCATAGACAATGTAACATTGGTCTAACCAAAAATTTGCATTTTGCTGCCTACTAGAGCACTAGTGTTACATATGACAGATGGCTCAAGTTTCAAATTCACTTGTAAGGCCAGCTGCACATAGAAATTTTTACTTATTACTGAAACTTAGGCCCCTGTGTTCACCAATGCCAAAACATATGCCGTATTGATTTGCACTTGGACAAAATGGTCAGCTACAAGAGCAATTTTACAATTTGGATAAGAATGCGGGCCTAGAGTACAGATTCCCCGTTTTACGCCATCTGTTAAAACAGGGTTTCACTGGCTTAAATCATGTTCGTTATTTGGTGGATCAAAAGACATAGGCTCAAAATTCTGGTTGCCATAATGTTGTGGTCCAAAAAAATTTTGTGAGAATGGGTTTTGGGGGCCAAAATTTTGTGAACCGAAACCTTGTTTGCTTGGTTGTGCAACATAATTATAATGAAAATTTTGTGGATTGAACTTTGGTCTGCTTGGCACTCAGAAATTACGTGACCTAGTTGTCTGTGTGACCAACAGCATTTTTTAGAATTCGAGCAGGCTTTGGTACTGTGACCTGTTTTCCTGCATCTGTTGCAGATAGCTGTGCACTGCGCCTATCATGATATATCAAGATGCTGCTTCTGTCCCCGAGACTTTGTTTTTTTTTTCTTTTGATATACTTATGCTCATAAACATTTTCTCTAGCCTTTTCATGACATCTTTCACATTGTTTAGAGCATACATGCATCAAAATGCTGCTTCTGTCCCTGAAGCTTTGTATTTTGTTCTTTTGATATACTTATGCTCATAACCTTTTTCGCTAGCCTTTTCATGGCATCTTTCACATGGTTTAGAGCATACATGATTACATGTGGTTGCTGGTGACCTTTTGCTCCCACACATTCATGCAAACAAGCAGCACTGTCTGCTTCATCTGCAGTTTTGGAATTTTTCTGCAACACAAAAGATCTGAGTTCTGGCCTGAGGCCATGTAAAACAAAAAAAGAGTTAATCTTCCAGCTTCACTTTTGTTCAATTTTGCAAAAAGTTTCCTCTTCACCTTTGAATAACTGTCCACACTTTCCCCTGGCTGTTGTTGTTTTGAGTGGAGAGTACCTTCTAGGCTCCATTTATCATCCTCATTTCTAACTGTTGTGTTGAAGGCTGCAACAAGTCTGTTTCAGTCACTTCTTGTTTCTTCATTTAATTTTCTGTGCCAAATTTCTGCCATATCTGGCATTGCAACTCCACAAACCCAGGCTGGCTGAAGAACAGCCAGCCCCTTCAGGTATTTATACCAGCCATAGTTTGCACTCTAACTTTGAAGGACAGATCTTCTGTAAACTGGATACATACTGTACAACTGATATACAAAGTTTTTAAATGAATAATTTTATTCCTTTAATTTTGCATGTAATCCTCTATTTCTTGAAATGAGATCATTATTTTAAATCATGACAATAAACATTTTTATTTCTTTTTATTCCACATTTAATCATCTATTTCTTGAAATAAGATCATTAATTTTTTTTAATCATGACAGTATTACGAGGCACCTGACATTTCGGGATTTAATTTCCATCTGATGTGGATTAATATATCAAGTGATACTAGTACATCACTCCATTCTTGTTCTTTCTGTATTTTACAACTTACTACATACGATACTGTGGGGTAAGATTTAGGCAAGCAGTATACGTAGGCTATGCTTTTGAACTGATTCCTTTCTTCATATGCGTGTAACGCTTTTGAGTCATGAATCTTTTTGTCTTATTTTCATGTTAATGTACAAGTTTATATCTGACCCTCCCCCAAGAGTACTGTGCATACTATTTCGAGTGTAAGTGATGCGATTTTAAATGCTCCCAATGCAGTGTTTGATGGACTTAAAACTTGGAAATGCTTTGCATCAAGTAGCCTCCTTGTTTGTTGCATAAATGGCAATTTTGTTTACATGTTCTCACTTAAACCATTCGCTGTTTTTCCAGGCATACTTAATTTTTTTCATGGCGTCTATACATGCGTCAATCCACAATGGTAAAGGCAGGCTGTAACGATTCTGTTAGCATATTTACATCACTGTGTATATAATAGCCAAATCATGGTATCCTCATTTTCTAATAGATGCCTTCTACAGGTTAACTGGACATATCAACTGTAAGTTATAAGAAATGCAAGCTGACCATTCTAAAAATTTTTGGATATGTTTGGAGGCTTTGAATTTTCCCTTCGTGCGAGGGGACAATAAGTCATGTTTACTTTAAGTTTTTTGCCTATGATGGTGAATAGCATGCCTCTAATTTGCAAACTTTTGTTGATGCTACCTGCACAATTGCAAATGTAACTGAAAATTTTATTACAAAAGTTTGGTCAGAACTAAGTACATTCAGAAATGTTTGTGACACTGAAGTTAATGATCAGTTGTATAGTTTACCTTTATGTCCTCATATACTTAACATTGTTATTCACTCAAAACAGAAAAATCCGAATATCCGGGGTTATTTTCTCATATAGCAGCAGAGTAAGTGTTGGTTACTGTGAGATTTCATGCTGTATTGGATAATTACATAGATGGTTTTGTCACTTTACATCTTTTACTGATGGTCCTGTACGGGGATGTGTACCCAAACCTAGATCCAGGAAGTCGGAGATTTGAATTTCTCCTATGTCTGATTAAGTTTATCCTGAATAGGTTATCCTATATTGGTATGACAGATAAGGCTTTAAATGTAGTCTTTCATTTGACTTGTCACTTATTGGATTTAAGTAGTAGACAAACCAATGGGAGGCCATGGCGCATTTAAAAACTACTGATTCCTCCCACTTTAAAAATGGCATCATTTTCAAAATTATTTCTGCACTCTAACTTTGAATTGGTGCATATTTGCCCTTTTTAGACATAGGAGAAAGATAACCCAGTATGGGTTGCCCATTGGGGATAACGTGAGGATCACTTGTTGGATTTTCATTTATTCACTCGGTACAGCACTGCGAAAACATTAAAAGTCCAATAACTTGTGATCCCCGCGTCAACCTCAATGGGCTACCCATGCTGGATTTTCTACATCTGCCTTGCTAACATTAGACAAACTTTCCGATATTTAAACCTCCTTTGCCGAGTCTTTTGACATTATAAATGGAAACATTTGTTATGCCTGGTCAGGATAGCGATGGTTTCAATGTGCCCAGCTTCCACTCTGCTATGTGATGTGATCGTGTTGCTGGGGTTGGTGGGGTTGGTGGAAGCATTGCAGTCCATACACACCCTTGGCAAATACTCAGGACTCGAAATGGCTGCAACCACTGAACCAGTGTGAAGACACTGTATCAGTGAGTATGTGCATGGCATCCAATTCCTCTGGCTCCACACCCAAAATGAACTTTTATAGGTGATTCGATTGGCAAGGTCCAATAGTTGATTTATCGGGGCATTTGTTGTCGTGAGAGCATAAAGCCTCGCCCATCTCATGTGAACATGCCATGATAAATCAACTATTGGGCCGCAGCCAATCTAATAACTTGTTTATTTCCCTGCACATATCATAAACCACACCCCTATCAATAAACTATAGCATATGTATTGTCCTGGTTGTAGACCACGAAACCGTATTCCTGGGCACATCCCGTAAATGTCAGCAACTCACTGCAATATAAGCCCAAGAATGAAACTGATTGACAGATGTATGCAAAAATGACACAACAAGCCACGCCAATCAAAACATCTTTAATACATGCTCATCAACGCAACAGGATGGAGCGTCATATATCAATTCTCATATGTAATTGTGTGAAAACCTGAAGAATTAACTGCAAACGAAAGCAAAGCAATAATCAAATTTAATTTCAAATTATTCATGTAGCATTGTAGGTCTCCTTAATTAGAAGTCACGCAAGCCGAATTTAAATTTAAACAGTTTATGTAGACCTAGTTGTTGTAAGCCAATTATACTGTGTACATGGCTACAAGAGAACTTTTTTTGTCTTTTTGTCCAAATTGGAATGTGCAATTACTAAATGTAAAGGACGTATCAGAAAACACAGGCCTAACAATACCTTCACGCGGATCCTCTCTTGTAAATTTTAAATACCAAGAGACAACTGTACATGTGGGCGCCTCTCATGAGTATTGTGCATGGAATAATACAGAAGTTAAAGGAATGGCTACAGTCAGATGGCTTATTTATCTGGCCGTGGTTCACGTCAAGTCATCTGGCCTAAAGGCTGCACCATTGCATGTGAACCTTCCCCTGATAAATCAGCCATTGGACTGTTGCCAATCATATAACCTGTATCTATAAATACCTTTTGAATAGGTGTTGTTTGTCTCATACTTACTCATCAGATAACGGGGCTCCAGTCAGTCCCGATATCCAAGATATCGGACTGTCTGGTGCACCGAACATCAAAGCACTCTTGGCACAAGGGAAAATAGTGCGAAGTACTCTCGTAATTGTTGCATGGGCCTTGCACTTAAGAAAACACCTGATGCATATGCCTGCTTGC
This sequence comes from Hermodice carunculata, assembly GCA_964020975.1. NCBI lineage: Eukaryota > Metazoa > Annelida > Polychaeta > Eunicida > Amphinomidae > Hermodice > Hermodice carunculata. Next base: position 1,409,757 of record OZ026627.1, read on the forward strand.
CACAGTCGTTCACTTTCAACCATGATATATTGATTTGTCACATGACCTGATTCAACTAGAATGTGACATTGATGTGGTCAACAAAATGATGAACAATGATACGAAGCCTTGGTCAGAACAATTGCATAAAAGCAAAAATGCTAATTTGTGGGCTACAAATTGAAATTTTATGGGAATATTAAAACAGATTTTGAATATGAGAACTATTTCAGTATTGTAACAAACCCAACCACAGGAAAGCGCTAACGCTATACAGAATGGATTGTACATCAAATAACATGGGGAATTGAATTGGCATTTTTTTCACAAACAATTAAAAAAACAAAGCAAGGCACAGGGCCGTCAGTGTCATGGAACATGAGGGAGCACACAATCATAACGTTTGGGACACACTCTGACTTTATTAAGTTTTCTGTTTACAGAAAAAACGCTCATTTAAATCCTGGTGCTGACCATTTTCTTGAATAATTTGTGAAACAGGATGAATTGTATTGTCTATGACTTTAAGCTTGCATAAACAGTCCAACTCAGCGCCACCTCTTAGTCTGTCCCGTAGTGCACCATGTGCTACTCTCCAGAACTTCTAGTGGGGTGGCAGATTTCTGGAGGGTTCGTTGAACAGCTTGCCCATATGTTCCCAATGATGCGATCTTTGGCACGCAAATGCCTGATAGCTTGACAAAATGAGTCAGCACCCCTTCCCACCTGCAAGCCTGATCAACAAAACAATGGTTGTCAACATGGGCTAACACAGATCTCAAATATTGTCAGGAGTCTATAGGTCCAAACATAAAACTCTTTTAGCATAAATTACATAGGCCACGGAACACAGACGCATGTTTGGATCTTTGCATGGTGTGTGTGTCTGTGTGTGTGTGTGTTTACGTGTTCGTCCTATAAGAAGTTTTTAGTGATGTTTTAGAAACATTAGTGTCAGTACTGACATTAATTACGCACAGACTCAAAATAATGACAAGACAAAAGCTGGTCATACGAATATGCCCACATGTCAAAATATTGTTACCACTTATAAAAAAACCCTCCATTACTTTTGGACCTGTATGCACTATCGGGGAATCCTTCTCACCCAAGCGCCAGCTTTCACATACAAGAGGGTCGTGGCACAAATGTTGCTGCAAAATTTATATCCCGAGAGCGACTTCTATGTCTGATACCAAATACGTACTGTGGGGCCCACCCCTGGCTACAAATGATTTTTGTACTGCGGTATCAGAAATGTAGCCCTTGTACCTGTATAGAAAAATGTAGCCTTCTTCCATTGTAAGAAAACGCATATTTTGTCCACTTTCTGAATGTTCAAGTACACCCCCTCCCCACGTCCATACCTGAAACGAATCCTTCTCTCATAGTAAAGAAAATAAATGTATTAGAGAGAATGTTAGAGGTTTAATCTCTGTATTTTTAAAAAATTTCCAAAATTCAGTAGATTAAGAATGCCATCCTACCAAGAAATTACTCTTTTGACATGACCATCAGTAAGAGTACCTAGAATTCCATGCACTGTTTGCGGGTCATATATTTTTGGGTGCCCTCTCTTCTGACGTCATCAATATATCTGCTGTCAGTGTCTTCTTATGGTCCTACGGTGTCTCCTTGGACCTACCTTCATAAGTTTCAAAAACTTTATTATTGTGGCAATGAATTGAGAATTAAAATTTTGATCAAAATATGTGTCAAGCCTGTGGTCAAATTTAATAAAATCTTGGATGACTGTGACATTTTATTCAAGGCCATAAGTCACGTTGGTAAAGATATCAAATGCAATAAGTTGAGAAGAACTAAGCCTAATTTTACTAAATGTACCACAAATGTGTTTCATATATGGAGGCTTAACATTGCAAAATATAAATGACAGAACTATTTTCTCAAGGCCCCAAAGATTTTGCATTTTAGAAGATAAAGTTCTTTTAATGGTCATCCGATTATATACTATGAGAACATTAGGGACATGGGGCTCTTGTTGTGAGAGGTTGCACCTGTTGACTTGCTTCGTGCACCAACTCATCATTGCTACTCTCTTTTGCTGAGGCATCTGATGGCACAAAAGTGATCTGAAGTGCTTTTGTGATAATTTGGGTTTCTTAGGTCGTAATTTTGCAGTTTAGTTGAGATTTTTTGGTTTCCTTAGACATGAAGCTTCTAAGGGCTTTGTTTTTAGCAATATGGTGTTGCCAGTTATAGTAATTCGTCATACATGATCATGAGGGGGTTTCCTCAAGCATTAAACATTCACCTACATCAGCTTATCAGTATCTCTCAATATTGTGATAATGTGTGCCTCGTAGAAATTCTGGAATAATAAGATAACAATCAGGTTGCTATAAAGCTTCGTGCGATGAATTAATCTGTGGTCCCTTTATGTTTGCCAACATTATTCTTGACTTGTAGTTTATTTCTTGTAATGCGGGAGAAATAGCTCAGACGCAAGCTTCCTGCTCTAAGCGTTTTTGTGTTTCTTAACTACAGAAGAACCTGCCCAATGAGCCCACCTCTGCTAAGGGACCATCTGTGCAAAAGGACAGTATCAACAACCCCATATTTTACTTTAATTTTACCTGCCTTAAGGGACCACCTGTCAGAAAGGACCATTTTTAAAAGGTCCTGTGGGTGATCCCTTGTGACAGGTGCCACTGTACTTATGCATATTCTACATGAATATTTGATGTTCTATAGATATAGATTCGTTTCATAAGGCGTTGGACAATATATGTGTTGCCTAGCCATTGTGATGAGCGCGCCGATTTTAACGGGAAAGTTCCACAAAAACACGTTTCATAACGTTTGCTTAACACATGTGTGCAAATAAATGTCAATGGTTGGAAAAGCAGTATGAGCGATGGTCTTGGCCGTATATATCCAGCAACAGCAATGACTTCCATAGTAGAGACAATTGATAGAGTCTGCAAGTGAGACTATTGTGGGCCTCGACTGGCTTTTCATTGAACCTGAGTACTTTCTCTATTGTTTGGCAGTAAGACACAATCTTCCTCTCTTTGAATTTGGAGTGTGACTCTTGTAGCGCTGCAAAATAATGGATAGAAAGGTTTGTGCTAAATGACATGCGAAAGTGTCAATTTTCTAAACATTGTTTGACACCATTTATATACTTTGTTGGTATTATGTGCCAAATCAATAAAAAGAATTGTCGCATTGAGAGTGTCCCCGACGATTACCATATGACGTCATTAACTTAATATATTTCTGTTATTGGTACATGTATTTACAAATTAACATGTCATGAGTCCTGTCTAGTGAGACATTATGAGACACTAAACGTATTTATGTCAAACAGTAAAGTTAATATGCATGCATTACCTGACTGGTACTCAAATGGAAAAAATCGTTAAAAATCTGTGATCAAGAATATCAGCAACTTTTAAAAATTTTACCTCTTCCACAAGCTACACTTCCACCAAGTTTCAGGGGAATATTAGGTCAGTTTTGGAGAAGTCAAAATAACATTAACACAAATAAATGTTTAAAAAGAAAAAAAGAAACATGCAACCCACCTATTGCATAAAATGGGGCCTGGTGGTTCTCAGAGGGGTCGCTATAGAGTTTCCATAAAATTGGCTCAGCGGATTTGGAGATGATTTTTTTTTTAAAGATTTCACCACAAAAATGAACAAACATTAAATAAAAAAAAATGAAAAACCCATGGAGGGGGACCATGTGCACACAGTTGGTGTAGACCCGCCCAAGGTACATTCCAACAAAGATCGAGGTGATTCTGGTAAACAGCCAGAGAGGAAACGTTGAAAAAGCGAATTTTCATTGCAGTCCAAATTGACTCATACAATAATCAACAGGTATGCATGCATTTTTCGACTAGGACCCGAATTTAAAACTTTGTTGACGGTTTTGAAGAACTTGAAATTGTGAATTGTGCACAGACAGACAGACAATGCACCATAGACCACACTTTAGCCTCAGCTGACTTCAAACAAAGGGAATAAATATGGTAGTCGAATCAAAACACCAAGAATAATACTTCTATATAATATATAAGCGATGTGGTTGCAATACGATTTGACCCACATAAACAAAATGTTATGGAGCTCATCAAACTCAAGGGTCTGTGAAAGACACTGATAATTGGTGGTATCAACCACTTGGCAAAATCCTCACAAATACCCCACAAATCATTTTCTTCCGGATCAGTCGTTATAATCTATAAAAAAACCCATACTTTTGTTTATACTGAAACGTCTTGAACTGCTTGAGCAAACTTCAGATTGCAGGGAACTTACCGCCATTTATGAAAATTATACAATTTTATGGGATTTAATTTTTGAAAGCCTTTACAGGCAGGTAGGTCGTATTGGGCCTAATCCAAATGTCGGAAATAATTTTGGACCCATGTCTGAATTAGAGGTGAAGTGTGGTATCCGGAATGCAGATGCGTCTTTTTCCTTGTGAGAGAACTAATCATTTGATACCAGGGTTGTTTTGTTTCATGGCATGTAAGATTGAGAGTTTTCACGTTTCTACAATTGTAACCGGCATTTGCATGTTTTTGTGCCCTTTCACAATTTCACTCTCGCTGACAGGACTCGGGAAAAACAGTTCAGGATAATTTCTATTCAACTTTTATTTACGTAGTAGAATCTCGCTGGCACATGTGGGACCTAAATTTACAATGAAATAATTGGATGTGTCAGCTAGAACTTTTTGATTGTCACATACAAGGACATCAAGAGAAAATGTACATGCAGGTACATTGTTGATTGTGTTTTCATACATTATTTTATTCATGACCTCTAATGATCTTAATGTTGTTTTTATTCCTATTTAATAAACTTGCGTACAAGACCCCTTCTATATGACACACGAGTGACTGTAATGCTATAAGTTGTGCTTATCTTTTTTTTTGCAAATGAATGAGTTCCCATTATTCCACTGAAATGCCTTTTTCCTGTATGGAAACCAAGTGCATCTGCCATGTAAAGCTTACCAAACTTACCAGTGTTTTTAAACGTCTTGTCAGGCAGAACTTCATTAAATACGTTTATCAACATTTATAAAATGGCATTCGAGTATCTTAACTTTGTTACACTTATCACTGCAATTCGCTTTGAAACGACTCTATCAAACGACCCCCCTCCTTTTTTTTTTTTTTTTTTTTTTTTTACAAATATACATTTGTTCCATAAAATAACACTGTTTTACACAATTGTAAAACATGAAAGGAAAGTGATGAAAGGTCTTCCTTTGTTCTCACATAGTCAACCCATAGACTACGTTTGCACGTGTTTGGCAGCCAGTGGAGGTTTCACTGAGACTCACGGTGTTGTTTATGCTTGTTCAGGGAGTAGCTTCTACGAGGAGCGATATCCCAGTCAAAATGTCATGTATTACAAATTGTACCAAAAAAAAAAAAAAAAAAAAAAAAAAAAGTTAGGATGTTGCTTACAATGGAGATATTTCTTATAGTAGATGATTAACGATCTACTGAACATTGTTGCTATAGCCCTATTACGTGTGGATGGCCCCTGTTTACTTCATATCTTACAGGCTGTCTTTGAGCTGCATAGTGTCACAGTCCCCTATGTTGTGTACTCTGAAGCGTTACCTGTTTCAAATCGCAGAAATATTTGTGCCCAGTATTTTTTTTACAGAAGAATCTGAGCAAAACCATGTAGGTCGCCCAGGCTGAAGCTTCTGAATGGTCGATAATAAAAAAATATCCTTTGCCTCAACAAAATATTCTCATCCTTCTTCAGACATCAATAATAATAATAATAATAATAATAATAATAATAATAATAATAATAATAATAATAATAATAATAATAATAATAATAATGATGATGATGATGATGATGATGATGATAATAATAATAATAATAATAAAAATAACAATAATAATAATAAAAATAACAACAACAATAATAGTAACAACAACAACAACAACAATAATAATAATAATAATAATAATAATAATAATAATAATAATAATAATAATAATAATAATAATAATAATAATAACAATAATCAATTGAGCAGTTCCACCCTCTTATCTCAATCCTACTTCGAGTCTAAATTATGAATGGGAAACCCCCAGCATATCAGAAACGGGCGTTCCTTGCACAGTTATAGGAACAGCTGCATTGTATACATCTTATCCATGTATCGCCTATCTGAACTGATTTTGTTGTGTGTCTGGGTCAATTATGATAATGTGTGCTGCCTGGAATGAAGTATCTGGTCTCTCATATGATATGACCTTGTAATTGTACGTGAATTTCCTTTATCGACGTTGATATAACCCTTCTCTGCATGTATTTATTACTGTTTTATTGTTTATTCCATCCATGCATCAACAGTTAAAAACTGAATGTTTATTGCAAATATACTTGTGAAACTTTAATGATTCACTTATGTATAGTGTTGTTTGACATTGAGCCACAGCAATTCCAGTCTTTTCAACTATGAAAAAATGAACAGTGGTTCGCAAATTTTTTTGCCTCTAATAGAACCAGAAAATAGGTACCTTTCTACATTTTTGGCATGGGCAACCATGTGACTTGCTAAATTTAGAAAAATAACATATCCGAATCATGAATGAACGTTCGCAAATAGTTTTCAACCACCTGTTCTTCATACATGCGCCCGCCTCAGATCCAACAAGTATACAACTTGCTTGCTGTCATGTTTGATGTTCAAATTCACTTGTCGTCAAATTAAGGCAACATCTTCCAAAATGCTTTCTTTGTACGTCTGCGTATTTTCCGCCTTTTTGACCAATTCAGTCAATCCCGAAGATCCAGGCCATTACTGCTCTGGTTGAGCTTTTGTGTGTGTTTGTGCATATACGGTTCATAAGAGTTTTTTTTTTTTTTTTTTAGATCTGCTGACTTGTCAGTCAACAGAGCTCATAGAATCCGTTTGCGTCCGTCGTCCGTCCATCCGTCCGTCTGTCGTTAGTTTTTTTTTCATTTCCGTCTTTTCAAAAACTGCTGCATGGAATTTTTTGATTTTGTACATGAATGTCCCCCAGATAGACCTCTACGAAGTTTGCGAAGGGGATGATGCAATAATTTTGTATGAAGTTTTTAATTTATTTTTTGAAAAAAAAATCTTTATCTCAGGAACTACTTGGACAATAGCTTTGATATTGCACAAAGGGTCACGTGGTGTCAACTAGTTCTTATTGTGGCCACCAGGTGGCGCTGCGTTTTTTCCTATTTTTATGAATTTTTATGGCTAAAGGTTTGCAGAATTGCTTAAAATTTTATCAGACTATTTTTGGCCTTCAGGCAATGAACGTTTGCGAAAATAATGTATCTTATATTCCTGGTATGTTTGGGGGGGGGGGGTGGTACACTTGAAGTCTGTCTCACAAATGAAAAGTATTACTCTTTTGCTGTTTTGACAGCTTGCTTTATCTCCCTAGTGGTAGACTGATAGCAAGGGTTGCACAGTTCCTCAAACTATTTAAACATTTATGTATGAAGGTATGTGTAGCAAATCATTTTGAGCCGGGAAGAGGGGGAAGTATGCTATTGCGTAAGTCTGCTTATACGTTCCTATTTACAAACATATTTCTTGTCTTTGATATGAAGTTTTATATAGATAGTCCACGATGTTTGAATGCTTCTGTTACAGCATAGAGTAATGGCTGTAACATATATGAAAAAAAATTACGAAATGTATGAAATGAAGCCATTAAGATGTGTAACATCTACGAGCCATACAAGAATTTTAAGTTTTTTGAGAAGGAAATCCTACTTTCCAAAACAAAGAAGTGATCTTATTGCTATCAAAGATGAAATCTTAAAGGGCATTTTGTTCGACCTCCTCTCTTACAGAAACACAGATGTGTGGTGGTTGTCATCAAAAACCACATATGTACCCACACTATTGACGTGTTTTAAGTAAATGACAGTTGATTATGCCCGTGGTGACTTTCAGACATGAGGTACTTTTCAAGAGAGTTTTACCTTTATTTGTTATGTTTTTTGTTAGTTTTTTTGAGGTGGAGGGGGCTTTTGTATATCTTTCATGTCTGAATATAATAATACATGTAAGGTACATATATGAAAAGACTGAATATCATGAGATAGCAATACCAAATGAAATTATGCCTCTTACTGGGAATTAAAGGTGCTCTTGTGGGTTCCCACCAAATTATACTCTAGTCAAGTAGGAATATTTATTAAAGGTCCTTTAAATGTAATGAAGTAATATGCAAAGAGAAATTATTCCTCTCTGTCTAATGTGATGGATACTAAAATGAATAATATATATATATATATATATATATATATATATATATATATATATATATATATATATATATATACACCTTGCACAACAACTGAGTATACAAAAAAATGGACACGTTCCCAAACACGTTTCAAATCCACAGCCATCACATAAAGATTTAATATTATTATATAACAAATTCTACACTACGGTGCCTTGAAAACACAGAGAAATATTTCATTTAGCCTATTTTTGGAACAAAAGTTTGCATGTTGCGTGTAATGTCCTTAAGGGGCCGTCTGTAAAGCTCTGCTTGATGGCAGGGCAGAATTTTATTCTGCTCTTTTTTTCTAAAATATTGCCGTTAGCCCCCCCCATACATTTTCTTTTAGATATTTATCTATATTTTTATTATGTGAAAAAATTATTCTCTCGTTATTTGAAGTGATAGGCGACATATTACAAAGGGGTGTAGTTCAGAGGTTTTCTGGGCCTACAAACGAGAATATTTGATATAAAATCTTCAAATTTGGTATAATAAAACTTTGATGTAATATCTAGGACCGGTTCTCTTGTTTTTTGTGTTTAAAAGCAAAAGGAACGATTTTAGAAAAAAATTAAAGAGGCACCATGTCAATTTTACAATTTGCGTAATTCAACATCGAAAAAAGATCTACGGAAATAAAAATATCTACAAACGTCGCAAACCGCTCCCAGGCAAGAGTGTATATTTTCAATAGCTTTTAATTTCCTCAAAATCTGTTCAACCATTAACGAACAATCTCTTGAAAACATCTGAGAAGTTCGTTGAAAATTAGAATTGTAAGAAAATACTATTTAGGTCTAATTGACTCTCTTGGAGCGGTAAACTATGCATTGTGGAAAATGAACTCACTCCCTCTGAGCGATACTTGCCTATTTTTTGATGAGTTGTCATGATAATATATCTTTTATATCTATGTGTAAAAAGGAAACAAACAAAACAAAACAAAGCAAAACAAAACAAATTCTTGATTTTCTGAATTTATACTGCAAAACAGCATTTCTGACGGCCCTTAAAAGAAATGAAGAATATGTTAAAATTGCAAAATAAATATGAGGCTTCCGTTGCACAGTATTAAAACCTAAAAATTTCAATGAGAAAGGGGTATGTGCATTTAGTTTTTTGTGCATGTAAGCCAGTTTGTACTTTGTCTGCAAGACTAATGGATTTCCTACTTTGTTTTTTCAAAGAACTATGCTATAACAATATACTTTATTTTCTTAATGAGGATCATGAAAAAAGCCGGAGGTTAATACAAATCCTTCTCCTCGAACTATGCTTGTGGCCTTGTTACTCGCACCTGTTATTAATCCTGAAGCAAGCACTGATACATGAACAAGGCACAAATCCTTTTTTCCCTGTTCATATATGTTTATGTCCAGATTATATTACATTATTACAGTACTTGCTAGAAATTCTCTTGGTTTGTACCAGTGGTGTTGCTGTAACTGTTTATTTCATGATCACCGTTACTGAATATAATGCCCCATTTTGTTTCTACTCCAGTTATACACTGGCAAGTGGTTACACTTGGGTGAACTATCCAGCTAGTTCGGAAACATACTATCGAAGGGATAAGTCAAATTATTCTTATCCTAACTTGTACTGTTCAAATGTAGTAATTATGTTTAGTTTCACAGATATGCTTTATTGATATTGAAGCTCTACATTCAACGCAAAGCTTATTTACCTCATTCGTCATTTGACAAGGTCATATTTATTCATTATTAAGGGTGAGCAACTGTAGAATATGAGGCAGATAATATACGTTTTGGTAAATGAAGATTTACATTGGCAAAAAGCCCAACAATTTTATGAAGTGTCAACACCATACAGGCTTGATAGTTTTAATAAATGGGCAATAGAAAGTTACACGGTAGAATTTTTTCAGGAAATAGACGATAAGAGATCTCTTTACTGGTATAGGGCCCTGAAAAGATCTACATGGCGTGGCGATTATCTGTTCACGACAGACAACTTTAATGGCGCCCGCCTAAAATTCATGGCACGTACAGGGTGTTTGGGCTTGGGAGAGGATAGAGAAAGGTGGGGCATGTCAGATACAGCATGTAATACCTGTGAATGTAACGATGATGATCTTTTTCACTTCATGTTTTTATGTCCTGGTTTAAACTCTTTTAGATTGAAGTCGTTCAAGCAATTGGAACAGTCACTGAATGATATTGGTTTTAGTTATGTGTGGCAAAGTTTTATGGCGTCATCCCTGTACAGAAAGTTGAACTTCCTTCTAGGAGACGAAGGTTTTAGTTTTGGCGACGAAGTTGGGTTTTTATTTGATTGTATATGTAAAAGATTTTTAGTGGAGGCATGGCGCTTTAGGAGGGAATCCTCCAATTCCTGACTGTTCTGTATATGTATACAAGATTTAAGTTCTTCTTGCACACTATATATATATGTATATATGGACGCACCGTGGGTTTGCCCCGGACCACTGATGCCCCCGATGTAAAGGGGTAGTTTTTCCGCAATAAATTATTATTATTATTACAGTCAATATTCCATTTTACCTTTGCCTTCTTTCAAAGAAGTCAGATACGAGGGGTGCGTTCAATCTTCTGACCATTAAAAGTATATTCAGGTCTACAAAATGCTATCTTTTGTTATATTGTTTTCTGACAGTTCAATGTCAATATATTGAATGTAAAGCAAATCATTATTTTCCGCATTTCTGAATTGGATATTGCACTTAAAGTGGACCTTTATTTTATGCAGAATAAAATCAATACAGGTCCTGGTATCGAAATGTGTGATATAAATTTTTGGCATCGGTTTCAAAGGACGTATATACCATCATACCTTAATTGATTTCTTCCCATTAGATAAGAATTAAACCGCAAAGAGAGGAATTTTACATAATTCATAGAAGTCAATCGTTTCTGAAAGGTACTGCTGACTGATGGCGTTAAACACTTTTGGCATATCTTCAAACAATACCCAAGTCCACCTTTTTGTAGATTAGTTGTCGTTTGCATTGAAAAAGGGTAAATAAGAAGAACGCATTATCATTTAAATAGAATAATTTTGTACAACTTCAAACTATAGTCTGTAAGCGATTTTGGTACCATTTCAAAATTTACATAATCTAGAGTTCATTACTGTTTTTGAGACTAGAGTCAGACAAACAACATCACAATTGGTCTACAGGTAGTAAATGTTTGGAATATTGTGTGAAATAGGAATTAAGTGTCTAATCTTCAATTGAAAAGGAACTTTCCTGTTGCGAAAGGACCTCTTCTATGACACAAGGGTTGTTTGTTTCATCGTATGTAAGTTTTTTCCAGTTATATAAGCATAACCAGGTTTTGCGTCTTTTTGTGCCATTTTAACGGTTTTTTAAAATCGAATCGGGACCAAAACGTAGGAGATATGTACAACGAATATGATTTTACATTATATTAATTCCAATCTTACTGCCAGGTAAAGCTATGAGAAACAATATGAGTGAAACTAGCAGCTCAGCCTCCAGAAAGATACATTAAGAAAATTCGTCCCGATAGCTCAAATTTAAGGGGAGTTATGCCTATTTATGTGAACTTCTGGTTCAGCCAAGAAGGTAGCCATCTTGGATTTTCAAAATCTAAAACGAGGCTGTGTCGTTAAACAGACCTAAATTCATTGATTTTTGTATTTTTTTGGCAAACCTTTTTTTTTCTAAAATAAGCTACTCTTTAAGAAGCATTTCTAGGTATGTATCCCTTATTAACTTTTGCCAAACCTTTCATCTTACTTTAGAAAATGACATTTTTTGGTGGAATTATAAATGTGAATGGCTTAATTTTAAGTTATTGTGCCACAATTATTTCCGAAATATCTAACGATTCCGAAATGATCCACTTTTGCCATCAATTTGATAGCAGATGCGCACATATGGAAGTAAATTTGGCCAGATATAAGAATATAGATACGTTTTCAACTTCATGGCCATTTCAAGGTCAAATAAAGATTTAAATTTCATTTTCAGTGCATGTCTAACACACATACCTATTTCCTTGCTGATACTTCATTTTGCCAAAAAGATATCTTAAAGAGAGTTTTGAGGGGCATGGAGGTCCCACCTTTGGCCATTTGGCTCAAGTGTTTTATTACCTGTCAATAATAATTATATGGTGAAAGTTCACTTAAGTGTGTCTGTTATAACGTTTTGATTGTCGATTATTGGATCATTGTAACTGAATGTAGATCACGTCCAGTGTTTTATTTTTATAAACGATTTTACTGGTGATCTTTTATGACTTTTCATGTTGTTTTTGTTTGTTGTAAATAAAGGTACACAATAACACGCTCTGTATGTAATGGGAGTGTTGATTTAATGTCGTAAGTTGTATACATCTTTTTTTCTGCAAATAAACGGTTTCACACTGTTCTCCTTGAGTAATTTATTCTTACTCTGTGTAGATACCAAGTACATTGGTCATTCAATGCTTACTTGATTTAACAATTTTCTAGAAGCCCAATGTTCATCATAGACTTTTATCAGCTTCTCATGACATATACTGTATCCCTGTGGAGTGTTTTCAGCTTCGTTATACATATCAGCGCAATTTGCTTTGAAATGATCCTATAATAAATTCTCTTCAAATATGCGTTTCATTTATGAAACATTACTTAATTTACACCATCATGTATCAGGAAAGGAGAGAAATGAAAGGGCCCCTTGTGTTGTTGTTTGGTAAACATAAATACTATATTTCTACATTTTTGCACGCAGCTAAGGTTCCACTGGAGCTTATGATACTGAGTATACATGTCAGAGGAACGGCTTCTATTAAGGGTGTTCTTCGAGTCAACAAGGCAGGTATGACAAACTCGTATGGTGTCCAAAGTCAAGGTATGGCATGAAGTGGAGTTCTGCTTCTGGTAAATGATTCAAAAAGTACGAAAAATCTACAGTATAACCTCATTGCATCTAGATAATCATTGTTCATTTGCTATCTTACAGGTACATTTTGAGCTGTACACTGGTACTTGTGTACTTTAAAGCTTGATATTTGAATTGAATGGTGCAATAATTTATGCCTTATGTATTATCAGACAAGAGATCGCTATTAACCGGCACTGCAACAAAACTGATGCTCCTGATTACTTGACATTCAACAAGTTCTCCTTCTCATCTGCTCACCTGTTTCAGACATGAATACATGTATGTATAATACATGAGCCTCCTCCAATTTACACTTTGCATGAATAATTCGGCCCCTAAATATTCTACATTTGAGTCAATGGTATGGAGTAGTTTCCCCAGCATAACCGAGATGTACGTTACCGTTCGTGGTCAATTTTTATAAACAGGTGATTTGAGCTTTTAATGTGTCTAGGTCAATCAGGGTAACATATGTGCGGCATGGAATGAATCTAGCCAAATGATTGTTGTAATGAACGATGTCACCACACCATAACTGTAAACGTATTTTTCTCATCACCTTTTCTATTACTTTATCTGTAGGAAATTTCGTTTTGTCCTATTGTTTATAGCATCCATAATTCAACAGCGGAAACGTAAAACTGAATGCGGATAGCAAATAAACTGACCAAGTTTTACATACTTTATAACTAGGTAAAGTGCTGTTTTGGCAATGATCAAGGGCAAATCGAGTCCTCAGAAAGAAAAGTTGTGTTTCACACTACTTGGCGCTTTTGTTTATGAGAATCTGCACGTGTTCACATTTAAACCAATCTTGCGGCTCCAAGAGCCATAAATTAGACAAGATTTGAGACTGCGGCATATACAATCGTATGACTTGATAAATATAGAAAACATAGATTGTCTAAACCACGAGTGAAAGTTCTTAGATAACTTTAAACCACCTGTTGTTAGTCCATGTACATAGCCCTGACCTGACAAGCATTTAAAATGCCTGCAGTCATGTTTGATGTTCAGATTCACCCGTTGTCGTGGTGAGGCTAGCTATTCTGATATGTTTTCTTTGTATGTCTTTGCATTTTTATATTTTTTGACAAATTCAGTCAGGCTCCAGGATATAGGTAAGTATTGAACTCATTTTCTTTATTTTTATGTGGTCTGTTGTCTCTGTATGTGCTGTTTTGAATGTACTGCTCATAAGATATTTTCTTGTACTTGCCCTTGGGGTGGGCGTATATGAGGGAACAGTCTTAGTATAGCCTTAATTTTTCCTGTGTGTGCTCATCTATTGCTATATCATAAAGCAGTTCATACACGTAAGTCCAAGCTCACATAGGCTTTGGCAATCATGGGCACCTTTTCATTGCAAATATTGGACAAGAGAGAAAGAATACACTTTTTATATCCTAGCATTCTTTGAAAATATGTATATATGTTCACGAATAATTTGTCTAACAATTATTAAAACTACATGAGCTAAATGTTTTTGTCATTGTAACCGGTCACTGTCATTACGTATGGAGACGGATGTTTTGTCCTCTTGCAGTCTGGCACACGAGTGTCTCACAAAAGTTTCATTAAACATTTGAATGAAAAATTAAAAGAGAAAAAACACCTGAGCAGAACAGCAGTTGACCCTCTAAATACTGTAGTTCTAGAAATTTTCGCGCGTGTTCAATGTCGCGCAAACTCATTTTTTTCTGAAATTACAGAATTTTCGGGCATTTTAGTTTCGCACAATCCAATGCCAAACAATGTAGTGAAATACAATGCAACTTATTTTCGCGCATTTTAATTTCGTGCTTTAGCTGGTAGCGCAAAAAGCGCGAAATTAAATCGAGCGCGAAAATTTCTAGAACTACAGTATAAAGTACTACAAAGTTGATCATTAGTCCTATCCATTGTATGTAGTAATGAATAGTCTTTTGCAAAGGTGAGCAGATCAAGTTTTACCTCTTTTGACCTTTGTAGATTGATTTCTCTCTAAACCAGGGGTATAGAAGTCTTTTATATGAAAATGCGGAATTGAGACGTTCTGTTTGGCATTCTGTATTATTTAACAACTCGTATATCTGATGTTACAAAAGAAAAAAGGGAATCAGTCTGCTGCAGTTTTTGTCCAATTTTCTTAAATTTATTATCTCCTGTGAACAAGTTTCGCACAGTTGCACAAAGCCATTTGCAGAACATCTTTGGCTATAATTTGTTGCGACAGAGTCTTCGATCTCATAGAGCTTTGGTGCTTTGAGTTGTGTTTCTTGTCGCCTGTCTTCATGAAGGTCTCTTCAAAACGCACCCGAAAAAACAAGAATACCCCCCCCCCCAAAAAAAACCAGTTCATTCTTTTAATGAAAAGATGAAAGGTGGTAAAACAAAGCTTACCTAGGCATACAAACGTAGGTTTCTTTAGCCGGAAACGAGTTCAAACATGTCTGTAGTAATGAAGATTCTGTTTCAAAGGTAAAACGATCGATTTAAACTACGATTGACCTTTACTGGCAGACACCTGTCCCAAGTTAAGGATGTCAATGTTTCCTCATTTAAGTATCATGTACTAAAAACGTGTCTTTGAGGAGCTGTGATGTTATTGAACTAACATTCCTGAGTTTTTGGAGTTGCCTTTGAAGTCCTTACGAACCTTCCACTTTCATGCCATTTACAATTTGTTGTCCTACCTTGGTCATACAACGTATACCAGGTTCGCAGGGTAGCCCAAACCTATTTACATAGTTACACCTGAAGCTATCTGCACATTCTCAGTTTTAATCGGGAAAACAAAACAAAAACAAAACAAAACAAAGCAAAACAAACAAAAACAAAACAAAACAAAAACCCATTCCAATGTCACTGGTTCTTATCAAGATAAAGCAACTCTGTTGACGGTATAAAACTGTTCATGAGTTCTTATTTAAACATATTGATTATCATGTGCTTGAAATGTAGATATTATGTGAATAGTCCATGATGTTGTAACATATTCTATGCAAAAACTTCCTCATAATTTGTTGTTTAATTTCCAGTATTACTGACATTGCCATATGGAATATGCGAGAACCCTATTGGAATATTGGTTTTGCAAAGAGGAAAATATGCATCCACAAACAAAAAAGTGGTCTTTTATGAAAATATAAATTACTGGTAAATGTAACCACAAGCCATACATGTATTCACATCTTGATATCATACTGATGTGTTTGAAGTTAATGATAGCCGAGTACATCTGCTCTGACTTTCAGACAATAAGTTCTTTCCACCAGAGAATGAAGTCAGAGGACAGACAGTCCTGTGTGACAGGCCAAATGTGTATGCAGCTACCCTGAACATAACCTTTCATCACTGCTACTTACCCAGGTACTTTTTTTCTTTTCGGTTGTCTCGTATTCAGGCGATTTTTCTCATAGATGTCTAACACTTGAGAATGTTTTTAGACTTAGCTCATACTCCGGGTTTTTTTTTATAATTCTCTTGCACTCAGGCATTTTTTTAAAACTTTTGTTTCATATTTAATCAAATTTCTATACTTTTCTCACAGGCAAATGGTTATTTTTGTATTTGATCTGACATTTTTCTAACACTTCGGTAATCACTAGCTGAAAAGGGCATACGGGATGATCTGTCATATGTGTAGTTTTTACCTGAAACACCACAAAGTGTCCTATGCACACAAAGTCATTATGGGGCACACATAAGTTTTTCCTGCACGTCTCTTGGTACATGCAACCTTGTAGGGCTAATAGAGCTAAACAGCCAAAACATTATATTATGACTGATCGTCGATGGTGGCCACATAGTTTTCCCACACTTTCAAAACTTGTTTGATGCAGATACACTTGCCAATCACTGGTTCAATAATTGTGTTTCTTTCATTGTTATGATACCTTTGTATTGCGTATTGTTAGGATGTTTGAACAATTATTGGCAAGCTAAGTCCTATGGGACTGCGTTAACCTGTCACATATAAGACTCACTACAAACTTCACAATAAAAATCCTCCTTGCCATGAAAAATGGGTCATGCATAGTCACTGAAGTGGCAGTGATCGGGGATACGTTCAATGTTTCAACACAATTCTGAACCCTAAAAGATATAGTGATAATATACGGCAATAAAGACTGGCATGGAGTGATTTGATACTATATATGAGCTTAACATAGGGTTTGTCAGTAAAGATAGATCATCAGGTTACTTCCTCCACACGAAACACTTGGATCAATCCCTCAAATCATCAATTAATTTTGAGGGTGTGTAAAACACTGATTAATGAGACTTTGGACACACTAACCAGACTTTTTGACACTTGCAGAGAGTGTATTAGTGTTCCCGCTATCACCAGCCCGGCGGAAAAGGGGTGGTGGTGGTGGTGGTGGTGGTGGTGGTGGTAGGAAACAACATGGAAAGTAAATTGTGAAACTGACTGTCGGCAGCCAGATTGAATAGACTGATACTCTTATAGGTAATTGTTACAGACGTGAAACATTTCAACTTCATAAAGCAGCAGAGGTGGTTAGTAGTTTGAGAAACAAATGTATGCTGGTGCAATCAGTGAAAAATATTTTGTGGCTGGATGGGTGCAAACCTTAACTCTTAAATGGGCATTAAACCAGAGCATGGATGAGTAATTAGATATTCAATAAATTGCTTTGTTTCTCTAGTTTTCACAAAGACATTCACATGAGACCCCTAAGAATTTGGCCAAAACCTCTTACGAACTGAATCAGGGGTCCCAGGGACCCCTATTTCTTTAACTCCATGTTAAACTTTGTATCGTTGTCCACCATCATCCGATTTTCATCGTCAGAAAGCATTCGTCAGGTCAGTTTCAAACAAGATGGGATTCTACCTGTTCCTGGTCTTTCCCAATTTTCTTCAAATGGATACACTGAGGTAAATTGTAGATTATTTAAACAAATTCCGAGGTTTTCTTGGTGACAAAATCCTGTCATTAACTTGTTGGCGCTCAAAAACCAGAGCTAGACATTACTTTTCACACCAAATAATTTTCTTCTGTCACATTTCACCAAAATTTAAGCATGATAATGAGTAATGAAATGGTTTGCGTTGGTTCGCTTTCCCACGGACCACCCTACCTCCATTTCATTTAATTCCAGCTCCCTCCATGATTGCAATGTGCCAGTATTGTGTCGTAAATTTTTACTTTGGGACCAAGACAGACGATGACATGATCTATGCCAACCATGTAACTGTGTTATGTGTTTGAGCTGGCATGAAGTTCAGCTCTACATGTGGTTTCTTGAGGGGAAAACACAACACACATAACAGAGGGAGAGTAGCAGGTATCTGACACATGGATGTCAGATAAAATAGCTTGCTGATAGCCTGACACATATAATATGAAACTACATTCTTCCTTCCTGCATATGTCATTTCAATTTCTAGTAGGTTAGATTAACACTTTGCCATCCAACTTAGACCTACCTGTACAAGCATTATAGTCTTATAGTAAAATAAGACCACTTTTGTCTAATGCATTCAGGAGACGGTCTTTCATAGGTCTATTTTAAGAGGGAGACC
The DNA here is from genome assembly GCA_964020975.1 of Hermodice carunculata. Classification (NCBI taxonomy): domain Eukaryota; kingdom Metazoa; phylum Annelida; class Polychaeta; order Eunicida; family Amphinomidae; genus Hermodice; species Hermodice carunculata. The sequence continues at coordinate 1,428,443 of OZ026627.1, forward strand.
ACTGTGTTTCCATTGTTGGTGGATATGTTGATGATGCAAGAGAGCATGCATACTGAATCTCTGCAATAAACTGTGACCAACATTTTTAGCATGTCACTGCGCCGTGCAGATATATCTCTATTTATAGCCACAATGTTAAGCTGACACCTGTTATATTTTAACTGCTACATATGAGATGATTACGTTGCAATGGCAAAGGGCTTGATTTAGCCATCTCAACACCCCTGTACTTCATCTCCCTAGCAACCAAGATCCAACTGAAAAAGCAATGACACTCTGAGTTACATGTTATATATATACCAGCTGCTGATTTACACACATCAGTAAAGTGGATGTGGAATCTAAGATGGATTCTGTTGGATGATTAAATAAGGATACAGTGGAAAAGAGGTTGAGTGAAACCATTGCATGGAACAAAACCATCTACATGTTGAAGAGAGACTCCATGGACAAACTGATGTAATCACAGGCTGGTGAATGACATAATTTTCACATTGTAGAATAACCTGCTTTTCGCTCAAATCGTTCAAAAGCACCCACATAAAAATGGTGTCTTCTATAATATGATTATCAACGAACCACTGTATGGAGCAATATGCTTGTGACGTTTCTTCTTGATTTTATTCTGTATCATTGATGTTCTGTTGATATTAACCAGAACTCTTCGGAAAATTATATATTCACATTCCTGACAAATCTTTGTGATTGGCAAGATATGAAACAATAAGATGCTATTTGAAAACGAAACACTCATCATTGTTTCAGGCTTAAAACTGGAGAAACTATCAACTTTGATATAGATGACAAGAACAAGACTACAGATTTTCTCCAGCTCTGTAGGGTTATGATGGAGCAGTTTCGACAGACGGTTGTCTACGCATCGGTAAGTGAGCATGGGGGAAATATTCATAGTTTGTAGCGGAAAATAAGCACAAGGGCTATTACGATAGGTTGCTCGGGAAATCATACATGGAGTGCATATACCAAGGGTTTACCCATATCTAATTTTTGTATGTCCCTTTTGCCACTGTTCAGTGGGAGTTTGACGTGTTTGTCCATGGGAAATGTCTAAATTGTCCATATATATTTTTTTGGACTTATGGCTTTCAATGATCAGGACATTTGCCGCTTGAAATATTAAAATAAGTTGTATTTAGGGCAAGAGCAGAATTATATTAAAGCACACTTCTTACATTTTGCGAGCATCCTTCTGTCTACCAGTTTAAATTCCTATTCATGATACTTATAAGTTAACACGTCCAATAACGTACCTGGACAGTTAAACAGATGGAATCTTGATGTCAGTGGAGTTTTATATGTTAAGTTTGTATAATCTAGTAGTATATATAAAACGAAACGTGTTTACCGTGTGGATTCGTTTTCGATTTTTTTTTACTTTTATACATCCAGGTAGAAGCTCATACAAAAAACCCACCGGGAAAAGTCAGATTCACAGAGGAAGGAAAATGGGAAAAAGTGTTCGAACCTGGAAAGAAATCACATGCCATGAGTTATCTACTTTGCGGCGGCTTCTAACTGTTGAAGTAAATTTATGTCATGTCTATGGAATCCTGTTGGTCGCAAAATTGTACAAAGGCTATTTGACTTCGTTATTAAGGAAACCTAATCACTTACACATTATAAGCTTGCGAGGTGGCAGCAGTGGCATGGATATGTCGCAAACCAAGTAGCCTTTCAAGGTGTCTCAATCTCTTAATTATCCAGCAAATAAATTGTACTCATACACCAGGCTTGTTGTTTATATATTCGGTATGCATTGGTTTAGCCAACCCTCTCTGCCTTCTGAGATGCGATAAACACAATTCCAGACCAGATCAGAATCGTCCAGTGCATGAGTTATTTTTTTTGAAACAGTTAAAAATAAAGTTGAAGCTGTATTGAATGACAATAGAGTCATAATAATAATAATAATAATAATAATAATAATAATAATAATAATAATAATGATAATGATAATGATAATGATAATGATGATGATGATAATGATAATGATAATGATAATGATAATGATAATGATAATAATAATAATAATAATAATAATAATAATAATAATAATAATAATAATAATAATAATAATAATAATAATAATAATAATAATAATAATAATAATAATAAATAGAAAAGGTGGCAGGCCTGAAACTCAAACTAGAGCACAAGTATGAATTCTAGCTCAGATGAAGAGAAAGGAATATACTGATATATGAATGATGCATAATTCGAGCAAATTTAGACTTACTGTTCATATTTTGTGGACTAGATTTTTGTAGCATCGTATGGATTATTTTCACACATAAAAGGTATATACACAGGGCCAGGGTTTTAAGCAGATCATCATTTGATTACATAAGCACTATTGACAGAAAAAAATATTCGGATTAAGGTAGAAGAGAGGGTTAAGCCACACGCAATTGTCCCGCGACTTTGACGTTGCACAGATGAACTATGTTTCAGAATCCACCCACAAAACCATACATTTTTTTTATTTATTATACAGTTATCTAGATTTGTTAAAAACAAGTTTCATATCGATACGATAATTTCCAATGATTTGATTAGCAAGTTGACAAGAGGTTATCAGATTGCATATCTTGGCAGCATTTAAGAAAAAATAATGGATGGACAAGTGCATTACATATGTAAAATTAAACCAGAGACCAATATGCAGGAACAGTTTTTTGTTTACAAATAAATTACATAATTACAGAATGATACAATTCGTTGATCATCATTTTAAACAACAACAGTTAATTTATTTTGGGAGCTACAAAAGTCTGGGAGGGAGAAATTTGACGAAACAGAAAAAAATGGTTCCTAGATAATATATTTATCTTTCAAAAGACGACTATTTGAAGCAGATCGATCAATTAGCTTTTAATTGACGCTGTCTACAAAATTGGCCAATAAGCAGAAAATTCCATTCCGAGAAATTGGCGTTGAAAGATTTGAGGCCCTTTTCTTTCCCACATTGTTGAATGTAATGCCAATATTGCTCTCCAACCCCGATCAGTTTGGTAACAATTCTTCGAAGACATGCCAATCAACAAATTTGACGTATAGTTTTCAACATACAATGATGTTTATTGGCGTAAAAAGCATTTCTTTACCCGAATGACATCAAGGGCAGCCATACTTGCAAGGCTGTCACTGTGGTTTCACAGGCGCAGTGACAGCTTCAAAGGGGACTCGATAGTGGATTACCCATGTGAACCGAAGGTGCCATGACCTTGGCCCTTGCAACATTATTTGGAAATGGCTCTGCTCGAACAAGATGGATTGCAGTTTCACAGCCTGTTTCAGTAAGATATAGAAGTGTTATGGGCAGAAGTGGCTTAGTCGTTTCTCCTCATCTTTGATCAAGATGTCTATATTTACCGTATGGGCGGGGCTTAGGCTCTAGTGTCTTGGATAGCTTGTAAAGATACCAGTAGAAAAAAAGGGGGGAGGGGAATCAATACACCATGGCCGAAGAAGAACACAAAAAATGAAGCAAAGTTGACGATCAGGCATACAGTATGTGGAACGGGTGGCTGGATGGGGATGGGGATGCTGAAGATTTTTTCTTCATTTTCAAAAAATAAATTTTACAATTCTCATTCTTGGCAAGTTGGACCTTCAGTTGGATGCCATTCTGTCCACGATTCTTATATATTTCTCAGAAAATGACAAGATAACTGCTGCCTAGTGTTACGCTAGTGGCAATATGTCTTACTTTGTTTCTTTGCTTTTGGCATTTTGTATTTTGTAAAGTAAGTTGTAAGATTGCTTGATAGATGGATAGATAGATAGATAGATAGATAGAGAGTACCTTGGTCTCTATATATAACAGCCTCAATCCTGTTTTATTGGTACAAATTAGATATTGCCATTTTTTCATGTTATTCCATGTACCATCAGACATATATGCTACTTTGTATTTACAGAAGAAGAATTTGAATAAGCCTCCAACTATTTTTCAAATCCTCTCAAGAGAAGAAAAGAATATCAACAACAGATGGAGATAGATAGAAAGAGAGAGAGAGAGAGAGAGAGAGAGAGAGAGAGAGAGAGAGAGAGAGAGAGAGAGAGAGAGAGAGAGTGATGCCGTTCTATCCGCACGTTCCATGTAGCATAGACAAAGCCAGATGGGTGGTCTTCATAGGTGATGATCATGATGAGGGGACAACTGAGGCAAGAGTTCTGTTACTGACAAACAAACATCACTCTTATGATGAAAAAAGACAACACGGAATGCTGTACATGTGTGGTGAACCCATCAGTGTCATTGTTGTATCGGTGATACGACTGCATTGTTACATATGAATAACTTGCTTTATTGGTTTCCTGGTATAGTCTTTGATAAGACACCAACTAGTATCTGTTACAGATGCTAATAGAGTACACCAATACCAAGGCGATTGCATACTAAGACAAACAGTGTTTGCTGACATAATTGATCTGATATTGCGACACAAACGTCAATCGCCATTTAACAATAATTCAAAGTGAGTGTGTATTGCAGGCAAGAAAGTTTCCAAATCCCTCAAACCGGAATTGAAAAAGGGATAGGGTAATTAGGGTGGAGTTTATTCTTCTTGGCTTTGGTTTGGGTGCGGGGATGCAAAGTTGTCAGGAATGTTAATTACCACAAAGCCTATTTCATTGGTTCCTCCACGAGTTCGGGTCTTTCCCGTAGCTTTGTCATTAAGAATAGGGTCTAATATACAATTTTATTTTGTGGATATATTTAACCCATTTTGGTTCATAGTTGTGCAATAAACTAATCATGAAATCATGACACAAACCTTCTTGGCTGGGGTGCGCCAGATTGCTCACACACACATTTTACATAATCGATCGACCAATAAAAAGCAATGTGCAGAGCCGCTTTGTAGTCATCTACAAAAACAAAAGCAAGGCTATCGTCATACCCTCTGAATGCTCAATGTTTCATGTCTGTTCCCCTCTCAAAATCGGGTCTTTTTAACTCAATGTACTTTGACGGACCCCTTTGAGAAGTGGGCAAGTCCGTATATCTGAAATGTGGCCGTCTTCTACACATAGGCGACAGATGAAACCAATTGCAAAGGAAGTGACAGGTGTTTGCTTCATGCGAATTTATTTCGAGCTTTATATTTCAATGCTGCTGTTCAGCACATTTGCCATGCGTATTCTGAACACAGTACACACATTTCCAATGACAGACCAGGAAAACACAAACGCATGCGTCACAACATCCATCCATTTCAGATATATTCACACTTGGTGTGAATATTTCTGTGTTATAAACAATACTTAAACAGTCAATATAACCTAAACTTTAAATTTACAAATGTCGACCAAGATATGGTCGAAAAAGTCATTGATGACCTGAAGCCCAAAACTAGCTGTGGTCTAGATGGTATCTCAACCAAATTAATGAAATTTATCAAAAATATCATTTCTGAACAATTTGTTGAACTGATCAACCAGTAGTTAAATACAGGTATTTTCCCTGATAAATTTAAAATAGCCAAGGTAATTCCAATCTATAAAAAAAGATGACGTAACCCAGTTCACAAATTATCGTCCCATCTCAGTTCTGCCTGCATTTTCAAAAGTTTTCGAAAAAATCATATTCAACCAGGTATACGAATACTTTCAGAAACACAAACTCTTTTATAGTAGCCAATACGGTTTCCGTACAGATCACTCTACAGAACTAGCAGCCATAGAATTAATCGATAAAATTATACTAGAAATGGACAAGGGTAATTTACCTTTGTGTATTTTCTTAGATTTATCCAAAGCTTTCGATATAGATCACTCTATTGTGTTGCACAAACTAAGTTATTACGGTAACAAACAAACACCCTTAAAACTCTTCGAAAGCTATTAAAAAAATTGTTAACAGTACGTTCAAATAGATAATGTTAAATCTGATGCCATGTCCATTACCACTGGAGTTCCACAAGGCTCTATTTTAGGACCATTGCTTTTCATTATCTATATTAACGATATCTCCCATGCAAGTAAAATATTTGAAGTAATAATGTACGCAGATGATTCGACCTTATCAGCCACACTCAATTCTTTCAATGTAAATATCAATTCGGATATTGATAGCAATATCAATGCTGAGATAAGAAACATCGTTGAATGGTTAAATGTAAATAAGCTATCACTTAATGTGAGCAAAACAAAGTTCATGACTTTTCATAAAATAAACAAAAAATTCCGTGTACCAAATGTCAAAATAAACGAAAATCAAATTGAACATGTTGATATATTCTCTTTTCTCGGAATTACTCTTGACAAAAGTTTAAATTGGAAAGCACATGTAGATAAATTAAGTAACAAAATATCAAGAGCACTAGGAATTTTGAACAAGCTTAAAAATAAGCTTCCCATGACTGCCAAAATAAAAATTTATAATTCTTTAATATTGTCACAACTTAATTACGGAATCCTAGTGTGGGGATCTAATAATTCTATAATTCTCAAAATGCAGAAAAAAGCTATTCGTATGATTTGTTGTAAAAAAATATAATGCTCACACAGATCCATTATTTAAAAGTCTCGGCCTCCTGAAAAAAAAAATGAAATTCTTACTCTATCAAAATTCAAATATTTCCAAAAATTTGTTAACAATAAACTATCTGAAAATCTTTTAAAGTTACCGTTATATAGTAATCTTGAACTACATCAATATAATACCCGACAAGCTAGAAACATGTATATCATTGGATATAAACATGCCTATGTAAGAAGCTGTTAAAGATTTGATCTTCCTGAAACTATCAATAAAGCTGCTACGCATATTCAAGAAAAAGGTCTATACCCATAGCCTTCAAGGTATGACCAGATATATTAAAAATTACTTTATACAGAGTTATTCTGAAATTTGTAATATTAACAATTGCTATGTGTGTAGGAATCAATAGCGCCTCTATTTTGTTCCTTTTTAAAGTTGACTTTAACATTAAATGTAATTCTCTGACACGTTATTTGTACTTTTCATCTAATTGTGTAATTGTTCTTTTAGTACAACCTGTAATTGCCATGTAACTATTCTTGTATGTAATGGGTGGCTCCCATGATAGCGACATACATTTTTCTGAATGGGAGTCTCCCAGACCAAAATACTCTATGTATATCCTTATGTTTCATTTATTTTCTGTTTTATGTCAAATTGAATGTATTTTTTGGTCGAATAAAAGCATCCTGAGTCCTGAGTCCTGAGTCCTGGTGCATGCGTAGGGTCACATATTCATTCTCCCAAGTCCGTGAAGGCAGTCACTGCAACACCACATTTTCAAATAAATAAGAGCAAAAGCTAAACTTTTCAAATTGTTATAAATTTGAAGGCTCGCGTGATTATTCACACAGAAGCAAATGTCTATTTTTATTGTTTGCATTGTATTTATATGAAGACCGGTAGGGAGGCAATGTAGTGGGGATTCCTGGATTATTGTGCTTATTTTGCAAGCAAACCATAGTTGTTTATGTATTGGGCAAGATAAGAATATATGCTTGTTTTGCTTTATAATGTTTACAATGCCATGAGTCTGAATAACAATTATTGCTTCGCTTGAGAACTTGCCGGGACAAAGCAGTTTTCTTCCTCCATATTGAAACCTCATTCATTTACTTTGTGAGTCCCAGGTTGCTCGCCAGGCGCCATTTTGACAATGGGCGCCTGTTATCGTCCATTTTCCTCCAATCACTATCGAAATAGGAAAACATGAGCCAATCGATTTCATTATCTTCTGGCTATTTGGTCACCACAATAAACCAATAAAGCGGTGGTCCTAATCTTGTCAAGCAGTTTACACAAGAATAACTAGCAGCATACCTGGAAGGTTACAGTTGGTTGCTTGCCGTTCCTACGGCACTGGGTTGTGGAAAGCAACCGACTCTTATCCAGACGTTGTTGATAATTTAGCATATGTTTGTCAACAGACATGCAAATCGCTGGTACTATAACATGTTCATGTTTTTGTCCCTTTTCATCACATAAGTTTTTGCTTTATAGGGATCCATGTTTCGTGACAGGACAGGTAAAGCACCAAACTTTATGAAAATGGAAAAATATTATTTTGCGTCGGGCCATGATTTTGCCGTTATAGCTCAATCCCCTCCACTAGCCTAAAGGTATCTGGACATGTAGCTTCTCTGTGTTGTTAAATCAAGAATGTATTGATTCTTTATAGAAGTTATGCAAGAGTCTGTTCAAGTTCTTGTGACGGCAATACCTTCCTCTCTTTTGGGATACAATTAGAAATGAAGTAAGTGGCAATTTTTTTTGAAGACAGAAGAAGAAAAATAGAATTTTTAATTTTAAACCATTTCTAAGAAATGTTTAGAATAAAAACAGGACTTGAATCCACACAGTTTTACAGACGAAATTAAGCTGGTAAAGGAAAAATTAGAATGAAACGTAGACTATAACGCAAAAGGCGCACTTATCAGATCTAAAAGGCATCGTGTGAAGCAGGTAGCAACTATTTTTAAACTGGTAAAACAAAACCACAATGACAAGGTTATTGAACAGTTCAGATTGACATGTATGACAATAACATATTGAAAACAACCAACTTCTGACCACACAAAACAGATTATGATAGAAAAATATATTCGGCTTGCCCAACAAAATATAGAAATATAGCTTATATTAGAAAGTGATAAGATTGTAGTTAAGTTATCTAAATAAAAGAAGTCGGTAGGCAAAGTTACATTATTAGAACAGGAGGCAGTTGACACAGGTGTATCATCTGTAAACACAAAAAGTCCAAAACCCGATCGACTGCAAATAGTTTGCCATGTTTTAAATTTTATCCAAAATAAAGTCGTTTATATGTTGCTGAATGCTATCTATGTTGTGAATGAAAGTGCTTAGAAATTTCACATTGAAAGTCTAACCTTTGCAAAAATATGAGGAGCCTTTCTCATTCCAAGTAGAGAGCTGTCCCGTTACTTAACATAAGTTGTAGAGGTTTATGTGAGTGTTCAGCAAAATATCATTAGTATGATGGATAGTTTAGAGCTCACTGAATCTGAAAGTGTTGATGCATTGCAATTTTTTTACATTAAGAAGCACATTTGATTAAAACCTTAAGATTGGAGAACAACTTTGCGGTATTTCATATTTAGAGGATCAACTGCCGTTGCCTAATCATTTTTTTCCAACTTTTAAAATTTTTCATTCAGAGGTTTGTTGAAGATTTTGTGAGACACTCATGTTCCAGACTGCCAAAGGGAAAACATCCGTCTCGAGACTTAATAACAGTATCTGGTTACAATGACAAAAGCGTTAAGCTCATGTATTTTTAATATTTGTCATAGGCAAATCATTCTTGAACATATATACATGTTGTCAAAGAATTCTAGGTTATAAAAACTACATGCTTTTTCTCTCCTCCAATATTTGTAATGAAAAAGTGCCCATGAATGCCACAGCGTCTGTGAGCTTGGACATACGCATATGAAATGTTCTATGATATGGCAATAAATGAGCACACAGAGGACAAATTAAGGCTATATTAACGCTTTTACCTCCTTTAAGACCACTGGAGGGCAAGTACAAGCAAATGTCTGATGAGCAATACGTTCAAAGTAGCAAATGTGGAGACAAAGGAGCACACAAAAAAGAATCTCTTGTGACCCGTGTGTACAACACAAAAGAGAGGCAAGAACAACAATACTTGGCTATATCATGGGTCCTGACTGAATTTGTCAAAAAGGCAAAAAAAAAAAAAAAAAAAAAAAGGCATACAAGAAGAACATTTTAGAGGAGTTAATCTCACCACGACGACAGGTGAATTTGAACATCAAACATGACAGCAGGCATGTCATATGCTTATCAGATCAGGGCTGTGTACATTGACTAAAACAGGTGGTTTAATGTTATTTGAAAACGTTCAATCATGGTTCCCACAAACTATGTTTTCTATAATTACCAAGTTATATGAATGTATATGCAATAGTCTCAAATCGTATCTAATTTACTGCTTTTCGAAAGGCAAGATATTGTTTAATTGTGACCACATGCAGATTTTCATAAACAAAAGTGCAGCGCAAAGTAGTGTGAAACACCACTTTTCTCCTTGAGGACTAAAATTGCCATTGTTAAAACAGCACTTTAAATAATTATAAATTATGTAAAGTTTGGTATGTTTATTCGCTATCCACTTTCAATTTTAATTTTCAACTGTTGAAGCATGGATGCCATAAACAATAAAACAAAAAGAAATACATACAGATAAAGTAATAGATAAGTTGATGAAAGAAATGCGTTTACAGTTATGATGTGGTGACATCGTTCATTACATTAATCGTTTGGCTAGATTATTCATTTGAGGCCGCACTTATATTATCATGGTTGACCTAGATACATTAAAACATTAAAAGCTCAATTCACATGTTTATAAAACTGTACCAGAAACGTATATTTTGATTATGCTGGGGAAACTGCTCCGTACTATGGACTCAACTGTACGGTATTTAGGGCCGAATTATTCGAGCACAATGTGAGTTGGAAGAGGCTCATATATTGTGAAATTAATGTCAGAAACGGGGTGAGAAAATTTTTTATGATGAGAAGGATACCATGTTTAAAGTTAATTAATCAGGAGCATCAGCTATGTCACAGTGCAGGTCATTTTGTATCTCTTGTTTCACCAGGCACAAATAGTAGTACCGTTCAAAACGATCACGCTTCAAAGAACACGAGTACCAGTTTACAGCTCAAAGTCTACCTGTAAGATAAGAAATAAATAGTGGTTATTTGAATGCAATGAGGTTACAGTATAGATGTTTCGTAGCTTGGCAATCATCTACCAGAAGAAATATCTCCATTAGATGCCATACCTTGACTTTGGACGCCATACGAGTTTTTCATACCTGACATTTTGACTCGAGGAACATCTTTAATAGAAGCTGTTTCTCTGATAAGTATAATCAATGTCATAAGCTTCAGTGGAATTAAGCTTCGTGCAAAAATGTACAAACTTAGTAATTCTGTTTGCCAAACAACAACGCTAGGGGCATTTTCATTTCCTTCCTTTTTGATACATGATTGTGTAAATTAAGTAATGTTTCATAGCTGTAATGCATATTTGAAGAACTTATAATAGGATCGTTCCAAAGCAAATTGCACCGATGTGTATAACGAAGCTGGAAGTGCTAAACAGGGATACAGTATCTGATTTTTTGCGACCACGGAATTTACACAATCATGTATGTCATGGGAAGCTAATACACGTCCATAATGAAGAAAAGTCTTCTACAAAATCGTTAAATCAAGCAAACATTTAATGACCCATGTTTTTGGTGTCAATACAGAGTAAACAAACATTATTTAAGTAGAACAGTACGAATTCGTTTATATACGGAAAGATATATACAACTTATGACATTAAATCAACATTCCCATTACGAACGAAGCCTATTATTATGCGGATGTATTTAAAATGAACAAAGACAAGATACTCATGAAAGATCATCATAAGAATGATTGGTGAAAATAAAATATTGGACGTGCATTTATATTTAGTTACAATGTTACAATAATCGACATTCAAAACGTTATATGAGGCACATATAATTTTTTCATTGTAATTTAAAGTCCCATATATGTCAGTGAGCTTTCACCATATAAGTATTATTTGACAGGCAATAAAACACTGGGGCCAAATGGCCAAAAGTGGGACCTCCAAACCCCTGAAAACTCTCTTTGAGATAGGTTTTTGGCCAGATGAAATATCTGCATGAAAATAGTCATGTGAGTCAGATATGGCCTGGAAATTAGATTTTAATCTTTGTTTGACCTTAAAATGGCCTTGAAGTTGACAAGGTGTCTATATTGTCATATCGAGCCAAACTAACTTCCACATGTGCGCATCTACTGTCAAATTGATGACAATAGTTGATCAGTTCAGAATCGCAGAATATTTCGGAAAAAATGTAGCATAATAACTCGAAATTAAGCCATTCACATTTATAATTCTACCAAAACTATTATGATAAGTTTTGGAACAGTCTATTAATAATACATACCTAGGGATGCAGCTGAAAGAGTGGATGATTTTGAAAAAAAAGTTTGCCAAAAATAATTAAATTTCAATGAATTTAGGTCTGTTTCAACACACAGCCTCGTTTTGTATTTTCAAAATCTAAGACGGCTGCCTCTTTGGCTGAACAACAAGTTACCATAATTCCTGGTCATTATCTCCTGCTTTTTGGTCCAAATTCGATTTTTTTTTCAAAATATTCTACAGAAAAGTTTTTTTACGACTTGAGATTTTTTGACTTTTATTTTATTCTGATTAGCAGTTGTCGAAAACGTTAAAAATAGCTCAAAAGAGGCTTTTTTCACTTACCCTTCCTCAGACAAGGCCATATGAAGATCACTTTATCAGCCATAAATATGTGTAATTTTCATATATCCCAACAGGTTGTAATTATGCAAAGGATCACTGAACCAGACAATGTAGAAACAGTTGAACATGTACTGCATACCTCTTTTGGCCATTTGGTCCCATGATGGAAATTTTTACAAGTCCCGTCAGCAACGAAGAAATAGTTGAAAATGGCACAAATAGACGCAAAACCTGGTTATGCTTATATAACTGGAAAAAGCCTAAAACTTATGTACGATGAAAGAAAACAACCCTTGTGACATAGAATTAGTCCTCTCACAATGGAAAAGTTTTTTTTCAGAATTGAAGAAAAGAGAACTTCTATTTCACACAATGTTACAAACCTTTACTACATGTGCACCAATTCTGATTTTACTTGTCTGACTCTAAAGTCTCAAAAAACAGTAAAGAACACTAGATTATGAAATTTTTAAATGGTACTACAATCGCTTAAAAACCGAAGGTTGAAGTTGTACAAGATTTGTGTACTTAAATGACAATGCGTTCTTTTTTCTCCCCCTTTTTAATGCAAACGACTACTAATTTAGGAGAAGGTTGACTTGGGATGTTATTAAAGATTTGTCAAAAGTGTTTAACGCCATCAGTTTCTTTTAGAAATGATTGAGTTTAATGAATTATGTAAAATTCCGCTCAAAGATTTGTATCATACGGTACGATACCAGTACCTCTATTTATTTTATTTTGCATGAGATTGTTTAATTTAAATCTAATGTCCAATTCAGAAATGCGACAAAAGTGATTACCTTAAAATTCAATATGTTGACATTGGACTGTCAGAAAACAATTTAATAAAAGCTTTGAAGAAACAAAAGGTGGGATATTTTGGACCTGAATATACTTTTTATATAAGATTGAACGCGTTCCTGGTGTCTGATTTCTTTGAAAGAAGACAAAGGTAAAATACAATATTGACAATTTTGTTTTACACTTTCTAAAATTGTTGAGCGTTTTGGCAAAGTAATTTTTTATTTACCAAAACATATATAAAATATTATCATATGCTACAGTTGCTCACCATTAAATGATTCTATTTGTGTTTTTTTTGTCAAGAAACACTTTTTGGTTTTCTTTACTCTATTCTGTGATCGAAACTCTTGACACTCCATAAGCTAAGCTGTCAATGTCTAACTTATATGAAAAAGGAAGTACTGTTGTCCATATTGCACACGTTCGTCCGAAGAATTTTGACCTAGGTTGTATTAGCCCAAATATATATTAAAGGGTCTTCAGGGTAAGTACTCAGAACATGTTTCGGAGAGTGTAGCCACACATGACTCTCTGACCAGCGGTCCCTTGTCTGAAGCCAATATTCAGCGAAGACAACCCACATAATCATGAATAAATGTGACCATGTCAAATGATGAATTAGATAAATATATGAAGCTCTGATTATAAATGCACATAAATTGTGTTCTCTTTTAAGCGTTTCTTTTAATCATTCATTACATTATGAATTTTTTAATACTCGTACATTGAGTTCTCTGAATTCTAATTTAAACAGCAGAATCAATAACGCACCCAGTTACTATTCACCGGTCACAAACAGATTTTTATATTTAGGTTTTAATACTGTGCCGGAGAAGCTCCCTGTTAGTTTAGCCTTCTTCAACAGATATTCTTCATCTGTTGGAGGATATTACACACAACATGCAAACTGCCCTTCCAAAACAACGGGCTAAAATGTATTATTTCTCTGTGCTCTCAAGGCACTATGGTGTCGAGTTTGTTATATAATAGTATTAGATCTTTACGCAATGGCTGTGGATTTCAAACGTGTTTGGGAACTTGTCCATTTTTGTTTTCTGTGGTGGGTTGTTGTGCAAGGTGTATATATATATAATTAACATTAGCATCCATCACATTAAACAAAGGGATTATTTCTATTAGCATATTAGTTTGACATGTCTAGATGGACATTTAATAAATATTGCTACCTGATTAGAGTATAATTTGGTGGCGACGCACAAGAACACAAATGATACTCGGTCTTTTTTATATGTACATTACATGTAGTATTATATTCAGACAATAGAGATATACAAAGCCCCCCCGCCAACCCCCCCCCAAAAAAAACCCGCGAAAAGTAGCTCCTGTCTGAAAGCCAGCACGGACATAACCGCCTATCGTTTACTGAAAACACATCTATGCTGTGGGTACATATGTGGGTTTTTTTTGGTGACAACAAAAGTATTTTTGTTTCTGTAACACAGGAAGTCGAACAAAATGTATTTTAAGATTTCATCTTTGATACCAATAAGCTCACTTCTTTGTTTGGGTTGTGGACATTTTCGTCTTTATGAAATACAAATTCTTGTATGGCGCCCAGATATTACATATGTTAGGGGCTTCAGTTTTGAACATCACACAAGAAAGTAGTAAAATTTTTTTCTATGCATGTTACAGCCATTACGCTATATTGTAAGATGTACAGCTAGAAGTCAACCTAAGATATAAAGTAAACACTGGCCAACTTCACGCAATAGGTTCTGGCATTAACTTTTTGTGGATCGTAACTCATCTACTGAAAGACATATCTCCATTGTAAGCCAACATCCTGTCTTTAGACTTCCTTGGATTTGTAATATCTGACATTGTGACTTGGATATCACTGCTGATAGAAGCTAATCCCAGGACAAGCATAAACAATACTGTGAGTCTCAGTGGAACCATCACTTGCTGCCAAACATGTACAAACCTAATATAAGCATTGGCTACGTGAGAACACAAGGCGACCTTTCATTCTTTTCCTTTCATGTTATACAATTGTAGAAAATCAGTTATATTTTATATCAGAAAGGTACATATTTAAAAACAGGTATTTATAATAGGATCACTTCAAAGCAAATTGCAGTGATATGTAAAACAAAGTTCAAATACTCGAAATATATATTTCATAAAAAATGATAAAAGCGTTGAATGAAGTCGTGCCTTACACGACGTTTAGAAAATCGGTTAAGTAAGCCTAGCATGACAGATGTCTTGGTATCCATGCAGGTAAAACTTATTTAAGTAGAATAATGCAAACCCATTTATTTGCAAAGAGATAAGTACAACCTATAGCATCGCAGTCATTTTATCTGCTACATTTAAAGTGTCTTGCACGCAAATTTATGAAATACGAACAAAAACAACATTAAGATCATGAAAGGTAATGACCAAACTAATTTATGAAATCAGAAACCACACTGCAGTTGCATGTACAATAATATGTTAATTTAGGTCATACATGTGCCAGTCACACATGGCTCCCTAGCGCCAAATTGTCGGGTAACTCTATAGTGCTAGAGGTAAAAAACTACAAAAATATTCACTTCCGGCAGGAAAGAAGAATAAGTTTGCACATATTAATGTGTCATAATTTACATGAAAATTTACTTGTCTTGTCACTGAAGGTGTGATAAATGACTGGCAATAGATAAACATATAGATATGAAGGTTAGAAACAGGTTTATAGAAAACATCAACATGCACCTCCAAGGCAAGAGAGGACAATTTAGCATCAGGCAGCAAATGTGTGGTGAGATTCTACAATGTAAATAAAACTTGAAAGGAAATTATCCTCGACGTTTTTAACGAGTCCCGTCAGAGAGCAGGAGTTCGCTAAAAGGGCACAAAAACATGCAAACCCAGGCTACAATTATATAAACGTGAAAACTCTTAAATGTACATGCCATGAAATAAAACAACCCTGGTATCAAATGATTAGTCTTCTTACAAGGAAATATTCATTTAAATTTTGGTTAAGAGACATCACCAGCTACTTCACACAATGATCCAAAATTGTCTACGACCTATGAATTAAGCCTAATATCACATATCTGCCTGTAAAGACTTCCAAAGATGAAAGGCCACCAGATTATACAATTTCCATAAATGACGGTAAATTCCTTGTAATCTGAAGTTTGCTCAAGCTGTTCAAGACTTTTTGGGTTGAAACGACATTGCATTTTTATAGAAAGTAAGTACTAGTCTGGAAGAAAATAATTTGTGCGATATTTATAAAGATTTGGCCAAGTGCTTCATACCATTAATCATCAGTTTCTTTCATAAATCCTTGAGTTTGATGAAATACATATCATTTTGTTCCTGTGGTTCAAATCGTATTTTAATCCAATAAATATATGTATCAATAACAAAAACGTATTACGTTAATAATGTTATATGCTTATGGTCGGTGAGAATATCAATAAGACAATTCTCTTTATTTATTTGGCATATGGTAGCCACAAAGTATGTAAATAGTGTAAAACTGTTGTGAATATTGACACTTTCCAATATCGGTAGCGCAAATGTGGCCTACCGTTATCTTGCAATCCTACCAGAGTCACACTGTAAAATTCAAAGAGAGGAACATTGTGTCTTTCTGCCGAAGAATAGAGAGAGTACTCAGGTTCAATGGAAAGCCATTCGAGGTACATCATAGTCTCACTTGTAGACTCTCTATCAATGGTCTGTAGTATGGAAGTCATTGCTGTTGCTGGATATACGCAGCCAAGAACACCGCTCATACTGCTTTTTCAACCATTGACATTCATCTGCATACATGTATAAAGCAAACGTTTTGAAACGTGTGTATTCGGAACTTTTCCATTTTAATCAGCATGCTCATCAAAAAGGCTAGGCAACACATGCACAAAGTACAGTGGAACCTTTCAAAAGGGACCACCCACAGGACCTGTGGAAAATGGTCCTTAATGACAGGTGGTCCCTGAAGGCATGTAAAATTAAACTAAAATGTGCTAATGCGGTTGTTACTACTGGTCCTTTTGCGCAGGTGGTCCCTTAGCAGAGGTGGGCTCATAGGTAGCTTCTACTGTAATCAAGAAGAGCAAACGCTTAAAGCAGATAGCTTATGTCAGACATATTTCTACCGCATTACAAGCAAAAATGCTAGAGATCAAGAATAATATTAATAGACATAAAACATTTATTCATCGCACGAAGCTTTATATCAACCTGATTGTTATGTTGTTTTTCCAGAATTTCTGCGAGCCACACACCGTCACAGTATGGGAAGGCAAGAAGTCAAGAGGTGCAACCTCTCACAACAAGAGTCCCATGTCCCTAATTATCTCATGGTATGTAATCGGGTGACCATCACAAGCACATCATCTTCTGAAATACAAAATCTCTGGGGCTTTGAGAAATTAGTGCATTGTCATTTATATGCTGCAATGTTAAACTTCCATATATGATCCACATTTATGGTACATTTAGTAAAATTAGCCTTAGCTCTTCTCAACTTATGGCATTTGATATCTTTACCAAAGTGATTTATGACCTTGAAAATATGTCACTGTTATCCAAGATTTTCCGGAATTTGACTATAGACTTGACACATATTTGGTGAAAATTTTACAGTTGGCAATTCATTGCCACAATAATAAAGTTGATGATACCTGTGATGGTAGGTCCAAGGAGACGCTGTAGGACCATTAGAAGACACTGACGGCAGATATATTGATGACGTCAGAATAGAGGGCAGATTTGGAGTGGAAACGGTGCTCAGAATTTTAGGTACTCTTACTGATGGTCATATAAAAACATACCGTTCAAAGAACGCAGTACCCTTCAGCCGCCTTCAGTCTCTTTTGCTGTAAGTAAATAGGAATAGTGTCACATGGTATCAGGTATAGTTACCTGCACAAATACTACTATTGTACACTTGACCTTTGCCCTCAAAAACATTACGTCAAATATAGAGGTATAACCTTTACTTTCAATAGCCTTCTAGATCACCCTGTGTTGCTTCTTTTGTTTTAAGATTTAGATTTCTAAATGCACGTCACTCAGCAAACTTGTGACCCGTGTGTGACCTTGAAAATTAGGTCAAGGTCAATTGTGCTAGCAGTGGTGTACTATCATGTGCAATTTGAAAGTCCTGTCTCAAAGCTTCTGAAGTTATAGTGGGTAAACATAATTTCAATGAATAGGTCACTGTGACCCAGATACTTGACTTACTGACCTACTTTTGATTCTTGACACATTCTTTGGTTGTGATACATGTGTGTATAACATTTCATGTAATTGACTTAAATACTTCCTTACTTATACCAATACCACCATTGTGCACTTGACCTTTGACCTCAAAAAGTAGGTCAAATATAAAGCTATGACTTTTATTTGCAATAGGCTTCTAGATCACTCTATGAAGCTTTTTGTGTATAATATTAAGATTGCTAGATGCAGGTTTTTAATAGTTAGAGTGGTAACGTTGCTTAGCACATGTGACCACTGTGTGACCTTGACAATTACGTCAAGGTCAACTATGCTTGCACACAAAGTAGGCCATATAAAAGTGTACTATCATGTGCAATTTAAAAGTCCTGTCTCAAAAATTTCTGAAGTTATGGTGGTAAAACCATGGGATGGACGGAGAGATGGACGGACAGATGGACGGCGCTGGGTACGACAATACTCGTCGGCCTCATAGGGCCGAAGGGTAAAAAGTGCTTTCTTGGTAGGATGACATTCTTAATCTACTAAATTGTGGACATTTTGCAAAAGTACATAGATCAGCCCTACAATATTTATTTCCTTTACTATGTGAGAAAGAATTTTTCACGTAAGCACGTGAAGAGGGGGTGCACACATTCTGAAAATGGACAAAATCATTTTTTCGTATGGTGGAAGTAGGCCAGATTTCCTATACAGGTTAAAGGGATGCATTTCTATAGTAATGACATTAATTATTCTACAAGTTCACCAGAAACTTATTTTAGGAAATACAAATAAACACACACACACACACACACACACACACACACACACACACACACACACACATTCGTGTGTGTTACATAGCCTATGTAATCTATGCTAAATGAGTTTTATGTCTGGTCCTCTTGACTCCGGCATTATTGAGATCTGCGTTAGCCTATGTTGACAACCATTGTTTTCTTGATTAAGCTTACAGGTAGGCAGGTGTGCCGACCAACTATGTCAAGGTATCATGCATTTGCGCGCCAAAGATCTCGTCGTTGGTGACGTATGGGAAAGCTGTTCAAGAAACCCTCCAGAAATTTGCCATCCCGCCAGAGATTCTAGAGAGTATCACATGGTGCACGACGGGACAGACCAGGAGGTGGCACTAAATTGGACTGTTTATGCAAACTTCCAATCAGGGACAATTCAATTCATCGTATTTCACAAATTATTCAAGGGAACGGTCAGCACCACGATTTAAAAGAGCATTCTGCTCTGGAAACAAAAAGCCGAGTAAAGTCAAAGTGAGTCACTAATGTTATGAGTGTTTGTTCCCTCGTGTTCCATGACTATATATATATATATATATATATATATATATATATATATATATATATATATATATATATATATATATATATATATATATAAATAACCGTATATACCTTTCAAATAACAGTATCTCCTTTCTGTGGATGTTGCCTTGACAGGTTACTGCTTAGCTTGGCACTGACGACCCTGTGTCTTGCTTTGCTTTTTAAATGTTTGTTAAAATATTGCCGATTCAATTTTTCTTCATGTTATTCCATGCACAATTACACATATATACTACTATGACTTTATGCAAGGATAAGAAGTTGTATAAGTCTCTGACTATTTTCCAAACCCAGGTTGCACCTGAGCTTAGAGTCTTGTTACCAATAAAAGGAACACCCCCAGAAGAAACTATACTTCCAAAGAGGAAAGACAGAAAGAGTGAATTGCTACGTTTGGATAACCTATTCTATTGGTTTCTTAGCCTCTGTAACAGATATTGGTGTCCGATAAAAAACTCTTCTAAAAAATTACTCCACGACCATTTTCAGAGGTAAGGTGATTAAGTAAGAATTTTTACAAAAAAGGTGAAAGTTTCTTTTCTGTCAAGACAAACCGTGTTTGGTTACATAATTCTTTCACACTGTAGTTTCAGCGCCATTTAAGAAAACAAGCAAAGTGAGTCTGTTCAGCATGCAAGAAAGCTTGCCTCAAACTGAGAATGGGGCAATTGAGTTTATTCCTTGTGCCCTTGGCTTGCATGGGTATGGAGATATCGGGTTTTCAAGAGTCTCGTACCACAAACCTATTTCACTGGTTCCTCCAAAAGGTTTGAGCCTTTCTCATAGTAAAGAAGATGGTAACGCTACATATTGCTGAAAAACAAATTTTATGTGATTAATCGAAAAGCAAAAAGCAGTGTGCAGTCAATCTTCAGTTACGTACACAGGTACTTGGTCAGCACATTAAACATTAAGCAGTGGTCCTGATCTTGTCCAGCAGTTTACACAACATTTGCTGGCTGCACACCTCAGTCACAGTTGCTGAATTGTTACTGCTTCTGCCCTGGTTTATGGAGGGCGGCGGACTGCTATCGAAAATTTGGCCTCTGTTTTTGCATATAAATGTCAAGGGACATCCTAGCGCTGTAGCAATCTAAAACTTGGTCATTTCCTGTCCCTTTTATCTGATAAAGCTTGCCTTTTTTATTCATGTTTGGTGACAAGAAAGGTCAAATGTCAGACATTACGACAATGGAAATGTCATTTTGTGTCTGATCATAATTTGGCTAGCATAGCTCAACCCGTCTGCTTCCTACAATGACACTATTTGTACTATGTAGAGAAAGATTAAGGCTTTTGATACCAAATCCACCACAAATATGAGCCATATGTAAATTGATATCACGACTTTGACCTACCTTCTCAAGGTCAGAGAAGGGATGCATATCAGCAAATATTTTTATTTTGATAGTCATTACATATTAAACATGTATCCATTTACCATTAGAAGAAGATTATACGGACAGGTTTCTTTGTTATGTGGTGGCATGGTGGCACCACTAGTGGTATTAATTGGACCTACCGTCATAAGTATCAAAGCTTTATTATTGTGGAAATGAATTGAAGTGTACGGTAAAAATTTATACCAAATATGTGTCAAGCCTATAGGCAAATTTCGTTTAATCTTGGATGACCGTGACGTATTTTTCAAGGTCATAAATCACTTTGGTAAAAATACCAAATGCAATAAATTGAGAATAACTAAGTGCTGCTTCCACTGAAGGTACCACAAATGTGGATCATATATGTAGGTTTAATATTGTACAATATAAATAACTTTGAACTATTTTCTCAAAGCCCCAAATATTTTGCATATCAGAAGATGAATTGCTTGTGATGGCTATCCGATTACATACCATGACATTTTAGGGACATAGGGCTGCAGTTTTGAGAGGTTGCACCTCTTGACTTGCTTCGTGCACCAACTCATCATTGCCACTATCTCCCGCTGCTCCATCTGATAAAAGCAAGGTGATCGTCCGTGCTTTTGTGATAATTTGCTTTCTGAGGTCGAGATTTTTTAGTTTCTCGAGCTTTTTGAGTTTCCTCAGATATGAGGCTTCCTAAGGGCTTTGTCTTTAGTCATATGGTGTTGCAAGTTATATATCATTCGTCATAAATGATCTTGAGGTGGTTTCCCTAAGAATTAAGCAACCAACTGCATCAGCTTATAAGTATCTCCAATTATTGTGACAATGTGTGGCATGCAGAAATTCTGGAAAAAGAAAATAACAATCAGGTTGAAATAAAGTTCCATGTGATGAATAAATCTGTGGTCCCTTTATGTTTGCCAATATTATTCTTGACCTGTAGTTTTTTTCTTGTAATGCGGGAGAAATAGCTCTGACGCAAACTACTCGCTCTTAGCGTTTATGTTTCTTGACTGCAGTTGAACCTGCCTTTGAGCCCACCTCAGCTAAGAGGCCATCTGTGCAAAATGACCAATGTCAACAGGCCCATTTACATATTTTAGTTTAATTTTACCTGCTTTAACGAACCACTTGTCAGAAAGGACCATTTTAACAGGTCCTGTGGGTGGTCCCTTATTACAGGTTCCACTGTACGTGAGGCATATTCTACATGAACATATAATGTTTTACAAATATAATAGATTCATTTCATAAGGCATTAGACAATATAAGTGTTGTCTAGCCGTTGTGATAAGCGGGCTGATTGAAACGGAGAAGTTCCACATATACATGTTTCAAAACGATTGCTTAACACATATATGCAAATAAATGTAAATGGTTGGAAAAGCAGTTTCAGTGGTGTTCTTGGCCACATGTATCCTGCATCAGCAATGACTTCCATAATAAAGACAATTGATAGAGTCTTCAAGTGAGACTATTTTGCGCTTTGAGTGGTTTTCATTGATCCTGACTACTCTATTCTTTTTTCAATTTTCTCAAATTTTTTTAACACCATTTATATTCTTTGTCGGTTTTATCTGCTAAATCAATTAAGGGAATTGTCTTATTGATAATCTCACCGACCGTTAGCATATAACGTCATTAAATTAATACGTTTCTGTTATTGATACAAGTAATTTACCGAATTACCATGTCCGGAGTCTTGTCTAATCAGACATACAGTACATGATCCCTCTCTACTGGAGAAATATCCCACATTATGATACACTCAACGTGTTTATATCAAACAGTAAGGCTAACATGCATGCATTACATGGCTGGTACTCAAATCGAAAATTTCGTTAAAAATAAGTGATCGACAATATCAGCACCTGCTTAAAATTTTATCGCTTCCACAAGCCACACTTCCGCCAAGTTTCAAAAGAATGAAGGGGACAGTTTTGGAAGAGTTAAAACAACATTAACACAAATAAATGTTTAAAAAAATATAAAAGAAGCATGCAACCCACCTTTTGCATTAAAAGGGGGCCTGGTGGTTCTCAGAGGAGTCGCTATACAATTTCAACACAATTAACTTAGCGCTTTGGAGATTTTTTTTTTTCAGGATTTCTCTCTCTCAAAAAAAAAATTAAATAAAGATGTGCTTTTCTTTTTTGGAAATGAATGAGTTCCCTTTATTCTACAAAAATGCTTTTTTCCTTGTATGGATACCAAGTGCGTATGTGATGCAAAACTTACTGAACTTACCAGTGATTTTAAACGTCGTGTCAGGCACAACTGCATTAAACACATTTATCAATTTTCTATGAAATGGATTTCAAGAATTTTAACTTTGTTACACTAATCACTGCAATTCACTTTGAAACGGCCTTGTTATAAATAAATACAATTTTTTGACAAATATACATTTCTTTGATAAAATATCACTTGTTTTACACAATTGAATAATATTAAAGGAAAGGCATGAAAGGTCTGCTTTTGTTATCACATACTCAACACACAGACTAAATTGTACGTTTTTGGCAGCCAGAGGGAATTCCACTCAGATTCACGGTATTGTTTATGCTTGTCCAGGGAGTAGCTTCTACAAGTGGCGATATCCCAGTCAAAATGTCATGTATTGCAAATCGTAGGAAGTCCAATGTAATTGTGTGTGTTTGCAATGGATATATGTCTTTCAATAGATGAAATGATTAACGATCTACCAAAAGTTATTGTTATAGCCCTGTTACGTGTGGATGGCCCCTGTTTACTTCATATCTTACAGGCTGTCTTTGAGCTGCAAGTTACAAGTTTCAAATCGCAGAAATATTTGTGCCCAGTATTTTACTAAAATCTGAACAAAACCATGCAGGTCGCCCAAGCTGAAGCTTCTGTATGGTCGACAATAAAATTATTATCTTTTGCATCTACAAAATATTCTCATCCTTTTTCAGACATTATATCCGAATCTCCTCCAGCTCATATTTTCAATTCAACAATTCCATACCTATATCCCTATCCTACTTTGAGTCTAAATTGTGAATGGGAATCCCCCAGCATATCACAGATGGGCGTTCTTTGTACAGGTTTTGGAACAGCTGCATTCTGTACATCTTATCCATGTATCGCCTATCTGAACTGATTTTGTTGTGTGTCTGGGTCAATAATGATAGCGTGTGCTGCCTTGAATGAAGTAACTGGTCTGTCAAATGATTTGACCTTATAATTCTACGTGTATGTCCTTCATCGATATTGATATTACCTTCTTCTATATGTATTGATTATTATTTTATTGTTTATTCGAATGAGCCACAGCAATTCAAGTCTTTCTAACTATGAAAAATTGGGCAGTGTTTCACAAATTTTCTTGCCTGTAATAGAACCAGTAGGTAGGTGCCTTGCTAGAATTTGGCATGGGTAGCCATGTAACTTGCTAAATTTAGAAAATAGCAATGAGAATCGTGAATGAACGTTTTCAAATAATTTTCAACAACCTGTTCTTCATACATGCGCAGAGCTCAGATCCAACAAGTATACAACATGCTTGCAGTCATGTTTGATGTTCAAATTCACTTGTCGTCAAAATAAGGCAACTTCTTCCAAAATGCTTTCTTTGTACGTCTGCGTATTTTCTGCCTTTCTGAACAATTCAGTCTCCAAGATCCATGCCATTACTTCTCTGGTCAACAGCTTTTGTGTGTTTCTGTGCATACTTGGGTCATAAGTGTTTTTTTTTTCGTATTCTGTTCTCCGCATATGGTGATATTTTTCATTTTGAGGTCATAATACCTTTTGCTTGTACTTGCCCTCAAGGCGGTAATAAAACCGGGAACACTGTGAGAAAAGCCTGATTTTCTGTGTCAATGCATCGTCATGAACGACTTGATAAATGATTTACATGTGTGTCCATGCTTACAGAGGCAGTCACAAATGCATGTAAGAGCACTTTTTGCAGAAAAAATGTTGTAACCAGAGAAAGTTTTGTAAAAATACTCCAAAAATGGTGAACAAAATGGCAAAAAAATGAGCTACCAGAACTTCAGTTGACCCTCTTAATGTTTGTGTAGTGCTTCAGAATTGATCTTTAGGCCCATCCATAGACCTGTTCATAGGACTCGGGTTTATTTGGTTCATTTTGGGAAGCGCGCACTGCCTTGTTTAGATTTTGTGCTCGACCGCGCTGGCCGGATTAAACGTGGAAGGATAAGGAAGTTAAACACAGGATGTGCTTGCATTTAACGACAAATCAAACAGTCGGCAAACGATTAATGCACGTTTCACCACTGGTGTGACATTTTAGGTCAACGATTTGCACTGTTCAGCACAATCCATGCTGTAATCACTAGTATTAGCCGCGGCATCCGTTGTAAACATATGACGGTGTGGGCCAGACGCGGCTGCTTGCAATAGAATGCATAATAAATTACAGTCTGGAAAAGTTCGGTTTGAACAGGGATGAAAGGATCGGTTTATACCATTCCTAACCTTACCAGGCTACCATGTGACCCATGTCAGGGAGATACGATTCCTTCACATAGATATTATTTGCTAAGGGGTCTTGTTTGGCATTATGTATCATTGCAGAACTTGCATATCTAATGTTTATGGACTCGACATCTCATACTTACAAAGACAAAGCATCACTCTGCTGCAGTTTTGGTCTTTTCCTTAATGTTTTGTCCACTTCTAACATGGGTTGCATAGGTGCACAAGCCTATTACAAACCCCCTTTTGGCTATCATTGGTTGTGACAGAGTACTTTGATCTGATAATGCTATCGGCGTAAGTTGCGATTGTTGTTGTCTGTCTGCACAAAACTCTCGCCAAAACCCATCCAAAAGAGTTAAATAAAGACATCTAATCCTTTTTATGAAAAGGTGAGAAGTGGAAAGACCAAACCTTACTTAACGTAAAAACCTTAGCCAACTTTCTCTCTCTTTCGCTTTCTGTGTCTCTTAGTGTGTCTGTCTCGATCTTTCTGTGTGTCTCAAAAGTGGTTCAAACTTTGCTCTTGAGGCCAATCATTAGTATTTAATAATCAAGATCCTCTTCAAATGTCAGAGGATCGATTAAGAATACTGTTAATTGATGAGACCTTTCTCAGGTCAGGGATGTTAATTTTTCCTCGTTGAAGTATTATGTACTAGAAATATATATTGGACGTGCTGTTTCACTCTGAGACTTATATTCCTGGTTTGTTGGGGGGGGGGGTACATTTAAAGTCTCTACTGACAAATAAAAAGTATTGCTCTGTTGCTATTTAACAGCCTGTTTTACCTCCCTACTGGTACACTACCGAGCAACGGTTGCGCCTTTCTTCAAACTATTTAAACAGTTATGTCTGAAGTTACATGTATGTGTGGCAAATCATTTAGAGTTGGGAAGAGGGAAAAGTATGTCATCGTGTAAGTCTTCTCATACGTTCCTATTAATAGACATATTTTTTGTGTTTGTTCTGCAGTTTTATATGGACGGTCCGTGATGTTTGAAAGTGTCTATTACAATATAGAGAATGATTGTAATATGTGTGGAAAAAAATTACTACCTTCTCGTAGGATGCTCAAAAATGAAGCCTTTCACATGTGTAACATCTAGGAGCCACACAAGAATTTTTGTTTTGTAGAGAAGGATATGTCCACTTTCCAAAGCAAAGAAATGATCTTGTTATCAAAGATAAAATATAAAGGTCATTTTTTTCAGCTTTCTCTCTTACACAGACACAAATATTTAGTGGTTTTCTGAAAGCCATATATGTACACACACCATTGGTGTGTTTTAAGTGAATGGTAGTTGATCATGCGCGTGGTGACTTTTAGACAGGATGAACTTTCCAAGACAGTTTTTCTGGTTTTTGTTTTTGCTTTTTGTTAATTTATTTTTTCTTTTTTGGAGTGGTGGGGGGGGGGGGGGCTTTTGTGTAGCTCTATTGTCTGAATATGATAATGCAAGTCAGGTACATGTATAAAAGACTAAATACCGTAAAATAGCAATACCCGTTTAAATTATGCCTCATACTGGGAACTAAAGGTGCTCTTGTGGGTAGGAAACATAAAAATTACTCATATTTGTTGCTATTAGGGTGACCTTAATATGACCTTGACTGACTAAAGGTAAGCGAGAAATAAGCCTCTTGGACAACTACGCTGGTCGGAATAAAATAAAAATCGAAAAAGGCCAGGTTGTAAAAAATTTTCAGTAGAATATTTTGAAAAAAAAATTGAATTTGGACCAAAAAGGTGGGAGATAAGTACAATAAATAGGATGTTACGTAATATTAATTCCAATCTGACGGCCAGGCAATGCTGTGAGAAATAATAAGAGTGAAACTAGCAGCTCGGGCTCCAGGAATAGATATATTGAAAAAATTCATCAAGATATCTCAAATTTAGAGTGATTATACCCATTTATATCAATTTATTGTTTGAGGAGGCAGCCATCTTGGATTTTGGAATCTAAAACGAAGCTGTGTCTTCAAACAGACCCGAATGCATTGCAATTCAATTAATTTTGACAAACTTTTTTTTAAATCATCTACTCTTTAAGCTGCATCGCTCGGTATGTATCCCTCGTTACCTTTTGCTAAACTTATCATGACCTTTATAAAAGTGACCTATTTTGGTAAAATTGTAAATGTGAACGGCTCGATTTTGAGTTATTGTGCCACATTTTTTTCCAGATATATCCTGGGAATCCGAGCTTATCGAGAATTGTCATCAATTTGACAGTAGAAGGGCATATATGGAAGTAGATTTGGCCAGATATAAGAATATGGATACGTTTTACACTTCAAAGCCATTTCAAGGTCAAATAAAGATTAAAATTTAACTTCCTCATACGACTATTTTCATGCAGATACTTCATCTTGCCAAAAAGCTATTTCAAAGAAAGTTTCGAGGGGCATAGAGGTCCGACCTTTAGCCATTTGGCCAAAGTGTTTGTTTACCTGCCAAATAATAATTATATGTTGAAAACTCACTGACATATGTGGGACTTAAAATAACAACGACATAATTAATGTGTCTGCTATAACGTTTTGATTGTCGATTATTGGATCATTGTAACTTAATATATATGCGCGTCCGGTGTTTTTCTTTATAAATGATTTTACTGGTGACCTTTCCTGACTTTTTATGTTGTTTTTGTTTGTTGTAAATAACGCTACATAATAACACGCTCTGTATGTACTGGGAGTGACGAGTTAATGTCATAAGTTGTGTATACCTTTTTGCAAATAAACAAGTTCGCACTGTTCTACCTAAATAAATTATTCTTACTATGTATGGATACCAAATATATCGGTCATTCAATACTTACTTGATTTAACGATTTTCTAGAAGCCTTTGTTCTTCATAGACGTTTATTAGCTTCTCATGACATATGCTGTATCCCTGTTGACTGTTCTAAGCTTGGTTATACATAATACTGCAATTTGCTTTGGAATGGTCCTATTATAAGTTCTCTTCAAATGTGCGTTTCTTTATGAAACATTGCTTTATTTGCTCAATCATGTATCATGAAAGGAAAGGAATGAAAGGCCCCTTGCTTTGTTGTTGTTTACACACAAATACAAAGTTTGCACATTTTTTGCACGCAGCTAATTTTCCACTGAAGTTAATGATATTTATTATACTTGTCAGAGGAACGGCTTATATTAAAGGTGTCCTTTGAGTAAAAAAATTCAGGTATGACAAACTCATATGGCGTCCAAAGTCAAGGTATGGTATCTAATCGAGATATATCTTCAGGTAGATGATTCAGCAGCTACGAAACGTCTGTACTATAACCTCATTGCATCCAGATAACCATTGTTTACTTCTTATCTTACAGGAAGGCTTTCAGTTGTACACTGGTACTTGTGTACTTAATTGAAGCATGATTTCTTTTGAATGGTGCAATAATTTGTGCTTAGTGTATTATCAGACAAGAGATCCAAAATAACCTGCACTGCAACATAGCTGATGCTCCTGATTACTTGACATTAAACAAGTTCTCCTTCTCATCTGCACGCCTGTTTCAGACATCAATATTTATAATACGCGAGCCTCCTCCAGCTCACATTTTGCTTAAATAATTCGACTCGTGAATAGTCTACATTTGAGTCGATGGTGTGGAGCAGTTTTCCCAGCATAATGGAGGTGTACTTTATGTTTTTGGTCACTTTTATGACTTTCTGAATTGAGCTTTAATGTATCTAGGTCAATCATGGTTGTATGTGTGCGCCCTCGAATGAACAATCTGGCCAAATGATTGTTGTAATGAACGATGTCACCACACTATAATTGTAAACGTATTGTTCTCATCACCTTATCTATTACTTTATCTGTACGTATTTCTTTTTGTCCTATTGTTTATGGCATCCATGCTTCAGCACTTGAAAAGTAAAACTGTATGTGGATAGCAAATAAACTGACCAAGTTTTATATAATTTATAATTGTGTGAAGTGCTGTTTTGACAGTGAGCAATGGCAATTCTATTCCTCAGAAAGTAAAGATGTGTTTCACACTACTTGGCCCTTTTATTTATGAGAACCTGCACGTGTTCACAATTAAACAATCTTGCCTCTCCAAGAGGCATACATTAGATAAGATATGAGACTGCGGCATATACAATTGCATGAATTGATAAATATAGAAAACATTGATTGTAGGAACCACAAGGGAAAACTTTCAGATAACTTTAAACCACCTGTTTTCAACCATGTACACAGCCCTGACCTGACAAGTATTTAAAATGCCTGCTGTCATGTTTGATGTTCAGATTCACCTGCTGCGTGGTGAGGCTAGCTATTCTAATATGTTTTCTTTGTATGTCTTCGTATTTTTAGCCTTTTTGACAAATTCAGTCAGGCCCCAGGATATAGGTAAGTATGGTTCTAATTTTCTTTTTTCATGTGCTCTGTTGTCTCTGTATGTGCTGTTTTGAGTATATTGCTCATAAGATATTTTCTTGTACTTGCCCGTGGGGTGGTCGTATATGAGGGAACAAGGTAAGTATAGGGTTCATATTTCACTGGGTGTGCTCAGCTATTGCCATATCAAAAAGCACTTCATACACGTAAGTCCAAGCTCACGGAGGCTGTGGCAATCATGGGCACTTTTTCATTACAAATATTGGACAAGAGAGAAAGAATACAAACTTTATATCCTAGCATTCTTTGAAAATATGTGTGCATGCTTAGGAATAATTTGTCTATAACAATTACTAAAACAACATGAGCTAATTGCTTTTGTCATTGTAACCAGTTACCGTTATTAAGTCTGGAGACGGATGTTTCCCCTCTTGCAGTCTGGCACACGAATGTCTCAGAAAAGCTTGATGAAATATTTCAATTGAAATAGTAAAAAAATGGGGGAAAAAAACTTTAGAAGAACGGCAGTTGACCCTCTAAGTTTGAAGTACTTCAAATTGGTCTGTCGTCTTGTCCATTGTTTGTAGTAATGAATAGTCTTTTTAAAATGTGAGCGGATCAATTTATACCTCTTTTAACCTTTATAGATTGATTTCTCTCTCAACCAGGGATACCGGATTCTTTCATATGAATACCATGAACCAAGAGGTCCTGTTCGGCATTCTGAATTATTTAGCAACTCGTTCATCTGATGTTACAAAAGAAAACAAAAGAGAATCAGTTTGCTGCAGTTTTTGCCCAATTTTCTTAAATTTGTTGTCTCCTGTAAACCAGATTTGCATAGTTGCACACACCCATTTGTAGAACATCTTTGGCTATAATTTGTTGTGACCGAGTTCTTTAATCTCATAGATCTTTGGTGCTGTGATTTGAGTTTCTTGTCGCCTATCTTCATGAAGGTCTCTTCAAAACGCTCCCGAAAAAAAAAAAACAAGAAAAAGAAAAACAAACACCTCACCCTTTTAATGGAAAGGTGAAGGGTGGTAAAACAAAGCTTACTTAGGCATAAAAGCGTAACTTCCTGTGGTTAGAAAGCAGTTCAAACTTGTCTGTGTTTATAAACATTCTGTTTCAAAGGTTGGACGAGCGATTTGAACTACAATTTACTGGCGGATACCTGTCTGAAGTTAGGGATGTCAATGTTTCCACATTTAAGTATCATGTACTAAGAACATGTCTTTGAGATTCTGTTTTGTTATGAAACTTATATTCCTCATATTTTGGAGATGCCTTTAAAATCCTTACGAACCTTCCACTTTCTTGCCATCTGTACAGCATGTGGTCCTACCTTGGTCATTCATTGTATACCGTGTTCGCACGGTAGCCCAAACCTATTTAAATAGTCACACCTGAAGCTATGTGCACATTCTCAGTTTTAATCGGGAACACAAAACAAGAAAACAAACAAACAAACAAACAAACAAACAAACAAACAAACAAAACAAAACAAAACAAAACAAAAAAAGTAACAAAAAAAAAAACCCAAAACAAAACAAAAACACCCCCACAAAAAACAAAAAAAACCCAAAAAAACTTAAACCCCCCAACCCCCCCAGAAAAAACACCACACACACACACACACAAAACCCCAACCCCCATCACCCCCAAAATTCCAATGTCACCAGTTCTTTTCTAAGATAAAACAAGTTGACGGTATAAAACTGTTCATGAGTTTTTATTTACACACATTACTTATCATGTGCTTGATATGTAGATTTTATATGGATAGTCCATGATGTTGTAACATGTTCTATGCAAAAACGTCCTCATAATTTGTTGTTTAATTTCACGTATTACTTACACTGTTATATGGAACATGTACGAACCATATTGGAATATTGGTTTTGCAGAGAAAAAAAAATATGCATTCTCAAACAAAAGAGTGATCTTTCATGAAAATATAAACACGTGGTGGGTGTAACTACAAGCCACAAATGCCCTCGCATCTTGAAGTCATATTGATGTGTTTGAAGTTAATGATAGCGGAGTACATCTGCTCTGACTTTCAGATGATAGGTTCTTTCCGCCAGAGAATGAAGTCAGAGGACAGACAGTCTTGTGTGACAAGCCAAATGTGTATGCAGCTACCATGAACATAACCTGTTATCACTGTTACACACCCAGGTACATTTTTTTTACTTTTACTTTGTCTCGTGTTCAGGTGATTTTTCTTGTAGATGTCTCACACTTAAGAATGTTTTTAGAGTGAGCTCATTCTCAGAGATATTTCTTATAATTCTCTTGCACTCAGGCATTTATTTCTTACTTTTTTGTTTCAAACTTAGTCAAATTTTTATGATTTTCTGACTGGCAAATGATTATTTTTATATTTGATCTGATTCTTTTCTAACACTTCGGTGATTATTAGCTGAAACGGGAGTATTGGATGGTCCGTCACATGGGAAGCTTTTACCTGAAACACCAAAATGTCCTTATGGAGCACATGCTCGTTTTCCCCGCACGTCCCTCGGTACATACAACCTTGTAGGGCTAATAGAGCTGAACAGCCATAAAATCATATTATGACTGATCTACAAGTGTGGCCACATAGTTATCCCACGTTTTCAAAACTTGATTGAAAAACATACACTTGTCAATCACTGGTTGAGTAATTATGTTTCTCTCATTATCATGATGTCTATGTGTTGCATATTGTTAGGACATAGTGAACTATCAATATTGTTCCAAAGGGGTTTAGGGAAGAAACGTTTATTTAATATTGGCATATGCAGCAGGGCCACAACATACATTGCATATCTGAAAGTATCAGCTATATAACACGATTTTAAATTTTTAACCCACGGTGGGCTTATCAATATTTCTAGGACCGTCCACAAACAGCCCGCATCATCTCAAACCCTGGGTAACAGTGAAAAAGCATAGAGCTTCCAAAATGGATGGTACAAGTTGTCTTCAGGGGTCAGGATAGCCAGTGGTGACAACCATTGCGCAATACACATGCCAAAGCTAATGGGAAATGTTATTTTAAAGTCTGGAGGAACCCTTGAACCTTTGTAAAGGAGTGCTTCATGTCCGACCGTCAAGTAAAGTTAAAAGTAAAAAAACACCAATACACGATACAAATATGGGCAGTTAAAGTAATGATTCAGTCTAATATGGTGGCAGACATATTCACAAATGTTGTGGACCTGCAAGTTTTGAATGGAGTCGACATTAATTATAATAACAAACAGCCACAAATAATCGCTGAGTTTGAAGAATGCGTTGAAAATGTAATCGGAAATGATTCGTGAGACAAAATCAAGTCTAGTGATTTCATTGACATAGTATTGGATGGGAGTTGTGAAATTGCCATGCTCAAGATAGAAACTTGCATTGTACATTCGGTACATAAATGACCGTTGTGAATCAAGCAATGCATAGGTAACAGTGAAATTAATAATCTTGCCTACAACGTTATTGGCAAAAAGTCCAATGTTTGCATTCCTTGAAAAGAAAGGTATAATTTCGGTTGAAATATCGATAAATTTCTTGATCTGGGAACTGGTAGGGTGGCGGCTATGAACAAATACTTTAACGAGCTCGGTGCTAAAGATAGATCAAGAAACCACAAATACAAGTGCTCTGCATGGCGCACAGACTTAACTTAGCAGCACCAAAGCTGGAAGATACAAATAATAAACAGTATTATGCTTAGCCAACATTTATTGTACTGGTTTTATTCAGACTCATCAGTAGGGTACGATAGGCTGTATGGACTACAAGGGCTATTACATGGACAATCAAAACAAATCACAAAGCCCGCACATGTTCATTTGTTATCAGTACAGGGCACTGTCTAAACTACCTGTTCAAGGTATGACACTATTGTCATATGGGTGAATGATTACACAAATCCAAAAACAGTTGGCCTCCAAATTCATTGCCAACTGTCTGATCTGTTTTTAATATTTTATTAATTTTTTGCATGCTGAGTCTTGAGGTAATGTGTTAACGTGTCAAATTCTCAGGCACACTATAATCCTTACAAGGAATACCCTCCTACCCATGGAAATGGATCATGCATAGTAAATGAATTAGCGGCAATCTGGGATATATTAAATGTTTTCAGACGATTCTGAACCTGAAAATATGTCGTGATAATATACGCCAATACAGACTGGCATGGAGCGATTTGATACTATACATGTATATGAGCTTTGCATAGTGCTTGTAAACAAAAATAGATTACCAGGCCACTTCCTCCACATTAAACACTTTGATCAATCCCTCAAATCATCGCTTAATTTTGAACGGGGTGTAAAACGCTGATTAATGAGGACTTTGAAGCACAGTAACCAGACTTTTGACACTTGCAAAGAGTGCATTAGTGTTCCTATTATCACCCGGCCACCCGAAAAGGTGGGTGGTGGTGGTAGAAAACAACATAGAAAGTAAATTGTGAGACTGACTGTCGACCGCCAGACTGGATACAATGCTGGTCTTGAAGGTAATTGTTTCAGAAGTAAAACATTTCAAGTTCGAAAAAGCAGCAGAGGTGTTCAGTGATTTGAAAAAAAAAATGTATACTGGTGAAAAAAATAAAAAAATATTTTGCGGCTTTAGTCATGAGCTACACAATGATTGATGGGTGAAACCCTTAACTGTTAAATGTGCATTAAACCAGAGCATGGTTGAGTAATTAGATATTCAATAAATTATTTTGTTTCTCTAGTTTTCACAAAGACATTCACATGAGACCCCCAAGACTTTGGCCAAAACCACTTACGAATGGAATCAAGGGTCCCAGGGACCACTATTTCTTTAACCCATGTAAAACCTTGTATATGTTGTCCACCATCATCCGACTGTCGTCGTCATTAGTTTGATTTCACTTCTTCAACTGCTTGTCTGAAAGCAATTGTTTGGTCAGTTTGAAACATGCTAGGATTCTACCTGTCCCTGGTCTTTCCCAATTTTGTTAAAATGGATACACTGAGTAATTGTAATTCATTACGTTTTTTTTTCATTCTTAATTTGAGCAAGATCTCTTCCGATATCACCTGGCCAATTTGGAAATCGAAGGGGTGCTTCTTTGTATCCACAGACCTTAGTTTGTTTAACATGTGATGCTGTCACGTTTCTCAGCTCAGCTGGCTTGTCAGCCAGCGGAGTTCATGCCATTGCTATTTGTCAGTCGTCATCCGTCATCCGTCGTCCATTCATATTTCACATTTTCGACTTTTCTCCAAAACCACCAAGCCGGATTCACTTCAACTTGGCGGCAATGTACCTTTGCTTGGTCTCTCCTATGTTTGTTCAAATACTCACGCTCCAACGATTTTGGAATTTTTTATAATTTCTTTTTGCTTTTGTTTTTCTGTTTTGGGGTGGGGGTGGGGGGAGGGGCGAATCTTTCAAAATCTTCTCCAAAACCACTCACCCAATTGGTTTGATATCATACAGCAGTACTCCGAGAGACTGCTAGTCCTTAACTCGTTAACCAGATGCCACTGCATATTTTTCTGTTGTTTTTTTTTTTATGATTGTTTGGTATTTCTGCTATTTCCGACTTCCTCTCTGTAGAACAGTCACTCAGATTAAGGTGAAACTTCTTGGATATGTTCCTTGTGAAAGGTTCAAACAAAGGTGTTCACTAGGTGGTACTGCTGTTGATTTCTGAGTTTTAACGTTTTTTAGCTATCGCTCTCTGTGTTTCCTTTGTTGGTGAATATGCTGATGATGATGCAAGAGAGCATACATATTGAATCTCAGCAATAAACTATGACCAACATTTTTAGCATGTCACTGAGCCATGCAGACATATCATTGCCTATAGCCACAATTTTAAGTTGACACCTGTTGCATTTTAACTACTACAAATGAGACGATTACGTTACAATGGGAAAAGGCTTCATTAAGTCCCCCCATCACCCCTGTACTTTATTTCCCTAGCAACCAAGATTCAACACTTGGAAAAAGCAATGATACTCCGAGTGACACACACACACACACACACACACACACACACACACACACACACACACACACACACACACACACATATATATATATATATATATATATATATATATATATATATATATATATATATATATATATATATATATATGTGGTGACTAACACATCCGTAAAATGGATGAAGAATCTAAATGGATCCCAGAAAGGGCTCTAAACATGCATTTAGTACCAACTATTGGATTCTGTAGGACGTTTTAAGCAATGATACTGTGGAAAAAAAAGGTTAAGAAAAACCAGAGTATGGAACAAAACCATCTATGTTGGACAGAGACGCCATGAACAAACTGAGGTAATCACAGGCGGTGAGTGATATAATTTCCGCTTTATATTCACATTATAGAAAAAGCTATTTTTCGCTTGAATCGCCCAAAAGCATTTACATATAAACCGTTGTCTGCTACAATATGATGGTGTTTGAGCCACTACATGGACCAATACGCTTAGGGGTTTTTGTTATTGACTCATTCTGTATCACTGATGTTTTTCATATTAACCAGAATTCATAGAAAAATTGTATATTCCCACTCTTGACGAAATATGTGATTGACAAGATTTATTGCAATAAGATGCTCTTTGATAAAGCAACACCCATCATTGTTTCAGGCTCAAAACTGGAGAAACTATAAACTTCGATCCAGATGACAAGAACAAGACTACAGATTTTCTCCAACTCTGTAGGGTTATGATGGAGCAGTTTGGAATGACAGCCGGCTTTTCATCGGTAAGTGAGCATGGGGGACATATTCATAGTTTGTAGCGGAAAGTAAACACAAGGGCTACAACGATGGTTTGCTCAAGAAATCATACACAAGGTGCAAATACCAAGGGTTTACCCACATCTTTTGCCATTGTCCAATCGGAATTTTACGTGCTTGTCCATAAGATATGCCTAAACTGTCCTTATATAATTTCATGAGCTTATTTGCTTTCAATGGCCAGGACATTTGCCATTTGAAATATTAAAATAAGTTGTAGTTAGGGCAAGAGCGAAATGGTCTTAAGGCACCCTGCTAGCATTTTGCCATGCACTCTTCTGTCTTAGAGATGTACATTAAATTTAAATTCGTATTCAGGATAGCTATAACTTAACGGGTCCAATAAAATAACTGGACAGGTAAACAGATAGAAACTTGATAACAATAGAGTTTTATATGTTGTGGTTGATAACTGTATCAGAACATGTAAAACGAAACGTATTTACCGTGTGGATTTTTCTTTATATAATTTTCCGCTTTTATACATTCAGGCTACAGCTCATGAGAAAAACCCACCAGGAAAAGTCAGATTCACAAAGGAAGAAAAATGGGAGAAAGTGTTGAAACCTGGAAAGAGATCATTTGCCATTCATTATCTACTTTGCGGCTACTAACCGGAGAAGTGAATTTATGTCACGTCTTTGTAAGCCTTTTATTCGAAAGAGTTGTACAAAGGCTATATGACTTCTTTATTAAGGAAACCTAAACACTACCACATTATAAGCTCGTGAGGTAGCAGTGGTGGCATGGAATAAGTTGCAAATCTAGTGGCCTTTCAAGGTGTCTCAATTTCTTAATTATCCAGCAAATAAATTTTACTCATACACCTGGCTTGTTGTTTATATATTCGGTATGCTTGGGTTCATACACACATTTTACATAATCAATCGACCAATAAAAAGCAATGTGCAGAGCCGTTTCGTAGTCATCTACAAAAACGATAGTAATACTATTGCCATATCGTCCTAATGCTCAATGTTTCGAAAACATTTCGCTCTTAAATTCAGGTCTTTTTGGCTCGGTGTACTTTGATAGACCCCTGTAAGAAGTGGAAAAGTCTGTGTATCTGAAATCTGGCCGCGTTCCGCACACAGGCTACAGACGATACCAACTGCGATGGGGTGTGACAGGTGTATGCTTTATACAAATTTACTTCGAGGTTTATACTTTAATGCTGCAGTTCAGCACATATGCCATGAGTATTCGGAACACGGTACACACATTTCAGTTGACAGACCAGGAAAACGCAAACGCATGCGTCACAAGTTCCATCCATTTCAGATACATTCACACTTGGTACATGCCTAGGGTCACATATTCATTCTCCCAAGTCCGTGAAGGCAGCCACAGCAACAGCACATTTTCAAATTAATATAAGCAAAAACTAAACATTTCAAATTGTTATAAATTTGAAGGCTCGCATAACTATTCACACAGGACCACATATCTATTTTGATAGTTCGCATTGTATTCATATGTTGACAGGTAGTGCTGGAATGTAACGGTGATTTCTCGATCATCGTGCTTTTTTTGCAACCAAACAGGTTGTTCATGGATTGGGCAAGATTAGAATATACGCTTGGTTAGCTTTATACTGTTTACAATGGCATGAGTCTGAATGAAGATAATAAACCTGTTTATACCAACTTGTACCGCACTTTTCCGGACCCTAATTATTTAGGCATTCAATTGTTGGCCTGACTGTCCAATCAGCAAGTGGCCGAGTCGGGCCCACGCTTTCATATGACATGTTCACAACAGATGCCACGGCTAACGCTAGTGATTACAGCACGGATTGTGCTGAACGGTGAAAATCTTTTACCTAACATGTGACATCAGTGATGAAATGTGCATTTTTAGTTTGCTGACGGTTTGATTTTTCATTACCCCCAAGCACATCATGTGTTTTACTTTCTGATCCTTCCACATTAAACCCGGCCAGCGTGGTACAGCACAAAATGAAAACAAAACAGGGTGCGCTTTCCGAACTCAGGCCGAAGTGAACCAAATAAACCCGAGTCATATGAACTGGTCTATTGCATCGCTTGAAACCTGGCAGAGAAAAAACAGTTTTCTTCCCATATATTCAAACCTCATTCATTCACTTTGTGAGTCCTGGGTTGCTCGCCAGGCGCCATTTTGACAGTGGACACATTTTATCGTCCGTTTTCTCCCAATCAGAATCGAAATAGGAAAACATGAGCCAATCGATTTCATTATCTTATGGCTATGTGGTCACCACAATAAACCCAATGTCACGTAATCGGGAGCATCAACTATCTCGCAGTGCAGGTTATTTAAGATCTCTGGTCTGATGATATACTAGGCACAAATGGTAGTAGCATTCAAAACGATCAGGCTTCAAAGTAAACAAGTACCAGTGTACATCTTAAAGTCTACCTGTAAGATAACAAATGAATAATGGTTATCTAAATGCAATGACGTTATAGTACAGATGTTCCGTAGCTTGTGAATCATCTACCATGAGATATGTCTGCATCAGATACCATACCATGAATTTGGACGCCATACGAGTTTGTCATGCCTGACATTTTGACTCGAAGAGCACCCTTTTTGGAAGCCGTTCCTCTGACAAGTATAATCAATGTCATGGGCTTCAGTGGAACTTTAGCTGCGTGCAAAATTGTACAAACATAGTATATGTGTTTACCAAACAACGCGAGGGGCCCTTTCCTTTGTTGCCTTTCATGATTCATGATTGTGTAAATAAAGTAATGTTTCTTAAGTGAAATACATATTTGAAGAGAACTTATAATAGGATCGTTTCAAAGCAAATTGTACTGATGTGTATAACGAAGCTCAAAATACTGAACAGGGATATAGTATGTTATGAGATGCTGATATACGTCTATCATGAAGAAAAGACATCTAGAAAATCGTTAAATCAAACAACCATTTAATGACCAATGTATTTGTTATCAATGCACAGTACGTAAAAATCATTTAAGTGGAACAGTACGAATTCGTTTATATGCAATATAATATATACAATTTATGGCATTAAATCAACACACCCATTACGTACTAAGCATGTTATTAGGCCGATTCATTTAAAGCAAACATACACAACTCATGAAAGATCATCAGTAAAATCACTTATAAAAATAAAACACTAGACGTGCATATATCTTTAATGACAATGACCCAATAATCGAAGATCAAAAACGTTTTAGTAGACACATTTAATTATTTCATTGTAATTTTAGGTCTCAAATATGTCCGTGAGCTTTCACCATATAAGTATTATTTGACAGGTAATAACACACTGGGGCCGAGTGGCCAAAAGTGGGACCTCCAGGCCCCTCTAATCTCTTTTTGAGATAGGTTTTTGGCCCGATGTAATATCTGCATGAAAATAGTCATGTGAGTTAGATATGCACTGGAAATTAAAATTTAATCTTTACTTGACTTTGGAAAGAAACGGAACTTGGAAATGTATCTATATTCTTATATCTGGCTAAATTTACTTCCATATGTGCCCATTTACTAACAAATTGATGGCAATAGTTAATAAGTTCGAAATCTTAGGATATTTCTGAAAAAAATGTTGCACAATAACTCAGAACTAAGCCAGTCACATTTATAATTCTACATAAAAATGCATTTCCCGAAATATCAAGATAAGTTTCTTAAAAGTTGATCAGAGATACACATCTAGGGATGCAGCTTAAAGAGTAGGTGATTCTAAAAAAACAAAAAGTTTGCCAAAAATAATTATATTTTAGTAAATTTAGGCCGGTTTATACACAAAGCCTCGTTTTGGATTTTCAAAATCACAGATGGCCACCTTCTTGGCTGAACCAGAAGCTAGTGTAAACGCGCATAACTCTCCTTAACTTTGAGGTATCATGATGATTTTTTAAAATGTATCTATTCCTTGAGCCCGAGCTGCTAGGTGTACTCTTATTATTCCTCACAGCGTTGCATGGCAGCAATATTGGAATTAATATAACAGCATATTCCTTGTAGTTATCTCCTAATTTGTGGTCTAAATTCGATTTTTTCCCAAAATATTCTACAGAAAACTTTTGACAAGTTGACCTTTTCGACTTTTTGTTTCATTTCATAGAATAAGTCATCTCACAATGGGAAAGTTTCTTCTGAATTGAAGACAAAAGACTTTACTCCTAGTCCACGCAATGTTCCAAAAGTTTAGTGCCTGTAGACCAATTCTTATATAACCTGTGTCTCTTTATAAAGTATCAGAAATGGTTATGAAAACTAGATTATGTAATTTCTTGAATGGTGTTTGCAGTTGTACAAGATCATTCTACTTAAATGACATAGCGTTTTTCTATTCCCCTTTTTGATGCAAACGACTACTAATCTAGAAGAAGGTGGGATTGGGATATTTGTACAGATTTGTCAAAAGTGTTTCACGCCATCAGTCATCAGTTTCTTTCAGAAATGATTGCGTTTTATAAATTATGTAAAATTCCGCTCTTCTCGGTTTATTTCCTATTTAATGGGTACAAATCAAGTTAGGTATGACGGTATATATGTCCCTTGAACCTAATATCAAAGGTTTGTATGACACGTTTCGATACCAGGACCTCTATTCATTTTATTTTATATAAAAGTGTTCACTTTAAATGCAATGGCTAATTCAGAAATGCAGAAAATTATGCTTTGCTTAAAACTAATTATGTTGACATCAGCCAACCAGGAAACAATTTAATAAACGTTTTGAAAACACAAACGGTAGCATATTGTAGACCTGAATATACGTTTTAATGGTCAGAAGATTGAACGCGTTCGGAGTGTCTGATTTCTTTGAAAGAAGACATAGGTAAAGTACAATATTAACTGTATGGTATTGCCACTTTCCAACATTGTTGGACGTTTTGGCAATGTAAATCTTTATTGACCAAAACGTATATTATCTACCACATATTCTACAGTTGTCCACCATTAAATGATTAAATGAATACATTTGTATCTTTTTGTCAAGAAACACTTCCCGGGTCTGTTTACCCTATTCTGCAGTCCAAACTCTTGACACTCCGTAAGCTTAGCTACCACTGTCATCAGTATGAAATGGAAGTACTGTTGTCCATATTACACACGTTCTTCTGTAGAATTTTGACCTAGGCTGCATTAGCCCAAATATATTAAAGGGTCTTTAGGGGTAACTATACAGAACATGTTTCGGAATCTGTACCGGTACAGGACTATCTGACCAGCGGCTCCTTGTCTAAGCCAAATATCGAGCAAAGACAACCCACATAATCATGAATAAATATGACCGTGTCAAATGATGAATTAGCCAAATAATTGAAGCTTTGCTTATAAATGCGGAGCTTCAATATGAATAAAGAATGCCTGTCAAACTAAACATAATTACTAAAGTTGAATAGTACAACTTGGGATAAGAATAATTTGACTCGACTCTGTACTAGTACCCTCCGTTTCTAGCTAGATAGTTCACCTTAGTTTAAGCACTTGCCAGTCTATAACTGAAGTAGAAACAAACTAGGGCATCATTTTCAATCTCCGTAATTATGAAATCAACAGTTACAGCTATACCACTTGTACAAAACTTAGTTTAACCACAAGGCAGTATATAATTGAAGTCGAAACAAAGTGAGGCATTATATTCCGTCCCGGTGATTATAAAAGGCCAGTTACTGCTAGACCACTGGTACAAACCTGGAGAATACCTAACAAGTACTGTAACAACGTAGTATACTCTGGACATCAACATATATGACCAAGGAAAAATAAAGTTGTGCCTATTCAAATTTACGTGGCTAAAATTTACAAGGGACTCTTTCTGTGAAAACATAGTATTACACACCTATGGAATCTTGGACTGTTAATGTGCACAAAGTATACTGAATTAACAACAGAAAAAATACAATACTTTGCATATGTTTTTCATGTGACTAATACATAAGTAACATATTTGCAGATGATTATAAGGAAAATACAGCACATAAATGCACGGAAGGATGTGCTAGACATTGTGTGTACGGTCTTCTGTACAAGAGGGAATTATAGTTCATTTTTTTATGTAACCGTGGTTAGAGTGCCCCAGTTGGGAGATAAAACAAACTGTCAAAACAACAAGAGAGTAATATTTTACATTTGTGAGCACAGACTTTAAGGTAGCTCCTAAAACACCAGGAATATAAGTTTTGCGGTGACACAGCACGTTCAATCTACATTCTTAGTACATAATACTTCAATGAGGAAAAATTGACACACCTGACCTGAGACAGGTGGCAGCAATATTGTTAACCGATCATCCAACATTTGAAATAGAATCTCGATTATTACAGACTTATGACTGACTTAAAGAACAAGGTTTGATCCACTTTTGAGACACAGAGGAAGATAAAGACAGACAGAGAGAGAGAGAGAGAGTTTGATCCACTTTTGAGACACAGAGGAAGAGAGAGAGAGAGAGAGAGAGAGAGAGAGAGAGAGAGAGAGAGAGAGAGAGAGAGAGAGAGAGTGTTTGTCTGCTAAGGTGTTTACTTTAAGTAAGGTTTTTTTTTTTTTCACTTTTTACCTTTTTATTCAAAGGATTAGATGTCTTTATTCCTTTTCTTGAAATCGGTTTTGGCGAGACCTTCGAGAAGACAGACAACAACAATTGCAACTTGCAGATTAATGTACTCGGTCGTAAAAAATTATAGCCAGATTAATGGATATTTTAACAGGTTTGTGCAACTATGTGACCGATTGTTCAGAGCGGGCAAAGCATTAAAGAAAGATTGGACCAAAAACTACAAGAGGCCTTCATATTGGCTAGTGAGCCTGTTGGCTAATTGTTTTTTTTTTAAACCAAAAACTGCAGCAGAGTGATTGTTTGTCTTTGTAAGTATGAGATGTCAAGTCCAGAGACATCAGATGTACAAGTTCTGCGATGATACAGAATGCTAAGGAGGATTCCTCTAGTAGACAATATACATATGAAGGAATCTAATATCCCTGACATAAAACACACCCTAGCCCAGTAAGGTTGAGAATGATATAAATTGATCCTCTCATCATTTTTTAAATAGAGTATTCATAGATGTAGACAATTGATAGGCCACCATTTTTGGACGATTTTCTAAAGAACTTTCTCTGGTTTCAACATTTTTGTCTTCAAAACGTGCTCATATTTGTGAGTGCCTCTGTGAGTATGGGCACACATGTATATCATTTATCAAGTTGTGTATGATATAGATGTGGATACACGCGAAAAACCAGGGCTCCTCTCACAGTGTTCGCGCTTTTATGATCGCCTTTAGGGCAAATAAAAGAAGAGGTCACATAATGGTGAAAACAGAATAAGAAAAAACAAACTCTTGTTAACCGTACATGTACCAACACACAAAAAAATTCGACGAGAACAATAATGTTCTGGATCTTCGAAACAGACTGAATTGGTCAGAAATGCTGAAAATATGCAAAGGCACAAAGAAAGCTTTTTGGTAGAGATTACCTCAGTTTGGCAAGTGAATTTGAACATCAACCATGACCACAAGCATGTTGTATACTTGTTGGATCTGAGGTGTGCGCATGTATGAAAAACTTTCATTCATGATTCTCAGGTGCTA
Source organism: Hermodice carunculata (assembly GCA_964020975.1). Taxonomy (NCBI): domain Eukaryota; kingdom Metazoa; phylum Annelida; class Polychaeta; order Eunicida; family Amphinomidae; genus Hermodice; species Hermodice carunculata. The sequence goes on from OZ026627.1 coordinate 1,472,729, forward strand.
TTTTCTATATTCAGCAAGTTACATGGTTGCCCTTGTCAAAGTCAAAAAGGCACCTACCTTCTGGTTTTTATCAGAGGCAGCAAAGTTTGTGAATACCTGTTCATTTTTTTATGATTAAAGAGACTGAAATTGCTGTAGCTCACTGTCAAACAACACTCTACATAAAAGGCGACATTCATATTTAACTGCTATCCTGCTCACTTCCTGTGTTGCCAGGGCAACAGACTGATGCTTCCACCATGATGAGGGCAGATTTGCATTATATACGACATGAACATCCATAAATAACACTTTTCAACCAAAAGGGAGCTCATTACTAGTCAATTTAGGCACCCCCTATGTTTCAAATATATGTTAAAACATTTTCTTACAATTATTCTGTGTTCGTGTTTTTTTATTTTATTAAGAAAGTACTTTTGACCATGCTTAATACATGGATATGCCCTGACGCAGGTGGCTCCCTCTTTTGCTCAATAGATGTTAGAGCAGAACCACATTTCAATCATTAAAGTTTGACAAGTATATTTGCAATACAAATTTAGTTCACAATTTTGGATGTATGGATAGAATAAACAATAAAACAATAACAAATACATATAGGAAAAGGTTATATTAATGTTGATAAAGTAACCGCAGGTAGAATTGTAGTAAGGTCGCACGAACTGATTGACCTGATAATTCATTCGAGGAAGCAAACATTATCATGATTGACCCAGACACACAACAAAATCAGTTCAGTTGGGCGATACTTATTTTATTTTAAACATATTTATTTCACATGGATTGCCTAAATAGTTACAAAGAACTAATCTGGAGGCTCTCCACAACAAACATGACGCACAAAGTATTTACAATATACACACAGGACATACAATCTATGAATTGACATATGATATGACGTATCTAATTCGGTACAATTGAATCAAAGACAAATCTGAAGCGTTGACAGCTGAAAAAAATCTAATATATCAATATAATAAGCTGGAAGTGGCTCAAAATTCAAAGCGTCTTGTTTTCACTATGTAAGTCTGCACAGCTTCAAATATTTGGTAGTTAACATCATCACTGAGTTCTGAATTGCCCTGTTTAAAGTATTGTATAGGTATGTCACTAGAAAAGTGAACTAAGAGATTTGGATGCACACCAGGTGCAAGGATGTGACACACCGTATCCAGTAAATCTTGCCTGTACACTAGGAATTTAGGGCAGGTCAGGAAAAAGTGGTAAATGTCTTCGTTTTGGTTGGAGCATGAGCAGGCAGGTGATTGGACTATATTTAAATTGTGGAGTTGGGAATTAAGCTGAGAGAACCCAAGGCGCAACTGAGTGTGACAGATATTGGGAAAGCGCTTACCGTACGAAAAGTAGGAGGGTATGGGGTCAACAGATAATAGAGTCGATTTTAATTTAGATTTGAAGATATCAAGTGACGCAGACTCTCTAATATCGAGTGGTAAGTTATTCCAAAGGAGAATACTGGATGGGAGAAAGGAGTCTCCAAATCGTTTAGTTGTGAATTTGACCTGTCTAATGTTGAGCCGGTTACGCAGGCTAATATTTGAGGTGAGTCCGATATTACGAGGTACAAGGTCTGAAGGGTAATTAGGGGTCATTTTATGGATCATCTTATAAAAGAGTACTAATTTGTGATATTTGCGTCTAGTGGAAAGACTTTGCCAACCAAGTTCAGTTAGAAGCAAATGGCGGGGCGTATGTTTCAAGGCACCCGTACAGATACGGGCTGCTTCGTACTGAACGGCTTCTAGAGCTGCTGATAAACCTTCCGTACAATTGTCAAAGAGGACACACCCATATTCCAGTATGGGACGTATCATTGTAGTGTATATTCGGGTTAAAGCATTGCGAGATAGTTTAAATTTAAGACGCCGCAACAGGGCCAAACGTTGACTGGATTTATTGGTGATGCATGTGAAATGGGAGTACCATGAGAGCTTTTCAGAAAGTGTAATGCCAAGGTGTGTGTGCTCATTTGCTTCTGGTATGGGTGTATTTCCCAGGATAAGGGGTGGATGAATGGGTTTGTTGATTTTGGAAGAGAAAAGAACAGCTATGGATAAAAAGGGCGTGACCATGCTTTTCGTTCCGAATCAAAGGCCAAATTAAATGGACATGTATGAAATATAATTCAGGTATTGAAAGCGGAAGAAAAAGGCTAATGGAGAAGTTTAGAAATCAACGTACCATACATACGTATTTCCTTTGACTCAGTATACCTTATACAACGCGGCGTAAAGGGGTTCCTGCAGTCAGTCAACCTGAACAAAAACAACGGGTTTCTCGAATCACCCCCTATTGCATATGCAGCCCCAGAAATAAATTTTAAGGAAACCATGCATCCCAGGCGTTCTATGCCATCATGCATGTTCAATTGTTGTATAACACATGTTTCTAGCTTAGACATGTCAAACGCAGTGCACTCTGATTAGCGAAATTAACATTAGACTGGGGCCACTATTTCTGCGTTGTCAAAGAAATAAAGTACACGTGTATTATTATAAGTGGTGCATCATACCCGAAGAAAAGAAAATATACAGTAACCATCTTGGTTTTCAAGGGTCAAAATGGTTGCCAATTGCCGAACAAAACCCCAAAATGGATTCCTGACCATCAAATTAGCTAAAGACTGGATGACGGGGTTTGTCCACCACAAAATCGCAAATAAAACTTTTTCTACCAACTTGATTTCAAATATTTTTGCAGCATATGATAACATATACTTATACACTTCAGATGATAGAATGAAACATTTTTACACCCAAAAATAAGGAATTTTCCTTCATAATGATATTATACAATATGTGGACTTTGCAGCAATTTGTACGTGGGGGGACCAGCAAGGACCTCAATGGCACACTTATTTAGACCTGCAAACTTTGAGGTGACAGTCAACCAATGAATGGTAAGCAAGGCCCAGTGCATGTGTAACAGGGCATCCAAGCATGACGCAATGACCACAGACAAATGCAAACCATTTCAACAGGGACCATATACAAGGATTTGAAGCTAACTCGTTTTCATTATTCCGGCAAATAAAATGGATGCCACTGTTTATTATTGTTAAAAAAATTGCGATATGTATGGACCATGCTCTGCTACCAAAAAAAAGGAGTCTCTGCAAAAAAAAGACAAAAATTATAGAAAGGCATAGGTGTATAGGGTTAGGTTCCATGCCTCATATTATATACTTCATCACAAATCTATTTAAAAAGTCAAATAAGGCTATTGTCAAGCATGGTGATTTCATTGTGGTATAGGCAAATAGTTACATGTATATTGACGACAAAGAGGTTTAACATTGATATAATAATTATAAGGAATGGAAGCACTCGCTGGTATTTTCAGTGTTCATAGGGGAGGAGGTTCAAACCTGAAAATCATGTCCATATATGCAGGTCAGCTTTGCCACAAGAAGATGCGCAGTTAATACCACAAACCTGACCTGTTTATAGCAACTCCTCTTCATCAGTGTCTTCATCTTCTGATTCTAAATGAATTATGAAGGGCTGAATCTCTTCTGACACATTCAGTGCATCTTTTTTCCGGTATCCTTCCTCAATTTCATTTTTAACTTTGTTGACGCATGCAACCCATCTTTCTGTTGTTGTTTCTTGTAATGCTTCTTCAACTATACGCTGTACATCTTTCAATTTAAAAGTAGAATTTTCTTGCCCAACTAGCCCTTTTACATCCCCCCAAATTAACTCAATTGGATTAAGGTCACAATGGTATGGTGGTAGTCTTAGTGCCTCGTGCCCATGTTCCTTTAACAGTTCATCAAATTTGAATTTAGGGGGTGGCTTGTTCTGTTTAATGAGTTCATAAAGTTTGGGTTTGGTCATTTTGTTTTCAAATTTAATATTGTTCTTCACTAACCACTCCTGCATTTCAGCTTTCCTGTTATTGGATGTGGGCGTTTTTGTACCTTCAACCCTAACACTGTGATACGAGGCATTGTCCAATACTACCAGGCTCTTAGGGGGTAATGCGGGAAAAAGTTTTTTGATGGTCCAGTCCATGAATACTGTAGCATTCATCTCCTTATGGTAGTCCCTTCCATCTGTGGAAAGAGATTTAAACACAAGCTCACATCCTGGCAAAAATCCCATACTGCCACCAGCATGCAACACTATGAGTCTTTCCCCCCTTCCTGCTGGTATTTTTCTCCCGTCTTTGGGGTCAGGAGGCAACCACTGATACGATGCTGTATGGTTTGCATTTACCCATGTCTCATCAAGGTAAACAATATTGTATCCACTATTTCTTCTTTGTTTTATTGTTCTTAGGTACTGATGTCTTTGGGCTACCAAATCAGATCGTTCACACAATACTGCTCGATTAAAAGTTTGGCACTTTCCACATCTGCAGCCAAATTTTTGCATCAGCTTCAGTATGGTATATTTTGACACGTGTAAATTATGGTCATTTTCCAATTTTTTTTTAACCTCCTAGTTGACATGAATTCATTCTTTCGGTAAAATTCCTGAATCGTTGTCCGCACAATATGCTGGTCGAACTTGTCAAGTGTTTCTTTTTTCTTATTTTCATATAATGGTTTGAATTGGTCCCTTTCTCTTCTTCCTTGATCAGTCTGTATAAATATTTCTCATTAATACCAAACGCATGAGCTGTTCTCTTCCGAGCACATGAAAAAGAGTAAAAGGGAGCGCCTCTTTTCTTCTCGCCTTCAAAATACTTGTAAATTTGAAGAATCAGTTTCCTACCTTCAGCTGAAAATTTCATTGTGGCTGAATTTTCAAGATTATGCCCTTGTTGACACCTGTGTAAGGCTGACATGTGACATTGGTTTCAATAATATAAGGAATGTATGTTCAATCATTGGACGCAAACTTGTATTGTTTCAAACCAATCATATGATTATCTGAGTGCGACCAGTGCAACTAAAACAGTCACACAGTGATTGTCATGCTTTTTGTGCACGTGTATTTGTTTGTTATGAGCCATTGAGGTTCCCGCTGCTACCCCCATGTACAAATTGCTGCAAAGTCCACATATTGTACAATGTCATTATGAAGGAAAATTCCTTATTTTTGGGTGTAAAAATTTTTCATTCGATCATCTGAAGTGTATAAGTATATGTTATCATATGCTGCAAAAACATTTGAAATCAAGTTGGTAGAAAAAGTTTTATTTGCGATTTTGTGGTGGACAAACCCCGTCATCCAGTCTTTAGTTGCGGCTATTAACACATTCCCCTTTGTACCAAAGCTAATGACGCATGTACTATTTTCTTTCAGGTGCTATTTAGCTTAATCAATGCTAATTAGAGGACTTTGACCACTATTAATGACATTCTATCACCAATGCAATGCCTGAGCTGAGTCCCCCACACCCAAAAGTAGTAAGATTTGTTGTATAATACACGTTTACAGCTCATGCATGTCTAAAGTGGTCCATTGTACCTAAGGAAAATAAAATATCCATCGGCTATCTTGGTTCTGAAGGTTTAAATGGCCGCCAATTGTCAAAATAACCCCAAAATGGATTATTGACACGGAAATTAGCCAGGTGCGACTAGTCACGCATTTATTCTGTTATCTTATTAGCAGATATGTACTTCTTTCTCTCAGGTTCTAATTAGTATTATATATGCAAAGGTTCTCTTTAGATTTTCTCTTTAATGCAAAGGTTCTCTTTAGATTTTAATTTCATTTCGCCCCAAGGAACACCCGTGGCAAGTGGGACCTTTGCACTATTATAAAACGCAGTGTACACTCTCTCAGCAAGTCTACTATCGAAATTTCACTCATCTTTAACACAACGTTAAACATGTATATTTACATTCAATCTAACTTTTAACATTGCAAGTATAGGAGACAGCCTGGTGTGTTATGGTTCCATAACACGCTAGCCTTGTGTGTTATGGAACCATAACACATGTGTCCCACCCACATTCGAATAAGCCACGCCTACCTGGGTTTCCGGAACTTAACACTTGAACATGCTCGGCAAATCTGTTTTTAGTCGTTTCTCTTAATTCTAGGTATTAAGTTTCTAAATTTCGTCTAATTGAGCAGAAAAATTGAGAGGGAATTGTAAATATAAGCATTAAGGGTCGCTTTTGTGTGTGTTATGGCATAATGACGAGGGTGATTGAAGCTGGCATGTCAACTTCAATCACGCGCGTCATTATGCCTGAACACACACAAAATCGACCCTTATTTCTTAAGTATGAACGATATGGCCATCCACGTACTGACTTTAATCAAGAATAGCTTGGAGAGGTGGAGGTGCGCAGGCTTGCAGAGGTACATCAGGACTTCTATTTTCAATCATTGGGATTTATAGATGGCATTCTACCGCCACTTTTTAAGCCGACGAGACACCAAGAAGAGGTTTATAACAGGCATAAGAGGACACACGCCCTAAACTATCAGTCCATTGTGACCCCGAATGGCTTGAGAACCAACCTGTTTGGGTCAATGCAGGGCAGGAGGCATGATGCCGGTCTTCTGGTGGAGAGCAGTTCGGCTACATGTAAAAATGCCCTTATATGTCAAAAAACCAAAAAAAAAAAAAAAAAAAAAACCCAAAACAAAAAACCCCCTCAAACCCCCCCCAAAACACCACCCCCCAAAAAACCCACAAAAAACCCCACCCTGGGTTGTATGTGTAAAACTCAACGATGTATGTAAAGGCTTTTGTTATATATATGACAATATTGCCTACCACAAATGTAAAGTCAATTAATAATGTATGTAAAAAAGCGCCAACTACAAATGTAAAAATAAAAAACCGCCACATGTAAAAACAGATACAATGAGTCAAGCAAAACATATAAAGGCTGTTTGTAAAAGAGTTGTTTACACCTCAAAACAGCCGTCAAAATTCTACATTTTGTCCATGATGAAGGTCAAACCCGTAGATTTTCATAAGGTTTCATTTTTCAGGGAAATAGTACGAAAACTGAATTAAAACATACATCTACACGAATTCCTGCCCGGTTTGTTTTCTTGCTTTTGAAAAAATGGGCCAATATTCAAGCCCTACATCAGAAAGTGGGTGTCAAACTCTTTAAATATTACATATTAATCCTGTTTAAAATATTGTATAGGCAGCATATATCTTTCTCTGCAAGCCCGTGATGTAGACGGGGCTCTGTCGCATATGGTCTCGAGCTCCACTGTCATTGCCCCACGGAGACCATTCACCTGACTTAACAAAATGATTCCTATTGATCACCTCCCGGGGCAGAGCGATGTTTAGCATTGGGGTAAATTTGGTTCGTTTTGCCACATTTCAGTTTTATGCAAAATTATCATGAATTAAGTGAAATGCTATTGTGACTGGCCCCAAAATATATGAACACGATAAACGAGAACAAGTCAAATGTCCATTTGTTACAAATATAAATGGAATACATAAATGCCATTTTCTGTGTGCATAGCTATCCGTAATACAAATTGGACAAGGCATCTTCTTCTATCTGCGAATGTGTGAAAACGTTCATGAACAGTCTGAGTTCCTACTACTTTGCAACATGTGTGCTTCATGGGTTATCCGAGGACGGCTGTCGTGATCCACAGTGGTAACTCCCACGGGACTGCAGATAGCAGATACCGTACGGAGAGTTCTTATTATGAATCTCTCCAATATGAAAGTCAGACATCCGTTAATGGAGCACAGGTTAATAATCTTGGTGACAGCGAAAAAATGTGACGTGATGTGTTAAAAAAGCTGAATATCAGAGGTTGTTTTAAGGTCTCTTTGACGTGTTCCAGTTTCGTTCTGAGTGACACCATTCAGTAATAGTGCTTTACGTTGGCTCAATGACGACAGGGCCAAAGCATATCAAGTGGTGGACACTTCCTATTCCTGGAAGTTAAAAATGAGACTGGCAGTAAAGTATTATTTTATTAACCAGTACGAAAATACCAGAAAAGAAAAAGGATTGTATTTCATCGGGTTTGTCTATACTGACGTAAAATGGAATTCGGTAAAATGTCTGTGAATGGGATTCTATTTTCTGTTCAATATAAGGTAAACAGTTCATTGATTCAGTCTCGTTATTCTGAAAACTGACATGAAATAACGAGGTTCTGTTCTTAGAACTGAAAAACAAATTATGGATGAGTAAACCTAATTTCTCGTGATTTTTTTTTTTTTGGAGGGGGACAGGGGCGCGGTTTCAAAATTCTCGTTAGAAATGTTTGATTAAAAGGGTTTTTAAAACCTGCATGGTACACCTTGGAGGGCTATTTGTGATCTATATGTGGTTCAAGGTTTTATCGAGAAGTTACGCCCTCTAGAGGCCAGTTTACAGTTTAGAATAATTATTGCCCCGTTCCTGTCTCGGTAGTAATGTACGCATACAAAAATATGTAAAAATAGTTCTCCTTTCCAAACAAATATTCTTGTAGGAAAAATTCTGTCGGTAAGGGAAAAAAACTGGGTAGGAAATAGGTGTGTATACAGGTATGAAATATGTTTACCTGGACGTTTTTGTAATCAATAATGCTAATAGTGCTAATATTTTTCCGTCCTGAGATATGCATGCAAAAATGGCTTATCTGCGGTGCTAGCCAACTTGATAGTCTTTTACACATCATTAGTGGTGCTAGTCGACTCAGTACTTGTGATTGTATTTGTAATGTTTGAATTTCTCATTGCATGTGCGGAGTAATACATATTGTATGTGTGTAGACATTTTCGTTGTGTGTATAGAAATTCCCGAGGTGTGTATGCAGAGACAAACATTCTACTAATGTAATGACGGTATATGTAATTTGAACACTCTTTAGCATGCAGGACATATAGGGCAGTATTGACCTCTAGTTTATGTCAATAAAATATTTACTCACTTACTTATTGCTCTACTTTTTATTACTTGAATTTTCTGACAGTATATCATATTTGTTCTAATTACACCCCTTCCTACCGGAGGAGGGGCATATTGTAATCGCTTTTTCAGTGCGTCGATGCATGTGCGTCTATCCGTCCGCTATTAGCATCCTGACTGTCATTCGCTTGTTCTTCAACTTTGATTAATGAAACATTATACATAGGTGCATCTGGACATAAGAGTATGTCATGCACCAAAAGTAGGTCACTAGGTTAAGTATCTGGGTGCCGGTGACATATGCTTGTAAAATCGTATCCGGGCTATAATTCCTTTAGTATTTTACTTAGTTTTACGAAACATCACACACACATATGTTTTGACCTACAAATGTGTCATGTAACAAAGGTAGGTCACCAGGTCGAGTATCCGCGCCACGCTGATACTTTCATGTAAAACTGCATTACACTTCATGTCCGGGTTGCAATTCTCCTGTCCTTTGACTTACAATCATGAAACGTTTCATACCCGTGTATCTGGGGACAAGAGGGTATCATGCATATAAGTAGGTCACTAAGTCAAGTTTCTGGGTCATAGGCAATTTTTATTGACTACAGTCATAGCAAAATGAGACCCGTCATTAGCAAGGTTATAAATGAGGCGAGTGGGTCATCGATCCAGCAAATCTCTGATTTTAACTATTTTATATTTTGTGCTTTAAAACCAGAAATAACGGTTACATGCATTTTATATATTAGCCACAGGATTTCAAATTCTGTAAGGTGCAATTTTGTGTCACTCCCCTTATAACCGGTGAAGGTGTTATCGCAGGCACTCAGCCATGTGTATCAAGCACAAGAGGCTCTGCATAACCTGGGCTGCCTATGGGGAATCCTTTGGGCACCACTGGGTCTTCACAGGTGATATCAAATCCACAATACAAGTCCAGTAGCATAGATATGTGATGGGGTTTCCGTGAGGTGACATCGACCGGTGTTTGTTGTTTCTTTGGGTGTACCATTAGGCCTGGTCACCATTGATATTGCACAGAGTAGAAAGTTCAAGCACCTCTCAAAACATTGACTGGTGAAGAAAGTTTAATGCACAAGTTGTTTCCACAACCAAATCCACGCAGAAAAACAACATCATCAACAACAACAACTACAGCAACAACAACGACAACAACAACAACAACAACAACAAAAATGCAGGTCACTCAAGGGCAAAGCCAGCCAACATCCGTTCATGGCTTCCCACAGGTGGAGCTACCAGTAGCATGTTGCATGACGCCCAGACCTGTGTGTGGAAGGTGCGGTCACCAGCCCCGGGAGATTGAAACAGAAAGGACAATGTACGACAATGTCATAAATTGTCCTTCCCGTTTTTGGCAATTTCAGGCATGCCATTTCACCTCCATGCGCAGAAGGAAAAATAGTACAGCTATAGATCATGGAGCACCATTGAGTGTGTGTGGTACAGCGATAGTGCATGTAAAACAATTGAGTGTGTGTGGTAAAGCTATAGTGCATGTAACACCATTGAGTGTGTGTAGTACAGCTATAGTGCATGTAACACCATTGAGTGTGTGTGGTACTGCTATAGTTCATAGAACACCATTGAGTGTGTGTGGTATAGCTATAGTTCATGGAGCACCATTGAGTGTGTGTGGTACAGCTATAGTGCATGTAACACCATTGAGTGTGTGTGGTACAGCTATAGTGCATGTAAAACCATTGAGTGTGTGTGGTACAGCTATAGCGCATGTAACACCATTGAGTGTGTGTGGTATAGCTATAGTTCATGGAACAACATTGAGTGTGTGTGGTACAGCTATAGTTTATGGAGCACCATTGAGTGTGTGTGGTACAGCTATAGTGGAACTCCATAAAATGTGTTTGGTAGAGACATAACGGAACTCCATTTAGTGTGAATGGTATAGCTTCACTGGAACTCCACTGAATGTGTATGGTAAAGCGACAGTGGAACGCCATTGAATGTGTATGGCACAGCTAAAGTGGAACTCCATTGAATGTTTGTGGTACAGCTATAGCTCATGGAACACCATTGAGTGTGTGTGGTTAAGCTATATTGCATGTAACACCATTGAGTGTGTGTGGTACAGCTATAGTGCATGTAAAACCATTGAGTGTGTGTGGTACAGCTATAGTGCATGTAACACCATTGAGTGTGTGTGGTACAGCTATAGTGCATGTAACACCATTGAGTGTGTGTGGTACAGCTATAGTTCATGGAACACCATTGAGTGTGTGTGGTACAGCTATACTTCATGTAACACCATTGATTGTGTGTGGTACAGCTATAGTGCATGTAACACCATTGAGTGTGTGTGGTACAGCTATAGTGCATGTAACACCATTGAGTGTGTGTGGTACAGCTATAGTGCATGTAACACCATTGAGTGTGTGTGGTATAGCTATAGTTCATGGAACAACATTGAGTGTGTGTGGTACAGCTATAGTTCGCGGAACACCATTGAGTGTGTGTGGTACAGCTATAGTGGAACTCCATAAAAAGTGTTTGGTACAGATACATGTATAACGGAACTCCATTTAGTGTGAAAGTTACAGCTTCAGTGGAACTACACTGAATGTGTATGGTAAAGCGACAGTGGAACACCATTGAATGTGTATGGCACAGCTAAAGTGGAACTCCATTGAATGTGTGGTACAGCTATAGTGCATGTAACACCATTGAGTGTGTGTGGTACATCTATAGTGCATGTAACACCATTGAGTGTGTGTGGTACAGCTATAGTGCATGTAACACCATTGAGTGTGTGTGGTACAGCTATAGTGCATGTAACACCATTGAGTGTGTGTGGCACAGCTATAGTTCATGGCACACCATTGAGTTTGTGTGGTACAGCTATAGCTCATGTAACACCATTGAGTGTGTGTGGTATAGCTATAGTTCATGGAACACCATTGAGTGTGTGTGGTACAGCTATAGTTTATGGAGCACCACTGTGTGTGTGTGGTACAGCTATAGTTCATGCAACAACATTGAGTGTGTGTGGTATAGCTATAGTGCATGTAACACCATTGAGTGTGTGTGGTATAGCTATAGTGCATGTAACACCATTGAGTGTGTGTGGTACAGCTATAGTGCATGTAACACCATTGAGTGTGTGTGGTACAGCTATAGTTCATGGAACACCATTGTGTGTGTGGTACAGCTATAGTTTATGGAGCACCATTGAGTGTGTGTGGTACAGCTATAGTGCATGTACCACCATTGAGTGTGTGTGGTATAGCTATAGTTCATGGAACACCATTGAGTGTGTGTGGTACAGCTATAGTGCATGTAACACCATTGAGTGTGTGTGGTACAGCTATAGTGCACGTAACACCATTGAGTGTGTGTGGTATAGCTATAGTTCATGGAACAACATTGAGTGTGTGTGGTACAGCTATAGTGGAACTCCATAAAATGTGTTTGGTAGAGACATAAAGGAACACCATTTAGTGTGAATGGTATAGCTTCATCGGAACTCCACTGAATGTGTATGGTAAAGCAACAATGGAACAACATTGAATGTGTATGGCACAGCTATAGTGGAACTCCATTGAATGTTTGTGGTACAGCTATAGTTCATAGAACACCACTGAGTGTGTGTGGTACAGCTATAGTGCATGTAACACAATTGAGTGTGTGTGGTAAAGCTATAGTGCATGTAACACCATTGAGTGTGTGTGGTACAGCTATAGTTCATGGAACAACATTGAGTGTGTCTGGTATAGCTATAGTGCATGTAACACCATTGAGTGTGTGTGGTACAGCTATAGTGGAACTCCATAAAATGTGTTTGGTACAGATACATGTATAACGGAACTCCATTTAGTGTGTGTGATATAGCTTCAGTGGAACTCCACTGAATGTGTATGGTAAAGCGACAGTGGAACACCATTGAATGTGTATGGCACAGCTAAAGTGGAACTCCATTGAATGTTTGTGGTACAGTTATAGCTCATGGAACACCATTGAGTGTGTGTGGTAAAGCTATAGTGCATGTAACACCATTGAGTGTGTGTGGTACAGCTATAGTGCATGTAACACCATTGAGTGTGTGTGGTACAGCTATAGTGCATGTAACACCATTGAGTGTGTGTGGTACAGCTATAGTTCATGGAACACCATTGAGTGTGTGTGGTACAGCTATAGTTCACCGAACACCATTGATTGTGTGTGGTACAGCTATAGTGCATGTAACACCATTGAGTGTGTGTGGTACAGCTATAGTGCACGTAAAACCATTGAGTGTGTGTGGTACAGCTATAGTGCATGTAACACCATTGAGTGTGTGTGGTATAGCTATAGTTCATGGAACAACATTGAGTGTGTGTGGTACAGCTATAGTTCATGGAACGCCATTGAGTGTATGTGCTACAGCTATAGTTCATGGAACAAGATTGAGTGTGTGGTACAGCTTTAGTTCATGGAACAAAATTGAGTGTGTGTGTTACAGCTATAGTGGAACTGCATAAAAAGTGTTTGGTACAGATACATGTATAACGGAACTCCATTTAGTGTGAAAGGTCCAGCTTCAGTGGAACTCCACTGAATGTGTATGGTAAAGCGACAGTGGAACGCCATTGAATGTGTATGGCACAGCTAAAGTGGAACTCCATTGAATGTTTGTGGTACAGCTATAGTCGAACTCCATTGAGTATGCATGATACATCTATAGTGGAACTCCAATTAGTGCACATGGTATAGCTATACCTGAAGTCCATTGAGTGTACATGGTATAGCTATAGTGGAACTGTATAGAGTGTGCATGGGGTAGCTATAGTGGAACGCCATTGAGTATGCATGGTTTAGCTATAGCGGAACTCCATTCAGTGTGCATGGAACACTTATAGTGGAACTCCATTGAGTGTACATAGTATAGGTATAGTGGAACTCCATTGAGTGTACATGGTATAGGTATAGTGGAACTCCATTGAGGGTACATGGTGTAACTATAGTGGAACTCTATTGAGCGTGTATGGTACAACCATAGTGGAACTCCACTGGATGTGCATGGAAATTGCAGCACAAAACTTTTTGAGAACCTAGATTTTTATACGGGGCACCCAGAACCCCCACCAGTCCCCAGTCTCAAAATCATGTATATCAGTTTAAATTGACATAGCTTGTGGTATCTGCAGGCACGGCTGAGAACCCACATGTACAAGATCAGGATGGAGATGTTATCGTTCATGAGCTCAAAGGTGTGTTTCACGGTATTGGTCTCTGTCCAGAGGAACACACTGTAAAGGAGGTGTCGATCTGTTAAGGATAAGAGTTCATGGTTTTCTCATACTCTCACTTCAATTTTTCGTTGGTGTACTTAATGAATACAGACTTACAATAGTATGTCGTATTTTCACACTTCTACACAGCTGTAGCCGGTGGTCGAAGTAATTTCGATACTGATGAATAACACGAGCCTTCATTGACAACAGAAGGGACACCCATATTTGCATGAATTGTCTTTTCGCTTGCACGGAAAATACAGCAAGTCAGTAAGCAGAAGCTCTGACTGGATTTGGTCGAGTGTCCCATTTCAGCTAGGCGACTGGTGCCAAAGGTTGCAGGTTTGAGTCCCACTGGTTCCGAACATAAAATATATATTTTCGGCATTTCCTTAATGCTGGTGGATTTAAGTCCCGGATTCTCGAAATAAATGCCGACTCAATAAATATACTGCATTACCGTGTTGAGATATGGCACTCGCACATAACTACCGCCATTGAACCATTCTTTTTGGGAATGGGGATTTGGTCGAGTGGATATGTGCGTGTCCCATTTCAGCGACTGGTGCCAAAGTTTGCAGGTTCGAGTCCCGCTCATTCCGAACATGAAATATACTACCAACGACAGACCATTTGACTTCTTGAGATAAATGGTCCATATGAATATATGCAGCCCACTCGCAGACAAACGACAGATTGGCAAAATTAGGATACAATGGTATCTATTCTGAAATAGTTCAGGAAAAACATGACCAAAGTTCATAAATCTCAAAACAAACAATGACAGCAAAGAGATTCCAGAGTTAACAAAGCATCAACATTCATCTTCCAATACCAATATGAAGAAACAAATTTCATTCTTGACTTGAGACAGGCAGTCACCCATAAAAGGCAACTGGTGGTTTTAAACTGGTCCTCTAAACCTTTGAAACATTCTTCATAAACTAGAGACTACAGTGTTTCCAAAAGAACGTCTCCAACGAGAAATTGTATGTGATCTTTATAGCAACTCCCAATGTACTGGATTCATTCTAAAAGAAATATGTTCCTATACCCAGTTTAAGTATGCGCTATATTCAGAGTCAATGTGTGTGTGTTTGTGTGTGTGTCTGTTGTGGAAAATTAAACACACCAAATACAAAGAGAAACACACGCACGCACACACAGACACACACGTGCTCACGTACACACGCACACACACTAAAGTGGAAATGTTACTTGGATGAATTTGTCTTATTTTCACAAGTGACCGTGGCACTCGCCATTTGACACTGGTATTAACTCTCTCAGTGCCAACTGCCACTAAAGTGCAACTACTTCAAACGATCTATTCTGAATTATAATAAGAATGCTAGATTCATGTCCCTTGCGAAGAGACCTTTCATTCAAGTAGCAGCATGCCTGCAGTTACATAGTCCAGTTCAAAAGCTTTCCTGGGCCCGCTTTGGATGCATTGCGTTGAGGAAAGCGGTTGACACTGAAGGGGTTATAATATGAAAAACAAGCTCAGTGAGAGCGGCATCGTGCCAAGGTCCCACCACCATATAAATCTTTACGATTGAGGATGGGTGTTTGGGTGGGTTGTTTTACCTGCGAAGCAGCCTTTTTCGCAAGCAAGTGGCCATTTTATCAGTTACAGCTATTCCACTCGGCAAAGAGACCCTGTCATTTGAGGGTAGGGCGAATGGGAATAAATTGTACTTTTTACAGGCAGTGACTCCCTTGACATTTTCTCAACGGTATTATCGTAAAGGTCCATTGTGTTTTTGCTTGGGCCGAGACCCCGGAACTTATGGCCTGGATAACATGTGACTCGTGTCAATTTCATTTAGGACCACTCTGATCCATGCACAAGAAGGCATTGTAAGGTCCACCCCCCTTCCCGGGCGAACGTGTCCGTTTCAATGTCCATTCATTACGCCTGTGTGCTGACACAGACAGATTGTTTTTCCAACGTTTTTTTTTATTTTATATACTCACTGATCCTGAGGTTTTCACGGACAATTATATCACAGAGAAATACTAAATTTTTATTATTGATATGGCAGTGGAATTAAGTAACTTGTTTCGAACAGTCAACATGTTGAAAATTCTGCTAAGTAGGGCCATTCAAAATTTTTAAATGTTTTTGATATCTTCAAAACTGGCAAAAGCACCATTCCAACTTCAATGGACAGGTTTGTGCTACATGTATAGGCCCATTCAATTTGCCACAGCCATAGTTTTTAATAAATTTTAATTTATGCACATTAGCAGCACTTAAACAGTTACCATGTTGAAAATCTTCAAAACTTTAAGTGGTAGAGTCACCAGTCACATTTTTATTCGCTGGTTGGTGCTTTAGGCGCAATCAATGGACAAACAACAAAAGTTGTAAAATTTTGATCTATGCTTATTATGGATATTGGAAAAAATTTAATGAGGGAGCGGTGTTTTTCATCCTTTACATTGGTGGCTTTGTGCTACTGTAGCATACAAACCTTTCAAAGTTTTGACAACACAGGCAGATTTGCTTTTCAAACAAATCTTCTTTTCTAGTTCTGTAACTTTTTACCGTTCATGCAAACATGACATTTGATACATAAAAGTATTTTTACATTTACGTTTATATTAATTAATAACCGAAGGAAAAATATGTTTTTGTATTGTGGTTTTCGGTTTATACCTCAACTGATTTGTTAGCTTGTCACTTGAGGTTAAAGGGTGGTCCGTGGTCTACAGTTTACATTTTCAACTTATTTAAATCCATTGGTCAGATGCATTTCAAAGTTGCTGGGGATCTACCTACCTTGCCTGGTTCTCTAACAAGTTTGTTTAATAGGCCATGTTGCAATGATCTTTGGATTTTTAATTTTTATGTTGTTAACCTATTTGCCAAAATCTTAAAAATCTGCTTCTTCGACACTGCTTTGCTAATTGCTTCGAAATTGCACCATGGCACTTGTAGGGACCTCTAGACCTTAATTTATACAACAAATGGGCCTACAATGTTCTGCAATTTTTAAATATTTTTTTGTGTGCTAAAGTTGTTTTCAGCTTCTTCTCTGAAACCGTTTTCAGATTGTACTGATATTGGATAGAAATGTAGCTTGTGTAAGGATCAAATACAGGTGTTCCCTGGTTGCTGATACTCCAGATTCCTGAATTTATCGATTGTTTTAAACTTTGGGTTCTGATCGGTTAATGCCTACATTCGTGTTGATTGCTATGCACGTCAAGCGGTACTGCAATAGTATTTCCCATTTTCGACTTCTTCTCCAAAACTGATAGCCGGTTTTTCCTCGCACTTGGGTGGGTCTCTACCAAATTTATACTAATGATCATGCTCCATTCATTTCGTAATTTTTGTGAATCTTTGTGTTCATCTTTTTTTTTTTTTTTTGAGGTGGGGGGGGGGGGCGCAAAATCTTCAAATATCCTAATATCCTCTGCAAAAGTGCCGGGTTAGGTGCCTCGAATTGGATATGGATGCTTCTCGGGACCCATGGACCCTACTTTGTTAGCAGATGCCGCTGCCTGTTTTCTATGTTGGGTGAATTTTGTGTGTGTTTCAGCTACTTTTTGACTTCTCTAAAAGCTTCATTCAGATTGTGCTGAAGCGTCGGATAAATGTTTCTTATGGAAGGATCAATGAGTTATTGCTCAGTAGGTGGAGCTGCTCCAGATCCCTGAATTTTAAATAATTTTCAATTCGGGTAGTGCTTGGTGAATGCTTACATTCCTGCTGATTACAATGTATGTCGATGGGGATTGCAGCAGTAATTCACATTTTCGAATTCTCCCAAATCATCAGGCAGCTTCAATTGAAAAATCTAAGAGATATGCCTATGGTGAGTCTCTGCCAAGTTCCCTTAAGTGGTCATGCGCCAGTGATTTTCGATTTTTTATGTTTTTTTTTCTTTTTTAATTATTTTTCGGTAAAAACCTTGGAAATGTTCCTCTATACTTCCACCAGGTCTATGAGTTTGAGATTGGACATAAACGGTAGGTTATTGAAGGACACTGTGAAGTTTGCCAGACTGTCTGTTGCCAGTCATGGACGTGACCTTTTTAATACGGAGGCAGCATGTATTTTGGTACAATTGTAAAAAAGGTAAAAGAGTAACTTTTTCACTGATTGTCACATCGAGGGCTGTTCGTCTCTGTGCTGTTAGCTCAGCTGGCTTGTCAGTAAGCAGTGGTTAGGGTTCCGTCGTCCGTCCACCAGTCGGCATCAACAATTCACATTTTCGACTTGTTCCCCCAAACCACTGGCCAGATTCACCTCAAACTTGGTGGCAATGTACCTTAGATAGGTCTGTACTAAGGTTGTTGAGATTGACCACTTTCCACTGATTTAAAAAAATTATGTGAATTTTTGTGTTCATTATTTGACCAAATCTTAAAAAATCTTCTCAGAAACCACTAGGCCAATTGACTCAAAATTGCATAGGAAAACACGAGGGCATGACAGGAGGAATTACACAGTACATAGGTGACCTTCACCTTATTCTCAAGGTCACGGGGTCCCTTAGGTGTGTTTAACTCTACATATGATGACTTCAGAACTATTTCAACTCGAACTTTGATGCTTTGCATGGTTATGATTCTCTTTGAGGGACACACTGAGACAGTACATGAATGGCCTTGACCCCATTCCCAAGATCATAGGACAGCTGACATTAAATATACTGTTCACTTCATAGCTTGAGATCTATTCTGAATTAGGATCTTGATGTTGCACATGTTAATGGTTTCTATGAAGATCACGCTTAGGCAGTACATGAGTGACCTTAACCTCATTTCTGAGTTCACAGTGCAGCATACAGGGATTTTACTCTTCACTATAAGTTGCTAACTGCTTGAACTGGGAACTTGATGTTGTACATGTTAGTTTTCTTCCATAAAATCAGACTTACAAAGTACATGGGTGACCTGGACCCTATTCAAAGTTCACAGAGCCACATTTAGTGTGAATTTCTGGGTCAGCTGAGCATGGGCTGTTTACAAAGCCCTCCTATTTATTATGAAATGTCATGTGCCCGAACAGAGATCTTCCAGGCGTGGGTCAAATGAACCAGGCCCGCTGTACTAAAATTTCCAATGCGAGTCATTCAGGCAAAAATGCTACTGCAGATATTTTTCCACTTAATAATTCGTGAACAAATATCGTAAAATAACACCTCAGCAAAATACGCATGGATTTTACAACCGGTTTGCTCACAAGATCTATTTTGGGTCATGGGGACATCACTTAAAGTTTCGTTTCTTGCTTTTAATGGTAAAAAATGTACCACTTTCAATGTGCAAAAAACAAACTAGGCTCGTGTATTTTATTATGACACGTTCATTTAATTACCAAGTGTAAACGTATTCTGTGCGTGTGTAAGAAATGCAAAATTGAATACCACCAAAAACTGAAAACATTTTAAAGAATCTTTTTGATGTCAATAGTTCGAAATTATATACCATCGAAAAAAAAGGAAAAAAGAAGAAAAAAGAAAAAAAGAAAAAATTAAAAGAAAAGAAGATAAAAGGAACAATTCACGACATTAAGAATCTAAAAATTAAAACGTTTACATTTTATTTCAAAGAGCCCAAATGAAGTCCAAAGAGGCTGTGTTGGCAATGACAAAACAGAAACGTCCATGTTACAAACAGCACTCAAACATTTCTGAAACACATTTTGTCGCATGACATTGAACGTGCTCGGTACTAACATATGGATAGAATAATAGGCATATAGGTACCTTTTTTGTCACCCTGTGAAGACGCTTTGTTTAATACAAAACGTCCTGGTTGCTTTTGAAACAAAGTCCGATATCTTCTGGAGCTGAAAAATTTGGCAAGAACATTGAACGAGGCCTGGAATAAAGGTTCGACAAAAATGCTCGCTTCGAAAGTTTGGCCTATGGCCCAATATTGGGCAGTACCTATATCACTTTTTGTATTCGCGTCTTTTTTGTGGACGTATTACATGAAGAGCAAACGTGGACACAGGCGGCTTCCGACGGGACCAACAGGACTACCCGTCGTCGGATGTCTTCCAATGGTCAGACATAGGACTGAAGTGGTCTTTCAGAAGTGGGCGAAAAGATATGGCGACATCTATAGCCTGTATCTAGGACCAAAGCTCGTTGTTGTATTGAACAGTTATGAGTATATAAAGGAAGCAATGGTAACATACAGTGATAGCTTTGATGCACGGCCGACTGGCTACTTTACTGAGATCATAGCTAAAGGACACGGTAATAATATTGAATTTTTCTTTGGTTTACTTCTGTTTTATTTGAACGCACAACAGGTGGCCCACATTGGCCATCAGCCCGGAATCACAATACTTAAATCAACAGGAAGTGATGCTAGAAAGCCTTTGGTGTCTCTATGAAATAGACATCTTATCATTTTCTGCGGCACCAAATCCTTCTCTCCTGTCGGCGATTGAAATCATTCGCTTATTTTTTCAGTTTCGGCTGACCTGTCAGTCAGCTGGGATAACAGTATGGGTATTCGTCCGTCGTCGCCTGTCTCTTGTCCGTTGATCAATAATTCACATTTGCGACATCTCCTCAAAAACTGTTGTCCACATTCACTTCAAATTTGGTGGAAATCTGCCTTGGGTGAGTTTCTACCTAAGCTGCTCAAATGGTCACGGTTCAGTAAGTTTTGGTTTTTTTATTTTTTTTTCGTTCGTCGTTGTCCGTCCCTCAACAGTTCACAATTTGAACTGCTTCTCCAAAACTGGAAGCCAGATCCACTCCAAACTTGGTAGGGATCTGTGTAAGCCTAACTGTTATGATTTGTTGGTTCAATTTTTGGACAAAATCTTAAAAAATCATCTTAAAAATTGAATGGCCCATTGCTTCGAAATTAAATATGAACATTTCGGGGGATTCCCAGACCTGAATCAGTTCAACAGATGGTGCTGAGATTTGTTCCTTTTTAAACGAATTTTTGTGCACTTTTGGGACTTTTGACTTCTTCAAAAAGTGTTACTCAGATCATTCTGAGAATTGATGGAATTGCAGTTTGTGGGAGGTTTAAGCAAAGATGTTCACATAGTGGTGATACTATTGATCCCAAATTTAGGTGCTAGGTTTGAATAAGATGCGCGTATACTCCAGGTATTACGTTAACTATTACAACGACGTATTAGGTGAACGTTTGTTTGTTAAAGAGTCTGTAGAAGGAATAGTTATAAAGATAAAAACTGAATACATGACACATTGGATAGACTGAAAAAAGGATCTGAAGTCTTAAACATGGGTTTATTCATCCATTTTCATCATTTGTACAATAATTACATGTATTGTACTATATATATATATATATATATATATATATATATATATATATATATATATATATATATATATATATATATATATATATATATATATATATATAGAGAGAGAGAGAGAGAGAGAGAGAGAGAGAGAGAGAGAGAGAGAGAGAGAGAGAGAGACCCACTTTATCGGGGACGGTTAAATTTGAATTTTTTTCTATTTTACCATATGATTGTGCATATACAAATTCATATAAATTCCCTAAGTCTTGTCATTATAAGCAAGAACTTGTTTTTCTGTATGTCTGTATGTTTGTGTATATGTATGTATGTATGTATGTATGTATTATTTATTGACATTTCACGTTCACACATTCTTTAAATTCAAGTGGGTTGTCTTTTACCAAATGGAAGGTAAAGGAACGCATCTGCCATCACATGAAAAGCATCTCTGGCCAAACTTAATTGTTTCCCGCTGATGACCCTTTAATAATTCATTTGGCTGGTGAAGCCTTGAATTTTCACAATTTTGAATGGAACGTGATGATACCGATCGGTTTTATGGTAACATGTATGTTTAAGTGTAAATTACCAAGCTGGCTAAGCCAGCGAGTTGCCAGGGTTGGGTTTGGATTTTCTTCGTAATGGCGGCCGTCATCAGTAATCGCCATTGCCATGGTCCATGTGCTGATTGGATGTGTTCCGATCAGTTGTTGGTTCTAATTGGCCACTAACCAAGCGCCCTACGGGAACCAACAACCTGTGATAACTTCCGGTGAGTTCGTTGGCTGGTTGCATTGCCAAGAACTGGCCCAGGAACAAACACGGTGCCGCGTCTACCGCCCATGGAAATTGGTTGAATAAGATTAACTTAGATTGGTTAAATTAAATAATGCATAAAACACGTTTACAAAATAGTGAATGATTAAATCACCATGAAAATCGTTGTTTTTAGCAATATGCGTGCGCTGCGAACTGTTGTGAACTTGTTGCGCGAGTGAAGGGCCAATGGCTGTGCACCTCGTTCTCACCTTGTCGAAATAGGCTGGTTCCAGTGTGGCATTCCCGATCCCTTCCTAGTGTTTCTGGATATGCCCTTGGACACAAGCTTCCTTTGGTTTTTCGGTTACACCCACTAAATATTATTTTTATTAATCTATAAGTTTAGACATAAACAGTGAAAGGATTGGCTATGGCGCGCAGAAATTCGATTGTGATAATTTTTGGTTCAGAAGGACGCGTAGGCTGTGACACTTTACTCCTGTTTGTATCATAGTATCATCGTCTTTAGAACTTGCCCGCCCCTGCAGCGGTTTTCTTATGAGGCGATTTGCTCGCCTCATATTGTGACGATCGGACCTGGGCGGCCATTGTGGTCATGTGCACGTACACTTCGCACTTCAAGACACTATTCCTCACTTTTTGCATTACCAGAACATGCCTACTGCTTTACTTTAAATGCTTACTTATGTTTTGCTGGAATGTCTTGCATTTAATCAGTATTTTTCAAACCATTGTTACCACACGCACAGCCATCCAGTTATCAATTCTGCCAATCATACCAGCGACTGCTGTGTCTCTGTTGATCATGCGACTATGCGCAATACACAAAATATCAGCCAACTAATTTCTCTTGATATGTATCAGGAACCAGAACTGCAAACATAACCTGATTGTTTGGAAACATTCAGCAAATATGAATCAGACGACATTTAAAAAATTCCGATTGAGACTGAGTGCACTTAGTCTCTCATTTCCAGGAAAAGACTATTTTAAGCAATGGCGTTTCTAAGGGTCTTCATGTTCGTCCATATTTCCCGGTCGTGTGGAGAACTATTGTACACAGTTTTACGGCAAATGCCTGTAATTGTATGTTTTGTGTAAACTTGTGATATTTCGCAATTGTATGGTATGCCTGGTAATCAATTTTTAATCTTATGTTTAGGTTATGTATTTGGTAGTTGATCGGTGTGCATACCAGTATTTTTTATATGAAAACATGAACAGTATATTTACTTGTATGTATATTTTATTTGGGAAACGTGACCCTCGACGGAGGATACCACTAATAAGAATAACATGTCACCAAAAGATGGAGCCACCAGCGCGAAGGACCTGATTCCACAGCATACCATTTCCTGTGGGCAACGACTGACCAACCAGAGCAGATAGTTTTGTTTATCCCACAGGTGACCGCATCTGCACTAATTCTGATGGTAACTTAGCGTGAGTGTATTGGTGGCTCCACCTGTCCGTAACATGTAAGAGATATAACATGAAAGGAGACGATTATGGCTTATATTATTATTATTATTATTATTATTATTATTATTATTATTATTATTATTATTATTATTATTATTATTATTATTATTATTATTATTATTATTATTATTATTCTTCTTCTTTATTGTAATAATAATAATAATATTATAACTGTCTCGTGGCTTCGCCACTCGACAGTTGTAATAGCCATAACCGTCTCCTTTCATGTTATAACACATTTGTCATTGGCTGGTAGGAATGGTCATTTGTGTTAAAATCGGATCAGTGATTTCATGATTGAAAGCGTATTATCTGTCATTTACGTAATCAAATTCTTACACACACGTGTGACAGCGTCATTTCACTTCTGAGTCACTTCATTGGTGAGTTGGCTCAGGCGTTCAGGTAGTTCGTGAATCTGCTAGCTGCCACAAAATGGAAGATGACGTGCCTCTAATTGAACTTGATAATATTGCAACTCAGCAATTATTTTTCCAAAGAAATGACGGCACCGGCAGTGCTGGGAGGCATGTTGGTTTTTATTTGTAGTGTTTTTACAATTTCACAATCAAAGTTTGCTTTGCGTTCATGATATGCTACTGCATCAAGACTACTGACCCGGAGAAGTTTTGTGGCTGATGGTATAATGCGTGCTGGTACTTGAATGGAAAGTTTTTATCATAGAAATTCAGGTAAATCATTTCAAGTTTTATTGGTAGACATTGAAAGGGTTAATTCGGAAAGAGTGAGTCATAGGTTTTACTTAATTCACTCTTTTTGCGGGCCCTTTTGCGATTATTAAGGGTGAAGGTCAGCCCCCAAAAAGATGCATTATCAAGTTTCATAATACATTCTTTTTCATAATCAATAGTTATGGGATATAATCAACACTTTTTGAGCCTTCTGATTGGCTAATTCCTACCAGCCATATGACAAACTTTATTATACCGTTCTGTGTCAATTAATCAAAAATGTCATAAAATCTGTCCTGATGTTTTTGTTTTATCAGGACTGATCTGGGGGAATGGGCAACCATGGAAAGAGCAACGCAAATTTTCCATCAGAGTCTTCCGACATTTAAAATTCAACAACAATAGTATGGAAAATATGTTGCTCATGGAGGCACAATACCTTGGAATGGCTGTTGAGGGTATAACCGACAAAGCATTCGATCCACACATGCTTCTTAATTTCGCAGTTGGAAACATTTTGTGTCAAGTCCTATTTGGGACCCGCTTTGATTATGATGACACGAAGTTTGGTGATATTTTGCAGCGTTTGAGTGGATGGGTAACCAAATACAATTTTGTGAACAATATCTTGAACTTTTATCCATGGCTGACTCTTATTCCTGGAAATATGTTTAACACCAACGAATCAGTGAAAAATATGGAACACATTCTACAGTTTATTAAGGAGCATGTTCACGACCATCGATATACTTACATTCCTGGAACACCGCGAGATTTTCTTGATGCCTACCTGGAGGAACTGGACTCTCAAAAAGAAAAGGGTTTGGAGGCTTCTTCTTTTACAGGTAATACAGAAACCTGTTCCGTGAAAAAAAGGATAAAATGTTTCATTTTCTACTTTTTGCTGCTCCTTGTTGTCAAAGAATGAGTGCTCAAAACATCTAGAAATATCTGAATTGGGCCTTGTACAATGTTTATAGGCAACAATGTTTATAGGCAACATTGTCAAAGAATGAGTGCACAAAACATCTAGAAATATCTGAATTGGGCCTTGTACAATGTTTATAGGCAACATTAACAAATTGACGTCTGGCATGTCCAAGGTAAGGGTCAACTGCCTTTTATTAGTCATACAGACTTTTGTTCCATACAACTTCATCACACGCACGTAAAACATTTTACCCATATGATACAAACTCACACTCCGTTGTATTGTTGCCCAGCCAAAATATTGCTCCCTGGCCATATGAGTCGTCCATACAAGGCGTGACTTGTGTAATGGAAGTAGCAAATCATGTTTGCTACGGACTACTTTTTGTAGTAAAACTGTAGTAGTCACGTGACTACTATGGAATGACACTCATAAGGGCGCGGAGTAAACACATACAAACACATACAAAGGGAAAGGGTAGAAAAGGCATCACAGTCTTGTCGTATATATATGCACACATAGTTAAAACATTGAGTTTAATTAGACTTAAACCACCTTGTTAAAAGTAGCTACTGGTATACAGAGATGAGCTCCATTTTTGTGCAAATATCGAAGTTTGGGTATCGGTGTCTTGGAATTTGCAAATTAAAGGTCCTCTTGATTGACCATGTTCAAATTTGATACATGGGTGACTCATGGGTTGTTCTCACCACACAGTGCGATTTAAAAAATATGTATGTGAAAATAATACTTTTATTCACATTTTTATTTTGAAAACTCACTGAGCCTTCAATCGTCGCTTTCCATTCATTTCCGACACCCACAAGGCGCGAAAGGCTTGTTACGTCACAAACGCAACACCGCTGGCTGACAGGGAAGACTGACCATGCCAGCGAGCCATGGCTGTCAAGTGTCACTTGGTTGAGGCAGATTTTATTCATCCTTTATCAACAGAATTGTCTTCTGACCAGAGGGGTCAATACAGGGCCTTGCCCTTCTCTCTAATTGTTTTATTTTTTTGAGTGAAATATGTTTAAACCAAGAAGATTAAAAACACGAAGAATTATTCATTTTCGTCCCTGTTCCTGCCCAGGATGGGTTGGTGTGTTGCTGAATATTAATTGTAGCAAGACAAGTTCTACAGCTTGTTTACATTCCCCGTAAGACCTGAAATTACGCAGAGCGTGGACCCACACAGTCAAGATTTACAGGGACAAGTGACACGGCCCTGGTAACCGATGTAACTATGTAGCGAACACTTTGTGGAAAGTGACTTTCATTTGTCAAATATGACGATGTTTAGGATAGGTTTGGAAAGAAAAAGCTGCTGCTGTTGCCAAATGCGGTCTCATCACTGGCCAATGGAAGGATTAATGGAACTGGCCAAATTGGGCATTGCTGATGAAACCATGAACAGTGATTTTTTTTTATAGTATTTACAAATTAATCTTCAGTATGATTCTGATTTCAAAGCTTGCATAACAGCAAAATATAGCTCTTGTAATTCTACGACTATTACAAAGTATCACAATATTATTATCAATCGAAAGTCACGGCAACAACGCTGGTCTAGGATGTTGTTACAAAGTAACATTGTGACAGAACTTCAGTATGTTTAACCATTTTGATTCAATTGATGGAAAAAATGGGTGGAAAACATGGACAAACAAGGACCGATCTTGTTCCATACTCAGGTCCAGGGTTGAACAGTCTATAACAGGTTGAGTTAGCTGGCCACTGTTATGTGTATGTCCAATTACTACTGTATATTGCAAGGTGTTTAATCCCATAACCAGATAACATTTGTTTGGATAGCTACCACATTCACGCCTCATCTACACAGCTGCAAAGACCAGTGGGCGGCTGGCCTTTCATCTTTTTCAGTCATGTGACAGTCCACGGCCAGCTCCCAATAATCGGGTGTACAAAATTCCATCTCATTGTACCTTTATCGTTTATATGGAACCAGAAAATAAGTCATTCACAGAAAATATTTACCATTGATACATAATGGATACTATCTGAAATAAACGATATCACAAACACGTGCACTGATAACAATGTATACGGAAACGTAAATTACTGCCCTCCAAGGGTCGTGAGGTTACTGCCGGGTAGGAGTTATACTGATATTGAAAGCTATATTCATGACAAACTTATCTTTAATCATCCATAGACCACACATATCGGACGGGAAAATTAACTGTTTGTTTAAACTTTTATATACCGTAGGCGTAGGGCGTAGCTGTTTCCGTGAATGCTAGAATTTGAAACACTACAATACCGGATCATCCTGACGCAAATCCCAATTTATTGCATTCATGCTTCTTCTTGTTGAACTGAACTTTGTAAGTATTTATAGGAAATATCTCTTTTGCAACGAATTATCATTGCCCAGACGCAAGATGGGATCGTCTGGCTGTGCCACGGCTGCACTCCCTGCAGTACTGGTGACGGTTGGGTTCTGGGCGTCCCCTTATAATTATATGTGTGTGTAAGGCTGACTGATTTTTTCCTCTGCTGCTTCAGCCTTTCTTATTAATTCTTCTTCATCGTCATCTGACCACGTACATAAAAAAAACTCAATTCATACTCTCCGAAATCACTATGCTCTGTTGTATCTGCTATAACTCTTGGCAAACTGAAGGTACTCTGGCTTCGAACATATACACCATGGCCAGTGGGTTGCGTTTGTGACATCAGTAACACTCTCCCACATCGGGCCATGATCGGAGAAAATTCGCGCGCTTTCCTGTCGCAAATATGCTGCACTTCTGGAGCTAAAGAAAACACTATTCAAAATTGAAATTTAACATTTTGGTTTTCAGATATCATTTCTAACGACCCTAAGCATCAACCTTCTAATTTGTGGTTCCCATTCAATCAATAGGACCTTTGATTAAAGATTCTCTGGAGGCTGCATTTGAAACTGTACAAAATTTTATGAAAAATGTTCCGGAAACGTCAATACCCCATTCTGTACAAACATATAACTTGCAGAACAAGATTTTCTATGACCCATAATCCATCTGAATGAGTTCTTGTAACATGCTATAAACTTGTGGTAGACTGTTAACCCACGGCTGTGCCGTGTACAGAGAGGTGCCCTTAAACCTAAACAGGCAGATTTTCACCTCTGCACCACAATAGCTGAACTTAAGTTTGAACATATTGCCTCTGGCGCACAATGAGCGATATTGCCCAATCATCATCATCATCATCATCATCATCATCATCATCATCATCATCATCATCATCATCATCATCATCATCATCATCATCATCATCATCATCATCATCATCATCATCATCATCATCATCATCATCATCATCATCATCATCATTCCACTCTAATTTACCCTGTTGCTGTCTAACTCTATCATTCAATTCTTTTCTCCCAGTATCCCACCAGGTAGTCCTGTACACTTTAAGTGCCTTTCCTGCCTCCCAGAAAGCCACCCTCAAACCTAAAACCTATGCTACACGTTCATCTTCCTCTAAACACCGAACTTCTCTTACACCCTCGTTATTATTGTCTTCCCTATGCCACTTTTTGAAAAATTCTTCTCTCATCTCTCTATATGTATAACACCACAACAGGCAATGGTCCACACTCTCATCTGCCTCAAGTCTACAAATCTTACATTTTCCATTACTACCTGTTGTCCACTTCTGTTTTCTTTCTAGATTGATCACTCCTGCCCTATTTTGGAAAAGAAGCCTGGATCCCTTCCCTCAATCCCAACACATACTTTTCTTTGGCTTTTCTGGCACTTTGTATGCACCCTTCTAATGTACTCTTTTCCCTGACTCCTCTTTTCCAGTCCTCCTTCCAGCCCTCTGTAACAGTCTGACCTACATATACCTATATACACTCTCTAATTATCAACCTCATCATATCCTTTCAATTCATATTTCTCTGCTAACTTAGCTATGTCTTTGACCCGTCTTGTTTATTCCTTGACTAACTCATTGTAAACTTTCCTGCACCACTTGTCTTCACTTACTGCATGTAGATACCCCCGGTACTTTAACTTAGCTTTGGCAATCCTGCCTGTGATTATATTTCCACCTTTACTTTTATAGGACTGCTTCTGTTGCTGTACATGGTGGTGCTCCCCGTATCCATTTCCCTTTTTCATTACTTATTGAAATCACATCTAAGCCATGTATCATCCCTGCTATTGCAACTTTATCCCATAATACCCTTGCTGCGTATGCTCCGTTGAGTGCCGTAGCGTTTATAATTCCCTTTGTACAATTCACTTTGTTAATCTTCTTCACCTGATACCTGAACATTCCTTTACTCCTTGCTTTCACCTTAATGCCTAGGCATTCGTACGCGTCAACCTCCACAATTTCGATCAGCTGTTCTCTCCCTTCTTGAATTTACAACACCCCAATTCTCCATTTTTTATTCCCATCTGGTTTCTTACCAAGAGTCATGACTTTACTCGTATACTTACCGAATTTTAACCTCCGTTTTTCCCATACTCCCCGTCTATGTTCAGCATATCTAGTAATTAATTGTGGGACTCTGCCATGAGTACAATGTCATCTGCAAAAAAAATAAACCTGGGATTTTTAGATCACCTACCTTTATTCCCTTATCACACTCAATTAAATTATCCCCCAACTCCTTAATATACAGACCAAACAAAATTGGGGACAGCACACATCCCTGCTTCAGGCCTTTATCCGGATGTGGATTCTCTACTTCTACCTTTCCTAATGAGAGTCTACAGCCTACATCTTCATACAACGCTTTCAAGATTTCTAGAAAGTTCCCACCAAATCCTAGTCTACTTAGTTTTTCCCACAGAACCTCTCCCCATACCCTGTGATGAGCTTTCCTCACATCTAAGAAACCCATGAAGACTTTTCTCTATCCGCCTATTGCATGTTGTATCTACACTGCAATTCAAATATCTGACAAATGATGGTTTATCTTTTTGATGCTCAGAATTTCAACTAGTCATGGTCTTGCGGGATCTGTTTGCTGGTGGAATAGAAACAATTGAATCGGTTACATTGTGGGGAGTCCTCTATATGGTGCTGTATCCCGAGATTCAAAGCAAAGTTCAAGACGAACTGGACGCTATGGTGTCACAAGGCCGCGGCATCACCTTAGAAGACAAAGAAATGCTTCCTTACACTCGGGCCACTCTTCACGAAATCCTGCGGCTGAGTAACACAGATCCTCTCTGTGTGCCGAGAAAAACAAGCAAAGATGTGATTTTTAAAGGCTATTTTATTCCTAGGGGTACAGATGTGTACCTTAACTTCTGGTCTGTTCATTTTGATGAGCGCTATTATAAAAATCCACAGAAGTTCGACCCTAAGCGGTATCTGGACAAAGATGGACGCGTTATAAGAATGAAACCTCCTCTTCATTTCGGATTAGGTCAGTATGCATAAGCCTACCTCAATTCTCGTTTGGGTCACGTGTCAGATAATATGTGCAATGCAGCAATTTCTGTTGTAAAAACAAATTACAGCATAGTAACATAAGAACCTTCCATGTATATTCTGGAGGTAAAAAGGTTAGCGGTCTTATTTGTTTTACATGGGGCAAAATTTTGAATGGTGGGTTTGCAAATGAGCATTCCAGCAGTTCTTTTTCTCTCAGAATTAGAGTTCTGTTGTCGGTGATCCCCACGCCTAGACATGTTGACTGTAATGATGTGTCGGGTGCCTGGCCATTCAAACACCATGTGCATCTCAGTCCAGCCTTATCTCAATTCCAGGCCAACCTTTTCTTACTACTCTGCAATGGACCGTAAACTTGGCTTTCTTGTTACGCAACTCCATAATTTTACACCATATTGCTACAGAATTTGATAGGTTTAGCAGGCCACATTTAAACCAATTACACCACTCATTTTTCACTAGGGTATTTTATGGCAAAGTCGCTCAAATAAAACTCAATATTTGAGTCATTTGAACAAGTAACATATTTAGTAAGCTTCCTGCACTATTTCGTAAGCACTTGGATTAGCGGTTCTCAGATAAAATTGTACTCTACAGTTTGACTGTCACATTGAGCATTTTGCACCTCAGCATGCCTTCAGTTGTCATTTCGGTCTTAAAACATCCTTCATATATCATGGAGACTGAATCAAGAGCTTTCCTCGGCGCAGAATGCGCCTTGGAAAGGTATTGTATGGTAGCATATTCTAATAATTTTAACGGGAAAAAGTTCCATGCCGATACATCCGCGTTACACCCGGTAGGCTCTAAGGTAAGATATTAACTGAAGCATCTCCCCCCCCCCCACCATACCCCGACATTTGCAAATTAGGACGCTTGCACTACTTTTAAATGAGAAAAAGTTGCTTGCATCCCGACGATAGAATGGCGTCGTATCGCCCACGCTTACTTAATACGTTTGAAGAAAACTAATATGATGGGACAATCCTGTCGTAGATGAAATGTACTGGGACATCATAGCTACATGTCAACACTTTGTATTATCGCGAGCATGATATGCATTAATATTTTAAAATGAATAGTGTGACCGATATGCCCCTGTCAAATTGGTGTTATCTTAGTATTCTTGTCTGTTACATCTATATATGATTAGTATACTTTTTCAATAGTATTTGCCGAAGAACTGACCATTACAGTGTAGCTTCATCGCGATAGTTTTGTATGTACGTAAATATATCAGTTCAAATATCGCAGACATGAATACCGTTGTCAAAAGTTGGAAAACGTGAAGGATCCAGCCAGCAATTAAAATGCAGTTTTACATTTTAATCCAGAGAAAATACCAACTCATTGAAATTTTTCTAGAGGTTCTAGACCAAATTCCTCTTGAAAAGACAATTTCATTGCAAGTGCCAAAGTGCCTCATATTGAAACAAATGGCAAGTGAGCAGAAAAAGTGGGCCACTTTTTTCTTCCCGGGTGGGATCTTCAGCTACAATGGTCATGTGATAATTAGCTTTTCTCACATGTCTGTGAGCCAGGCCTGCTGATCAGAGTACCATTGTTTGAAGTCTCAAAACACTCAGCCAATAAGCCGCCAACAGCCTGAGAAAATGCTGTCAATACACCCTGTTCAAAAGTCTTTGCCATATTCGGAACACTACTGGCCTCTGGTGACAGAAACCAGAATGAGGCTGTGGGGGACACCAGGTGAAGTTCCAATTCACTTACATGTTAAATTTGCTTACTTTGCTAACTCATATCTATTATTAAAACACTTTTGAATATAACCATTGTGTTATTCTATTAGGAAAACTCTAGCACTACAACATAAGGGGAAAACACTGACTTTCTTTATTGCTGCTGATATACATCTCCGTGCAATTTTGATACCCTGTACAGTTGGACCCAAAACCAGAATAACTGAGTTGACCCTCTCTACATTCTAGGAATTTCCAGCAGCAACAGTATAAGAAAATATGGGGTTTTAGGTTTGTATAATTAGATGTCACTGATATATTTATTCTAAAGCTCAACTGACTTGTTAATGGAGCAAACTGATCAGTGCAGACCTAATTTTTGAATCAGGACCTAAAAAAACCTGGTGAAACGTGAGTATTGGACCATGTTTTGTTGCTGTTGTTGTTGTTGTTGTTGTATAAGGTAGTACAACTTACACACCGAAACGAATGACTTGTTCTAAAATATGAATTCAATAGATTATGTTTTGTAATAATATGATATAAAACATGTTGCCATGAAGACATATTTCATATTAGCAGATTACGTCACAGTAACTTTTCAACAATAGATCAAACACTGAACACCCGTTTTTCCCGCATTGTTGCAGTCCTAAAGTTGTCCTCTAAGGATAACACGATGGGTCAATTCAAAAGTGTTTTAAATGATAGATATGAGCAAGAGAAGTAAGAAAATTTAACATGTAAGTGAATGGGGACTTGATCTGGTGTCCCCAACAGCCTCATTCTGGTTACACACCAGAGGTCAGTAGGGTTCCTAATATGGCAGGACTTTTGAATAGGGTGTATGGACTGGTGACAGTCAACCAGCAGGTATCTGCTACAAGATGACTAGCCTCTGTTTGACGAAACTGTTAAAATTAATTTATTTACCAGTTTTGGTGCCAAGTTTGACAGCGTGATCAGATTTCATTGGAGTGTTTTTGGCGAACTGAGGAAACCTGTTCAACTGGGTGATACTTGTATTATTTTATGGTCTCTGCAACTGTATTCATGCTCATGCTCGAATGAAAGGTCGGTTTACAAAGAATACAAATTTTGCAACATTGTGTCAATTCACAGCGTATCGGCTTCCATCGAAATTGGCAATCAACTGATTTTTTTTTCAGGTGCACGTGACTGCATAGGCAAGGGTCTGGCTGAGAAGACACTTTTCATCTTCTTTGCCAATTTGTTGAAGGATTTCAAACTGCAGCTGCCTAAAGGTGAACAACGGCCCAGTGTGAAGGACGGCACGTTCGGAGTAGTGTATGTTCCCCCCAAATTTATGATTCGTGCTTCACGAAGAAATTAGCATAACCTAACCAAGGCTGTTTTTGTCAATGTTCTGATGTCCATATATACATAATGCCAAATCAAACAATGATTTCTTGGAGATTTAAACTTCTATAGAAAAGCATACAAAGAAAATATACAAGAATAACGCCAAAAATGCAGGAAAGTAGCGAAAAAGAAGAAACTGCAATTGAATTTCTTCTGATCCATTAGAAGAACAATACAGTAGAATCCGCAATTAAGATCTCCTCCACAAAGACCTTTTCTGAATTAGGACCACCAATGTCCAGACCGGTTTTTGTTTATCCTTAATTAATTATACCACCATCAAGACCACTCCCTATTAAGACCACATTTTTAAGTCCCTTAGGTGGTCTGTTCTACAGTTATTACAAAGTAATCAACTCTAAAGACGTTCCCCCAGCTACAGGGAAATAAAGTAGTCAGTTGCATTTATCCATTCGTCTCGTCACTTGAATTCATTACAATGTACTTAAGTGTCATTTAATAACTTTTCTTGTCGGATATATTATTGTGAACCATCATTCCCTGGGTGTCTATAACTGACTCAGTTATGTTTTATGAGTATATATAAAAACTATATGTGTACACCTACATTGGTAACATTTTGTTTGCCGTGTTTGTTTTGTATAATACTGTTTGTTAGTCCATGTCCTGGAGAGCCCCTTAAATTAGTCATTTCGATGTACTTATAGGCCTATTATTTATGAATATATATGTTTAAACTAAAAACTTTATTGAAGAACCCACTGCATCATCTAAGCGGGCAAAGGTGTACAACAAGGTCATTACTTCTAAATCAACTGACATTGATTTAGCATTTGCAATAAAATATTTCACTTGTTAATTTTGGGTCCCTTTACCTTTATATCTACTACTAGTGCTACCACTGTTACTACTACTTCTACTACTACTACTACTACTACTACTACTACTACTACTACTAATTCTACTACTACTACTAGTACTACTACTGCACGCATATCTTTATTGTAGATTTCGGTACACTGTATCATATAAGACACACACACATATATCTATGTACACATATATATCTATGTATACATATATATATATGTATATATATATACACATATATAACTCGAACAACCAAATTGATATCGATAGAAAAGTAAGAGATGTCACGTGACTATAATTGCAACAATAGCGCCAAAACTGTAAAAATGCTTCCAGCATTTCTCTTATTATTCACCAGGTTTATGGCCGATCCGAGTAGAAAGGATACCCCCATAACCTGCAAATTCAAAAATATTCGAAAGTCTGAAGGTTAACTTTAAATACAAACCTGATGATGCATTGACTGCAACAGAAAATGTGGAGAGCTGCAAAAGCCTGTGCACACGTTATACCATCATTTGTGTAAATGACATTTACATTTGAGGCACCATTTAAGACCCTTCGCTTTAAAACGACAATATTAAACGGCAAGGCAATCAACCGAACAAAAGATATCATTGAGACCAAGCTGAAAATGATCTCAGTAGGTACGTTACAGCATGCTGCCTCCGATCTTTCTGCGTCTGAATCGGCAAACCACATGGATCAAAACGGCAAAGCTTGATGCTTTGTGGGCTGTCTCGACATGGTTAAAGAAACACCAAAACTCCCCCTCTTGTCAGGGAGTCGGAGTCTTCACTAAATTCATCAAGGGCTCCTCACAAAACAAATCCAATTGAACGGTGAAGAGATGTCGACAATTTTGGGGAATTTGAATTGGAGACACAACGTGATATTCTTCATTCAGTCTCAAGCAAATCCTGAAAAAAAAAATTAAACGTCTTCCTTAAAACGCCATTTGAGATTGTTATAGAGCGTATAATACAATCAGAGAAATGGCTACAAATTGTTCAGTAACATCCACAACTATACTTTAGGACAATCATGTTTTTCCGCAGAATTAAAAAAAAAAAAACGCAATGCAAAAGGCAACTTTGAAGAAACTGATTTCAAAAGTATCATTATGAAATTCTGAATGATATTCAGAAAAAAATCCAAAAGCATAATGGAAGCTTATTAAAACACAATATTACACGATGGCCAATCCCTGCGGAAAACCGTCCTAGACAGCAATTCAGCAATTTTTCCATGCAATATATCCAAAAAAATTGTTGCAATGCATGAAGCAGAAAAATTGCTACAGAATGCAAAAAATATAACCTAAAAAGAAAAAGTCTCCTGATAGAGATTCCATTTTTTTTATGTCAGAAGGGAATAAAACATCTTTTTAGAAAACTTTGAAGAAATAGCTGATAGCATTTTACAATACTAATTCCAACACACCAAGGTGGGTATACTAATTCCAACACACCAAGGTGGGTATACAACTGAGCCTAACATATATGGAGGTATATCATTAAGTGCTTTTTAATTTTTGTACCGTTCTGAGCACTTGATACTAATATATCTGTCAGGAAAAAAGTTTAATTACTAATATTATGCTGATGAACTGGGTGATGCTACTATCTGAAAGTGAACGAGGATTACAAAATTTTATTAATGTTCATATGAAGTGTGGCAAACGTGGAGATTAAGAACTTCCTCTTTGAAACAATATTCCTTATATACATGTTGGTATTTAGGACTAATTTGTCACACAGTCTGTAAGTAGCATTGCTGTAATTAATATCTGCATAAAGAAAAAATTAACAAAGTCTAATTAAAAACATGGCATTCTCTCCCAGTAGGAAAATATTGATCGACATGAATTTGAAAATATCATTTGGAAAAGTGTCATGTTACCTTCCATCTCTCATGGTTGTATGACGTGAACTAAGAACAAAAAAGAGTCTGTCCACTCTGAGATATACCAAGTATTTAAAAGTAAATGATGTTTTCAGGAAAAAATCCAATCCAGCAATTTGGACAACCCTTGGGCAGATATTTTAAGCTGGCTGTCGATATATTTTTGTTGTACTTTTTGCGAGTCAAGTATGCGTTATAACTTACCAGAGTCCCTTTTGTGTAAGCAAATATTTGATGAGTACTAAACGTTAATGCCGAAAGTACTTTGATGCTTGGCCAAACAGTATTGATATCTGCTCATATCCATATTTTTAGGCATTATGAGATGCTCCACATTGGTGGAAATGCGTCGTTTTAATGTAAACGACATTTATGGTTCGCAAATGAAATTCAAAGCACGCACCGGCTTCACGGGTATCAACGAAAATCTTTAAACTTGCAAAGTAAGAAACGCATATTGCAATTTGTGTTGAAAAGGTAAAATAAGATTAAGTGTACATCTTACTCCTTTGCCCATTTCATGATGATATACGGTAAGCAATAGTAGAAAAAAATTGAACATTAATTCAAAATTTATGGAGAAGAAGGGTGGTTCCTACAGTGCAGAATCTATCTTTAGTGTTTTAGTAAGTTTTGTTTCTTTTGGAGATCGCGGTCACTCCGGTGGCAACACAGGAGTCCTATTTGAGAGGCTATGTGGGACACTCCTGGTGAAAGCATGGGATTTTCGACAGAAGTCCATAGCAGAATTTCTTCGTACCGGCCCGATATTAATTACGTCTTACTTGCCTTCTGTGTTGCTCCTCATATTACATATAAAATCATTATTCTTTACTTTTAGCTCGCAAGCGTTGGCTGCTTGTTCCAGGCCGCTCCATGCTCCGCTGAGCTGCCACTTTTCATTTTATTTAATTCCCTGTGGTACGTGGGCAGTCACCTGGGAAGTAATGTCTGTGCGCTCACCGTCCTGTGTTGCTGACCAGTGTGAGGCACAGGGTGTGTGCATTCGTTCTCAAAGAACCTAGTTGTTGCTAATATGATGTGGTTTGTAAAAGCCGACGATTGTAAGGTTTATTATGTCTGTGTGCCAACACAGACAATATAAACCTTATACTTTTTTCATACTGTTTTCCCAGAAATTCTTTCCTTTTTCTTACTTTCTTTCTTTACCAGCAAATTTGCCCGCCCTTTTTCTCGGGGACTATATGTCTATTAAAGATAAAAGTCCAAACTTGGCACCATTATACTTCTATAGATGAAGTCTTGCCTTTTTATAATGAGAAGTCATGATTTTCGAAATTATGCAATTGAGGGCTAATTAAAGTTTTTAATCTTCAATATCTTATATACTGTAGTAGATGTAGTTCGATCATAGCAAGCAAAGGTCTTCTCAAATGCAAAGGTCATGTCAAGTCAAAGTTGATGTCAAGGTCAAAGGTCAATTAAAGGGCAAAATGTCATCTTAAAAATCAAAGCTCACTTCAGGTAGAGGTCATCTGGTCGAAGGCCCTAAAGATCAAAGGTCAAGGTCATTTGGACCTTTAAAATATTCATCTGGCCATAACCTGGTTAATTTTCATCCAATTTTGATTATGTTGGGCTCAAACTGTAGCTATTGTAACACTGCACATTTTGTTAATTCGTATGTTACCTCCAAAGATCAACGGTCATGTTCCTCTTTGATCTTTGAAATCTCATCTAGGTATAACTCGGTCACTTGTTATTCAATTATGATCATGTTAGGCTCAAATTGTAGCTATTGGGACACTGCACTTTTGGTAATTTACATGTGACCTCTAAAGGTGAAAGGTCAAGGTCATTTGGACCTTTGAAATTTTCATGCAGTCATAACTCAGCGAATTTCCATCCTATTCTAATCATATTGGGCTCAAATGGTAGGAATTGCAGCCCTGCACATTTTGAAATTATCATAAAACCTCTAAAGGTCAAAGGTCAAGGTCATTTCGCCGTTTAAAAGTTTCATCTGATTTGGTTTATGTTGGGCTTAAATTGTAGGATTTGTAACACTATACATTTGTGTAATTTGCATATGACCTGTAAACGTCAAAGGTGAAGGTCATTTGGACTTTGAAATCTCCATCCAGCCATAAGCTTGCCATAAGCTTAATGGAATGTGAAGAACCAAACGACAAAAGTTATAGTATTTGGTGTTCACAATTTTGAAAGCACACAGACAGATTCGCTTTGAAGCAAACCTTTTCTCGTTTTTCAATAGCTTTCATTGTTATTTCATGCCGTAATGGACGCGCCGTAGACTTACTCTGATGCAAGGTGTTTCCGTGTCAAATGTTCACATACCGAAATAAATTATTTAATCATTATCATTGACACGTAAATGCGGTTGGAAATATCAACAGCACTATGAACAATTAGAAGTACCGAAAATGCTAATTTGTCAAGTATCATTTTCGTGGTCACACGTTGAAAACACTTTTGCAAAATATAACTGGAGTGTTCAGATTTTTGCATTTGGAATTAAAATTCTGTGTTCCTATGCTGTT
Source organism: Hermodice carunculata (assembly GCA_964020975.1). Taxonomy (NCBI): domain Eukaryota; kingdom Metazoa; phylum Annelida; class Polychaeta; order Eunicida; family Amphinomidae; genus Hermodice; species Hermodice carunculata. Next base: position 1,511,728 of record OZ026627.1, read on the forward strand.
ATGATATTGGAATGTATGCATGAAATGTCAGAGTTATTTCCACATGTAAAAGTGTTATCAAGATCTGTCAACCCAGGTTGAAAAAGTCACGTTGCAAAGCATTTCAGTCATTGTATCTGTGGCGCAAACTGTGTCGCAGAAATGGCGTTGACGCAATTCATAATAGAAGCGGAGATGCGCTAATTATAAAATGTTTTCCGGGCAAGACTTGTGTGGGAGGTACGTTGCGCATACGGCTTTTTGTGGCAGCATTCTGATTCCCAGTGCCAAAAATGTCTTGACCCACAATGCATTTCGGCACCAAGCATAGGGGAATGGAGGCAAATGTAAGATCCCGCATGCAAACAGCACGGGAAAGGAGGAAGGACGCTTAAACTTGGTCCATTCCTCTACTTTCCTTCTCCGCCTCCGCAGTGGGTATTTTCATTGGTTACACATCAACAGGACAAAAGGAATCGACTATCCTGCAACTGTTAAAGGTATTTTGGTACTTTTTGTTCAAACTTTACTAATTTTATTTACTTTTTGTTCGGTAATGTTTAATGGGCGTGGCGATGACGCGTGAATCTTGTACCCACCATGCCGCCACAGCTTTACAAATCGAGACGGATGTTAAACTGGCAAGTGATGCATAATGTGCAACAAGGGAGATACCTGGATATATAGGTGTATGATAGTTTATGTATATAGTGAGACTCTGCTCAGATACACAGTTATTTTGGATGTCGGTGGCAGCTGCGGGCGCTACATGCCAACCCAATGTAGCACAGTGATACGGTTACACGCGCCGCCTCACAGGGCTAAAAATATCGCAGGGCTGAGCAGCGAGTTGGAGGTGAACATCTTCCTAGCGCAGCCAGCCTACGGTAAGTTATTCCTTCAGCAAATTTCCACGTTCACGTAAGACGTTACTGTGTGTTTTTCACTTGTAGGGGACCCTCTTGGTATAAAATGTCGACATAACATGGGCCGCCTTGGTTGCAGCAGTGCTGAAACCAATAGGGAAGCCATACGTAACTTGCAAGTTGGTCGCCATAAATGTTCATAACTTGCGTACAAATTTGGATCGTCCCATCGCTTTCCTGTGCTAAAGCTACATGTGAAGTCAGCCGTACACCCACTGACTATTTTCCTAAGTATTTAATAATATTTTTTTAAATGTGAAAACTATGAGCACCTTAAGACAATGTCACAACTTGAACATTTTTGCTGATGCCGAGATATGCCTATATATATGTACACTATGCTTAAAAAAAATTGCTGCGTGTGCAATATTTGGTGCTTGGTGCACACAGTGCGTTCCGTTGACCTTGGAAATGTATATGCAATCATATTTGTCATTCAACTTTCTATTGCAAACTATATCTTACATTTGAAAATCACTGTTAATGTTGGTATTCAACCAGGGTTTCCTAACAAAAATCTGCGAACGATATTAAGTAAAGATACTTTTTTGCGGGTGACGTCACGAGCAGTTCCCAGCACACAGGTTGCCAATACAGGTTAGAATATAAAAAAAATTGCAAAATAATGGGGGCAGCGCGTTTTGTTGGAAATTGGAACGTCTCGTAAAATATACAGAGACAAATACGCACTCTGAAACGAGTTTTACAACTGTTTTTGACCACGGTACTTGTAACAAAAATGATGTAATTTTAATATTAGTAAAAGAAGTCCTTGAACATAATATTTTGTAAGCAACATATCTGAATAGTTAGGGAACAAACCAAGCAGCCGTTCAACGCCAAGACGCTCTGTCCGGCGTGTCAGCGCCACATTAGTTATTATCCCTATAAAAGCAACCAAAAATGGCCGGGTATTAAATATTGTTATCTTTTTTGTTCTGTGTTTAAATGGCTGACGAATTGGACACACATTAAACTACACCAGTATAGATGATGCCTATCAAGACAGGTCAGCCTGAAAGCTTACCCCCAGCTGGGGTGAGCTTTAACACCTCTTCTAGGTGTGGAGTAGCCTCGGACCGAAATCATGTGAATGGCATCAATCTTCCGATGAGCAGAACAAGGTTAAAAACTTGCATCTGACAGCGGTATATTTATAACAAAGGCACGGTGCGATTACGAAAGATGACAAGCCAAAAGAGTAAAGTGACACTCCAACAGCGTCTTCTTTTACATAATCTGTTTGCCATATGTCCAATGTTAATTTTGCACCTAGAAGTACCTGAGGGTATTAATTAAAGTTAGTATTTTGTAGGAATTTTAATGCATGTGTAAAGACCGTACCAAACGATATTCGTTTAGTATTTGATTCCCCGGGTATAATTCGCTGTTGACTCCTTAAATTAAACGACCGAGGAAACAGCTGGCGTCGCCATGCGCTCTTAGCACAAGAGGCCCTCGAGACAAACTGTTGGTTTGGGGAATAGTAGGGAATATTAATGAATATTAATGAATATTCTATGGATATGATGACCATGAAAATGTTCCTTGCCTGAGGTCGGAAACCTACAGTCAAATAGCTCAGCAAAAGCGAGGAATCGGGCTGTTGAAACTGTCGGTAGATTAAGCTGGGGTCTTGGTGAATATGTCAGCGTTAACTCTTTCCATACTATGGTGACAGGCCTGAGGTCGGGAAACCTACAGTCATGCAGCTCAGCAAAAGCGAGGAATCGGGCTGTTGAAACTGTCGGTAGATTAAGCTGGGGTCTTGGTGAATATGTCAGCGATAACCCATTCCATACTATGGTGACAGGCCTTGGTCAGTGGTTCTGGCACTGCCTGGTAAGTCATGCTGCAGCTGCCCTTGCGGTAGCTGCAGCATGACTTACCAGGCAGTGCCAGAACCACTGGCTTAAGACTATCGGCATGTTGGTATTTGAACAAATACTCTTTTCATGAAGAATTTAAATGTGCAATTGCCGTCTTAAATCTAGGTAAATATACGGACATATCAGGGACTGGTATGGAATGAGTTAAAATGAAATAAGTGTACCAGGCATAAGATGCAGAAAATAGTGGAATTATTTAAGAATGTCTCGAGATCATGTAAAATGGTACAGTATGCCTTTAAGTCTATGGAGATTTAGTCATCAATTTTTTCCGTGTAACCATTAGCAAATGTCTGCTTGACGTAACTCTTTATGCTATAATAACCTCTTGGCTCATTGTGGTTTCCATTACAATATTTTGTACAAATATCAAACAGCAAGTATAAGCGAGGTTTCGTGCATGTACGCCAATTCCTCCTTTTTGTGCACGATAATCCGGGTTTTCATCATTGTATAAAAAAGCTACTACTTCTATGTTATGCCTATGTGATATCGAGATTACGTAGGATGGATGATTCAATCTAATTTCGGATCGTATTTATTTCAAACATTTTTAGAAACACTTTGTTTGTGCTCTTGGTGTATTTTATGCACGGCCAATCAAATTTGCCCACGATTACTAACACAAGATTCATCACATTGGTTAAAAATTTCTTATCGGCAAAGCGATCTTTATGCTCTCCGTGAAAAAGTCTGCCTCGGAGGTAAGATAAGTCCCTTTTGAATCGCAATCTTAGACCGTCATCTTGAAACTACGTCCAGGAAAGTTAGTACCGAAATTTCACCTCTGGTTGACCTTAACCTTTGACCGAACATATGTGAATAAAAGAAAAAAATAAGGGTATATTCCCTGGAATTCGTGGTCAAGGGAAATGAACACATTACCTCTTAGGAGTTCCTCAGGATTAAGTGGGAGAATTTGAACTCTACGGGATTTTCATTGTCAAACCTTGTACATGATCACCCCTCCCCTCCCGCCCCCCCCCCAAAAAATAATAAATGAAATAAAATAAAATAGATATTTTTTTGACACCCACACTATAAATAAGACAAAAATGTTTGTTCCAAGAAATTAGATACAAATATATTTGCTGTAAAACATATTTGCAAGATCGCTTTTTTTGATGTCAGCAGGTGAACACTAACACTTTCTCCCTGGAGCCTGATGTCTGCATACCTGAAGCCTGCTATATATAATAGAACTGAAAGCAAGACGATTCTGGCACACATTTAAACAATGTAGGCTTATTTTACTCTTCCAAGGTAGCTAGATGCTTCAATTTTACTGTAACAACAGCAAAGCAAAGTTGTCAGGATTGTCTCCCAGATTCCGCAGTGTGTGGACAGAGAAATGCCCAGGTTAACGTATTTTGGCAACTCTCCTTTCCAAAAGGGCTAATGTCGACACTTGGCTTCATTCACTGATCACTGCATTGCAGTTTCAGTGCATCGACTGGTCAGGGAGCCAGACAGGCCTCTTTGAAGTGACGCATGGGGCTTCCTTTGCGGGATGTCACATGCTGGAGACATGGTTGTACTTAGTGTATTCCTTTCCCACGTACATAGTATATTTGTGCTTATCAGCGCTACAATATTGGAGTCATTATTACCAAAGGTAAGTTGATGAACGAATCAACTTGAAAATGACTTTTTAACTGATTTCACCTTGATAGAAGACCGAGTCAACAGCTTTACTTGGCGCGCTAAATGAGCCCAGAGCGAGCCAAAGAAAGCTGTTGACCATGGGCATATGATTTGGAATGATATTCCAAGCACGTTTCATCCAACATTTTGAAAAAATAATCCCTAAATTGGTAAAATACAATCAGCAGACGACATTTAGATATCAGCGGAAAAAGCGTCATTAAGGTGGAATGACTGTTTCCCAACCGGTTTGCTTACTGAAGGCTGACAGCTCTCAGTTTTTACACATTATCAGTGATGTGCTGTGTCAGTATACATTGAATGATTTGAAAGCTCTCAGTTTTACACATCGTCAGCGATGTCCTGTGTCAGACAGTCAGTGTTGATTTGAAAGCTCTCCACTTGCATGTTATCAGTGATGTGCTGCGTCAGTGTACATAAGGTGTTGATTACTTCTATGTTGCTCCATCAGCTGTGCACCATATAGAGGTGATCCAACAGGTACACACTTTTAGCACTACCGTTTACTGGCAGCACTCTTTTAATTAAAATCTGAAGCCAGGTATAGCATCTGACATTTCTTCTCAGATGTGTTTCAGTGAATGTCACTCTTTAGTTAGTCCTGTCTTCTGGCTAATTGTCGTGATTTTTTTCTATCATTTGTTTCCCTAAAATTTGAGATGAGTATCATCCTATTGGATCTGAAGCCGTTGCTGCACAACAAAAACAAAGCGTGGATGTACCCATCGGTGGACTTGGTTGTAGTTAAAAGATTAAGTTATAAGCATTTATGCTTAAATAATGTCAGGAGACTATACATTGTGGATACATTCACACCAATGTTTGATATTGTAGACTTTTCTTTACTAGTTTGTGTTTGTACAATGCATAGGCATGGACAAACTAGAAGCCGTAAGTTTGTATTTTTACCACAAAAAGTCGACAGCCCTGGCCAATTGGTGCCGATGAAGCGGAGAAAGCACGACAAAGCGGCCAGGATGTAACACAAATATCAGACGCGTTTTCTTGAGAACAACACACTGCAGCGTGTTCCTATCTTTGATGGTAACCGCAAGCTTGTTGCTGCGGGGCGTCGGATTGTTGCCGTAGCAACGGAATAAACCACAAACTTCAGCTTGGATAAAAAATATCCATTCGTATGCCCAGTTTTATATGATACTGTAAAAAAGACTTTCAATCTTGGTTGTGAGTCTAGTATCAGACGATGAGCTGATCTTGTCAAAAGATAATCTTTCTTGAAGCTTACTTTGATCTTTTACCTAACACATACATTGTTTTCAATTGCCAGTGTCAGCCTCAGACACTTACAGCTCGCGGATATCGCGTGGGGCACCTGTTAAGTTACATTCAAACGATGTGGCTTCTTAGCCCACGAATTAAGATATAAAAATTCGATGGAAAGCCAATGCAGGCCGGGAGATGTTTGCTCATGCCTGTCGTAAAGTTAGGATTCCTCATGCAAAGTTTACATATATTGTATGTTCGCGTATGTTTCCTAATATGTTGTTAGTAAACGTTTACCCTTCATAGATAATCACTTGTCTAAATATATATCCCATTCCATACCAGGTAAGATGAGGAGACTTATCGGAAAACACAGGCTGACCATGAAACATGACTCTATGATATCGTTATATAATATTTTCTTTCGCTTATCGCCACAACCGCAGAATAGTTGTAAAGTCCTACGTTTTGGTTAACGTTAGTCCTCATTTTCAGAAAGAACTTCACTGTTTTCTAGTCACGTGTGCGCGCAAATATATTCGCCTTATTGTGCAGTCTGGAATTTGTGACAAAACCTCACAGTCAAGTGACTGAAATTCAACAAAGCCCAGGGATTATTTTTTAGCCGAAACTTTCTACGCAGATTTCAAACCAATTTTTTTTCTATTCCTTTTATTATAATTTGTTTGATGCATATTTAATGTTTATGTGATAAAATTGGGTTTAACTATATTTGACGAGGCTATGTAAACTTGCACAACCGCCCTAAATTTATAATTAAACCCAAATTCCAATTTTTGGGATTAAATACTGGATCAGACTCACTGGGAAACCACTCTACTGACAACATGTTCAAAATTCTTACAACAGGCATAAAAGCGCGTATTAGTAGATCCTCTTCTCAGGAAAAGGCCAAAATTACTGTCTATACATAAATTTCTCAAGCAGTGTTTTACCCCGAATTGGTTAAAAATAAAACGTGTGTGTTATTTTTGAAATCGGCGATATGTGAAAAAAAGATTGAAAAATATGTATTTCGTGGTTTTACTTTCCCATATAATATTGCTCAGGAAAAGTCGGGAAAATAAACAGGTCGACACATTTTGTGTTTTTACAATATGACCGGCCCATGATCCAATATCGAGAACTTAATTTTCGCATTTATAATAAATTTATTAAACTGAGATTCTAATTCTCAATGAGTGAACGTATGGCCACAAGCAAAGACTGTTATTATAATAAGGCCATGGGTTAAATTAAGGGGCAATAATACACCTCAAGCAAAGGTCAAAACTCACAGAGAGTCATTTGTTCACTTTCAGATGGCAAAGAACTATTGTAACACAAGATACTAGTAGTTGTATCGAAGCTGCACTATCAATATGCCGCGATAGTAATTACATTTAAAATTATTTATTTATAAAAGTTAATTGCCTCGCTATACTTCCCTATTATTCAAGGGACTTGAGATCTGTTAGCTGAGTTCTCTACTTCCCATGTCTGTTCCTGTAACTGCCTGCCTCTGAAATACAGAAACACGGAAGATTCTCTTTTTCATTTTTTTCCTGCCAAACCCCGTTCAACAGATAATTATTACAAGATGCTACACCATACTAAGAGACGATAACTTGTCTTCGGCGGGTAACTGTCAGAACATGTTTCGAAGCCTGACATACCAGAAGGTTTATATCTGATAGACAGTTTCTTCTTCAGTTTAACATTTAACTTATACACACTACATGGAAACGTCAACCGATTCTGGTGACTTCATACTTGGCGGTTTATTTTTTCTTATTTTCTTCTTCTCTGTCGGCTGAAATTTACAGCTACGGAGAGCTAATCTATGGCATCGACCGATTCTAACTAGGCATAGGGATTTTATTTTTATTTTTTCATAAACTAAGCATATTTCGGGTTAGTTTCACCGAGCGTTCTGTTGTTTTTTCTTTGGATTGGCCAAGGATGACCTATAGGTACGTCATACCATATCAAATGTTCACATCAGTCGACATTGGTAAGCGACTATGGCAGGGCCTTATAACAAACGTGTTAACCGTTTAAGTGCTGAGATGTAGGCTAAATCAACAGCTTTTCTCGGCGAGCGTTTAAGTGCATGCTGGATTTCTGAATGAGTCAACAACTTGAGGTGAAAGTTGTGAACCTGGAAAGACTCTCCAATCACCAATTTTCAATACTAGATGTGTAGTTATTTGCTCGAAAACCCTTTTGCCGGGTATTTAAATCAGGAATCATCATAATTCTAACAAGCGGGTTTATCCCAGGACAAGCGAGTAAAGTGTAAATCTGTTGAGCTGATTTATGTACCTGTCAAAAACGAGAACGCGTCCATTTGTTAAACATGGACGATGATAAATACGATGGTTTTAGAAGGGTATTCATTCACCCATGTAATATTATGCCAATTGGCCAAAGGCCGGTAGTTCATGCCTGATCGAGTAGATTACAAAACAGTTGACCAGGCAATGGGATAAAGTTCAGAATTTGGTGGTCAATGTGGGTGGTATTAAGGTTCTTGGAGGCTTAAAATGAGGTCACTCCCAGCATGTCCATGCGCTTGCAAGTGAACATGCGGCCCGACTTGCGGATCATTGTAAGGCGACTTTATAATATAAGGGATGGATGGGTGGGTGAGTGCGGGAATCATCTCAAAAGAGTGATTAAAACCAATGGTAGCACAGGCCAAATACTTGCCCGCACTTGCCATGTACATTATGCTCAAATGCTGTACCAATAGTAGCGTTCTCTCTCTCTCTCTCTCTCTCTCTCTCTCTCTCTCTCTCTCTCTCTCTCTCTCTCTCTCTCTCTCTCTCTCTCTCTGAATTTGTTGTAGGAGTATAATTTTTATTTGTTAATTCGGTCAGTTGAAGAACAGGGCCATTCTCTGTTGGAATCCCCATTGAAATTCATTTCATGCTGGCAGCACAAATAGTCCATGGTTATACAAAAAAAAGTCAGGCAGTTATCAAGTTTGAATGACCCCTTCGTGTGAGCACTTTTCGATCAGTGCCGCCCTGCATGTGCTGATAAACATTCATCTATTGTACAAGGATTACATTTACATGGATATTTTGCCAAGGTTATAATGTCATTAAAATCCCTACCATCACATAACGGTTTATAGGGATTAAAAAAAAGCAAGCATTGTCGAAAAACCAGCATGGCGTCCTGCAATAAATCGAATCCGTTTCAATTACGGTGTGTTTAAGAAAGCCTGCCTCGGTATGGATGCTTTAAACGTTCAGCAACAGAATGTTGCTGACTCCACACAAACTGCTTGGGGATTCCGCCAAAACCACCGATTCAATTGGACGCACAGCGGACGACAACAGTTACGGGAACTGAATGAACAGTCCAGTCAGTTGAGGAAGTTTGGATTAGAGGTACAGGAAGACATGTCAAGGAGGCAATGATTTACATAAGAGATCTCCTCGCTGCTGGGTGGGGCCGCCTTCGAGGTGGGAATTATGAATTGATGCAGGCCCGTAGTCAGGAGTTTCGGGAAACGGGTGGGGGTGGGCGTTACTGCTGGTGGACAATGATCGGTGCTGTATGGAAAGCGCGGGGGTGGGGGTCTCAAGGGTGTAAACGTTTTGAAATCAGCTTCACTGCATTGGTAGCCAGGGCAATAGCCATGCGAAGGTTGTAGCTGTAGTGGTTGGAGATAAAAACTTGCCAAACAAAGAAGGACACAAACAGAGAATGAAATAAAATAAATAAATAAATAAATAAATAAATAAATAAATAAATAGATAGATAGATAGATAGATAGTTAAATAAATAAATGAATGAATGAATGAATGAATGAATGAATGAATGAATGAATGAATGAATGAATGAATGAATGAATGAATAAATAAATAAATAAATAAATAAATAAATAAATAAATAAATAAATAAATAAATAAATAAATAAATAAATAAATAAATAAATAAATAAATAAATAAATAAATAAATAAATAAATAAATAAATAAATAAATAAATAAATAAATAAATAAATAAATAAATAAATAAATAAATAAATAAATAAATAAATAAACAGACAGAGAGATAGATAGGTACCCGGATACCCGTTACGGGTCCCATGTATTAAACATTGTTTATTTGCGGGTCCCAGGACCCGACTTTCCCCCCTAAGTCAATGCACTAGTTTATATTTTATGATAAAAACGCAAACCACGACATTCATCGTGATTAACATCATATCACATTCGACACCGTCATTGCTACCGGCAGCAAAATCATTGAAATCGTTATTTTAACTGACAGCATCACTTCCATGACAGCAAATTAGCCACCACCACCACCACCACCACCCTTGTCATCGCCGTCAATATGAGCATCACCAATGGCGGCAACAGAATATTGATACAATCAAGTGTCAATAATATTAAACTCTAACAGTATATCCCTTATTTACGAGTGATAGGTCACAAATGTTGGGTGGCCTTGCAAATGATCTTCAAGCTTACTTATAATTTTAACATAGGACTTGTATTGAAAATATTTATTGATTAGAAGTTGGATTATAAACTGATGGCATGATACTGTGTTTCTCGGAAGGACCACTCCGCAACTTGAATGTTCTTGCTCACACAGCAGCCAGGCATTACAGACTGCAAAGAGGAGATACTATATATGTATTGTAATGGAAGCTGTGTAAATATAGTATACCTATACGCACATTTATTTGTAAGACTGACCTTATTTTTAATTGAGTGATAGGAAATCCTAGTTGTGTTAGTCAAGAGTACACTAGAATAATTACGACCGTTTGTTTTTTGACCACGTAACGACCGGGTCTCAAACCAGCTACCCTCGACACAAGCCACTTAGCCATTTTTTTCAGTTACAGAGGTTAATATAACACATTTTGACCTTTTCTCCCAGTAAGATGGCACCTGCAATACAGATGTGACGAGTTATACATATAGGTATCTGAGTTACACTTTATGCAGGCTACCTGCCAAAGTCTTAAATGGGTTTTCCGTGTAAACATATTGTTGCAACTTGCGCAATGTATCAATCTCTTGTTCCAAGATTTAGTAAAAACATTCATTTCATTGTACTTAACATCCAGGGCGTGCCTCGGGGTTTTTGTTGACTCGGTGCATATACTGTGTTCATTCTATAGAGTTCATTCTAGAGATTCAGGAAATTTTCACCGCAATTTACATCTGGGAAAAGTTTCACATGTTAAAAGAGTCGGCAGTTATATATGAATTGGGCTGCATTATATTGAAGGTCAATTTACTTGCACCACATTGTAGCAGCCCTTGCAGCGTCTCCGCGCCTGCGCAAGAGGCAACAAAGCTTGAGGCTGAAGTCTCTCTCTCTCTCTCTCTCTCTCTCTCTCTCTCTCTCTCTCTCTCTCTCTCTCTCTCTCTCTCTCTCTCTCACACGCGCTCTGTATCATATTACAAATAAATCATCATTTGGAGAAGAACTGTTACCTTCCTTCTATTAGTGTATTTTTTGTGACATATACATGGTGATATGTCAGGAACACTTCCGTCTGCACCAAGTGAAAAACATAAAATAAGATCCAATAAACCAGAATAAATAAGAGCCAAATCCTTCTGACGGGTTAATATTGTTTTTAATTTTGTTCGTAAGTTAAACAGAGCTTTCAACCTTAAGAGCTTAATGGCGATGTATCCACAGGGAAAGTTTCCACATTAATATTGCCAGAAATGGGGTAGTGTCATAAATGCAGACCTACCATCCACCAAACTTTCAAAAATTTAATGGCAAGACTCCTGGAGAAAAAGGAAAAGAATGTGTATTCTTAAACAAATCTTTCGAGAAATTTGTGTTTCAAAAGAGGAAGATGCTCCTCTTTTTACCACATTGCACCGCCCTTTTGCGTTCATATTTGTTTTTTTTTAAAAACCCGTCTTATTCCACAAGAGTAAGATTCTGTAAATGTCATCCGCTTCTGTGGTCATCAAGAATGTCATGGACGATTTACCAACAGCTTTTCTAGTCGCACTCTGGGCGCGGAAAGTCATTGACTCAGTCACCAGATGGCCAATGTGATCCAATGAAAGAACGATAGTTAGATATCCATGTAACATGATCACAGTGGAACCGAGATGGAAGGGTTAATCTAATCTAGTGGAAGGTGGATAGTTAGATATCCATGTACCAGTATCATGGTAGATCTGAGATGGAAAGCTATTAGGACACTCGTGATTCCAATGAAAAAACTTGACACATAAACCAACAATTGCAGCCTTAAGCCTTGCTGTCTTTACCCCGAGCTGATGCCACCAGAGTTGTTACAATCATGAAGTGCAAAATAATAAATTGATCTCCAATACATGTAACCCAACATACGCATAGCCAATAAACCGAATGTGCCCGGATGCAAATTTTACTGAAGTTACTCATGAATATGAATGTAAAGTCTCGGGTGGAAATGGGAAAGAAGCAACATATCTCTTGCTCAGACTTGAAGCAGAATATCATACCAACAAGACGCAATATTTGTGTAGAAACAATACCGTGGAACACAAATAAGCACACCTCGGAAGTATTTCTCCCGGGATGGACACATTTGGCTCTGTATGTTTTCTAAGGACACTTGCCACATTGGTAAGCTGCTGTGGGTGGTTTTCTGCACCACACAGGTGTGGGCTGGTCCCTGTTTATATATTGACTAGCGGAGAAGTTTTAAGCTTTAGCCTAGCTGCTTCCGGTAAGCTCAAATTGCAGACAGGATAGTATAATTTTTTCTCAACCCTTGCGGGTTATAGACAACACGCTTTGGATGTCGAATGGAAGATTCACTGTGCTAAAAATATAAGCCTGTGTATTTATACAATTGTCCAGGGAAGTCAAAATCCCTGGAAGTTATATTTTATGCGCGTGAAGATCTCCAAATCCTATAATGGAGATTGTACCTATGTACTTGTAGATGTGATTATACTTATAGTGCTCTGCTCAACGAAGATATTTCATATAACTGATGACATTATAAACTACATAACCGAAATATATCATTCTGGTAACCGCCATATCGATGATTTTATCGATAACGTAATGAGTTTAAAAATTAGGTAATAATGACTATTATGGTGCTAAAGAAGAAAAATTCTTTAGACTTAACATCATCAAAATAGGTCAAATTTATGCGCGATGTGCGCAAAACATTCCTTTTTAAAGGGATCATAGTTGGAGGCACAAATTAGGAACAATTATTAAATGGACTATGCACAATTGAAATATATAAATATTTTTCCGATTGAGAGGATTTCTGGGAAGCCATTTATTTGCAACCATAATTTTTTTCTAACATTAAAAGAAAATTTTTAATGGGGGTGAACGTGACTTTACTTTCCTTGTGATCTGCCTGTTCTTTTTTGTAGAATTTGGCGCATGACAGTTGTTTCCTGCATCAGTAAATTTTGTTGTGATCTTTACATGGTTTTGAAAAAATATCATGGGCGTGCCGTACTACCTCACTTTTATTTTTTTCTTCAGCTTGTAGATGTCACTGTTCAGTCTTTCTGATTCTTTGCAACGTGACAGTTCAACGTTTAAATTTCACTATCAAGGCGTCAGATGAAGGCTCATATTTAAGATATTCATAATAACATCAACCTAAATCTGGTATTTAACTCATTCCATACCAGTCCCTGATATTTCCGTATATTTACCTAGATTTAAGACAACAATTGCATTTTTAAATTCTTCATGAAAAGAGCTTTCGATCAAGTACCAACATGCCTATAGTCTTAAGTCAGTGGTTCTGGCATTGTCTGGTGAGTCATGCTGCAGCTGCCCTTGAGGCAGCTACAGCATGACTTGCCAGGTAGTGCCAGAACCACTGACCAAAGCCTGTGACCATAGTATGGAATGAGTTAATCTGAACAGGCGCGACTTCAAAATAATATATGTGCAGGCTCCATCTGGACCTGCTGTAAGAGGATCATAATTGACTAATCTGTCAAGTAGTGTCTATTTCAATTTGAGAGTACTACTTGTCAAATTTTCAGATGAAACACCTGTTGATTTTCAACTAACGTGCAGATGTCCTACAATTTAACAAGACTACATGAATCTTCAACTGAACAAAGTTGATGACTAGTTAGCAGCAAATAAATTATCTTTTAATATGGCAAAGGAAAAATACATGTGCACCCTGTCTTATTTGCGACAAAAAAGTAAAAGCTTCTTTTACAATTGAACATTGATAATAATCTATCATTAGATCAACTTAGATTTGCTTGGTTTGTGGATACAAAGTTCATTTTAAATGTTCCAATCGCTTCCTCTTTACCCCATTTAAACTGAAATAGTAATCCCTCTTATGGGTGATGGCAGATACAACGCTCATAGTGACCATATGTTTCGGGAATTACATTTCTTAAAAATTATGATATTTCTGGGTCGAATGCACTCAAATTATCAGTGTTACAAGATACAAAGGAATGTGTACAATATGGCACTTCTCTGCATATAAAAAGGATGTTTTCTACGTTTTTATGCACACATTGTAACATATTGTGATTTATTTCGAATAAGTACCCTCTGAGTTGTAATATATCTGTGTGTTTGTGTGTGTGTGGTGTATAAGAATGGCTTGAGCCATGAACAAAACAAAATTTCTCACTTTTTGCTTCATTACTAGGTATGTAATCGTAAATTGGTAAATCGATATCTCCATATGGTTACTTTTCTAATGGATAATAAGCTTTTTCGTGCTGATCATTGCACGATAGCACAAAACAGCAATCACGAATTTTGAGGAGTCTCTTGCTTCGTTAGTATTTTGTCACAAAATTGCATAAAACTTCAAATTCTTCTTCCGCAAGGCTTGCACTTCCAGCATGCATAAACAGTTCAGTCCAGCATTACAGTTGTACACAAACCAATAGGATGTATTCATATCTACATGCGGTCCTACTCTAACACCTATTGAGCAAAAGAGGGAGCCACCTGTATCAGGGCAGATTCATGTATTTAGCATGGTCAAAAGTACTCTCTCAACAAAATGAACAACACAAACACACAATAATCTTCAGAAAATGTATTAACATATAGTTGAAACATAAAGGATGCCGAAATTGATTAGAAATGGGCTCTCTTTTGGTTGAAAATGTGTTAATTATGGATGTTTATGTAGTATATAATACAAATCTGCCCTGATCATGGTGGAAGCATCAGTCTGTTGCACCGGCAACGCAGGAAGTGAGCAGGATCGCAGTTACATATGAATGTCTCCTATTGGAAAAAAAATAATAATCGCCTTTATTGTCAGAATGAGGTTGCATCGGAGGGTTTCCTGGAAGGTCGCAAGTGCACTTCTCAACACAATGTCTTCTCTTAACGCTACATTTGTGTACAATATTGTAGTAGATGATATTTTAAGCAAAGTTTAGGTTACTTTAGGTTAAAAGTGTTTATATTGTGGTTGACAAAAAGGGATGCTTAGGTTTTATCTTCATTGTTTTTATGGATCTGTGTACAGCAAGAAAGTGAGCGAGCAATTCAGACGTCGAACAAATGGCGAAAAGGGTTAACTGAATTCTATGGTAAAAGTCAGATACTGCCTTTTGCAAGCAAGGTATTGTAATTATCCTGTAACTTGAGTCATTCCAGTTTTCCCTGGCAGAAGGGTCCTGTTATTTGGAATAAGATGCAGCGGTCAGTGGTGTAAAATTAGTGCATTTTCTGCAGCTCATTAAAACAAAATGTACGTGTACTTTCGGACAGTGATATAGCGACAACAAATTTTCTTGCGGCATATCATTATTTGTTGACGATTTTGACAGTGTTGTTTCAAATCGGCGCCTCACACGTCCAAGATAAATTCTTGTCTGAAACCTTTGCGTTCAAAACCATTTCAAATCTAGTTCCAGAGAAGATAAAGAAGTCCAGGTCAGCTGCTATCCAAGGTGACTATGCAAAAAACACACAAACAGCCGTTGGTTCCCGTCTGTTATCCAGTGTTAAAGGGGTTAAACAACCTTCTGTTGCTGTGAAAGTTCAGTTATTCTGAGGAATTTCGGCATTTCTGCAACGGAGGGTTAAGTCTAGGTTATCTATTACCGCTCACCTCCTCTATCAATCCGTTGCCAACAGGCATAATCAGGACTGGACCATAAAAATACTTTCAGGTTTCTCTTGCATGACTCTATCAGGATCATTTGAAGTTCAACACGTGCTAATGTAAAATTACCTGATGTATATAACCAAAAACATGTTTACTTTGTTTGACACCAATTTCATAATGGCATATACACTCTTAGTGACACTCAAATGAATAAAAAATATGACATATATCAATGCAGTCCAGTTTGCGTTTAGGCTTGTATATAAAATTTATGGTGATTCGCCTTTAAATTCAGTTTTATATGGCTTCTCGTCATAGAGTTAGGGGAGGATATTTGTACCTGCAGATAACACCACTTTGTCAATAGCACAAAGTTGCCTTTCTTGCCACGTGTCAAAGATTTTGAAAAAAAACAAAGAAACAATTAATATTTGAAATAGACTTTTGATTTTCATATGCCTATTTGTCGAAACATTAGGCAAGGCAGTGGATTTGTCACCATATTAAAGCGCTGTATATGAATTTGTATGTAGTCGTGTAAAAATTAATTAAGCAGCCGGAAATCCCATGGTAAACGGGGATGATGAAGACTGTTTATCAATATTTTATTTATTTATTTTTGTTTATATATATATATATATATATATATATATATATATATATATATATATATATATATATATATATATATATATATATATAAATATATATATATATTTATTTGTTTGTTTATTCATTATTTCATTTATTTATCCATTTATTTACTTATTTATTTATTGATTGATTGATTTATGAATATATTGACCTTGAGTAGCCTTTTTAGAGCATAACTCTTTTCTTACAAAAGGCCCAGCATACATCAACATAGTATACACGTTAAAGTTAAACAGACTGATTAATATATATACAAATAAATATATATATATATATATATATATATATATATATATATATATATATATATATATATATATATATATATATGTATATATATATAATACTATAGATAGGCGGGGGTAACAAAATAATTTAAAAGAACATCCGATTCAGAAATAAAAACGTCTATATTATGATTTAATGTAGGTAGGTCTCCTGCTGTCCTGATACTTATAGGTTATAGCATGGTTTGTTGGGGATATGAAGTATATCAACGAGCATATGGTGCCATATAGGAGAACGAGTGAGCGAAGCGAACGAGTTCTCCTATATGGTACCATATGCGAGTTGATATACTTCATATCCCCAACAAACCATGCTATGATACATTTATCTTACTTTTGGGTCAAAATAGGAACTTGCTGCAATGATGTGGATAATCACAGTTCAGGGCAACATCATGGCGAGTTTTCTTCAGCGTGTTTTTGTTTGACATGTCCTCAATGAAGTCACTCACAGTCGTATCCACCTCCAAAGAGAACCGCTCTTCACTGACAGGGATAAGTTTGGCTCCGCCCGATGCTAAATTTCTAAAATTTCTCCAGCAGATGAGCCAGAATCTTGGTTTTCATAGTTCGCCATGATGATGAGAAATTTGCTTCACTGCGACCAGTTGCCACAAACAGAGCTCAGTAACTGAGCAGACGACAGTTTCGCACGACACACGCAGGCCTACGTCACTTCCGGATATCACAGTACCTATACGATCGTATAGGTACTGTGGTACCTATACGATCGTATAGGTACTTATAGCACTGCAGGTGGTACTGGGCCTAGGCCTATATGAAATATATCTTAACCAATTATAGCACCAATTTTGACCCAAAAGTAAGATAAAGTCTGGTATCGCATTCCATGTGATGGTGAGCAAAATAACTTTTTAAAAAACGTTACGGTTTATGGTAGGTACTGAAACATTCGATGTACTGGTACTTGTTGTATTGTAAATAGTTATGTCGGACACCACAAGTTACTTGATCTGACAGATAATGTAGTGCTGAAGCATAAATACATTTATGCATTAAAATTACAACGTGAAAACGCCTGCATTCATTGGTGAGCTGGAGCAAGGCCCATCATATTAATCATGATAATTGTTCTTATCTTTCCGTAGTACTTGTCTGCCAAAACATCAAAACATCTTGTTTCTGATAAACTGCACTGTGCTGGGCAGTTGCCCACTTTGGGAGCAACCAAATGTAAATACGATAGATGAACATGAAATACTCCGAAAGATGAGCGTCATGATAATTGAAAACAAACCACAACAAATTCTCAAGTTTTTTTTTTTTTTAATTTTCTCCATGAGATTTTCAGGATTGGGCAGGAAAATGGTGTTTAAATTATATCCAAGAATTTGGTGACTCAGTATGCGATAAAATAAACTTTTTCAAACTCCAGACTAGTTAACCTGTTCACCGCGCCAAATCCCCAAGACACTTATCAAGGAAAGACTTACTATGTCTGTGTGCCAACACACAGGTTTTCTCTCTTTCTTCTTTATCAACAATTTTGACGTACAATTTTTTTTTCGGACACTATTACATTTGGAATATCCAAATTTGCCATGATTATAGCCCCAGACATGAAATCATGTCTGTGTATGAAGAGAGGTGTGGATTTTGAAAATTATGCAAAGTAGGGCCATTTAAAAATTTAAATCTTGCATATCTCCAAAACTGTCATAGGCACAGGTAATTCATAGGTTTGTTACACTGCATATTTTTGTAATTTAGATGTCACCTCTAGAGGTCAAGGTCATTTGGACTTTGAAATTTTCATCTAGCCATAGACAGATTTGCTTTGAAGCAAATGTTCTTTTCTAGTTTTCATTCTATTTCTGTCAAAAGTTCAAATTTCACCTTATACACTCGATTATGGTATGTAGAATATCGTGTGGAACTAACGAGTTGAGTGTTGGCAGGAGCACAGAGTCTACACCATACAATCAAAAATATTTCCTGGGATTAAAGTCAACGAATATTCAATTCTGGATTTTATTCTTAATGGCTTCCCTCTGACTCGCACAAAATTGCCTTAATGCAGTGAGTGATAATAACGACGGAATTATCTCTAGTCGGTGTATAGGACATGCCACTTGTTTCATTGGTTATGCAGGAATTTCCTCGTGCCATTTGTCTAATTTTTAAAGAGCAAACAAGTCTTTTTATAGGTCTGAGCAGTATTGACGCCCAGCCTAGCGATTATATTCCAGAACCTGTTTTTCGCCACTGAGTGCGAGGAATGTACCACAAATATTCTCAGATTGCAGAGCTACTCGTAATCATGATAAAAGTCTTGCTCATCTGAATCTATTAAAATGACCTCGTATTCACCATTTAGATACTGACATGCCGATATTTCCTGTCAACAGAGAGGTCCAGATCAACAGCTTTCTAAGGCACAAAGCGCGTCGAAGAAAGCTTTTGACTCCATTTCTGTAGCAGCATTAGAAGGGTTAACATGGCGGAGATAAGCTGAAATGCAAACCGACTTTTCTTGGGTGCATGTGTGTTGTTGTGCTGTGCTCCTTTTGTAGAATTTCATCTGGAACGAACTGAGAAGCGGTTGAGGTATTCCAGATTTTGCAAACCGGGTTAAAATGATGATTGCTATCTTGGAGATTAACCCTTTCTGACAATTGTTAGTATTGCTCTTGGACTGAGTTCAAGGTTGCCCCCAAAGCACTCCCCTGATTCGCCATTGCGTTCACTGATGTGGGCCCGACGAGAGAACACCAGAAACATATAGCGATCAGGGGGCGGGGTGGGGGGTGGGTGGGTGGGGCGTGTATCCTAAAGAGGGAAAGTTCAAGGTGATCATTTCCAAAATTTCATGTTAGGACTGAAACCATAAAAAATACACCTTTATAGGATTCCAGGCGGCAATAGTTAAAAGAGGTGTTAAACATGATTTGTTTATTTTGCTTCGATAAATCATTTTGAAACCTTTGGTATGCAAATGAGCAATTTATGCAAATGATCACCCCATGCACTTCCACGTGGTTTCTCGAGATCTACTTTCAATAACTTCTTACAAGTTCCAATGTCGCTAAATCGACACTATTTCTCAGGCAGCTGAACTCTCTGAGAAAGTTTGATCGTGCTACGCGCAATCTTGGCTCCGCTGAAATAAAAATATCCGTTGGCGGCAGTCCAGATACTTCGACAAAAGATGTTCGGTCTTAGTCCTCGACAGCCACTAAGGTGACCCGAGGGAAAGGTGGTCAATGCCTTCAATGCTCATTGATCGGTGTACCCTGCGTATCATGACGGAAAAAAAGCTGGTTGTTTGGAACATCTTCTGATCTCACATGAAATCTGACTACAATTTTGTGACGGCACCAGCATTGGACCACCAGCAAATTTCATTCAAATCGGGCGTCTGTTCTCTCTCTCTCTCTCTCTCTCTCTCTCTCTCTCTCTCTCTCTCTCTCTCTCTCTCTCTCTCCTCTCTCTCTCTCTCTCTCTCTCTCTCTCTCTCTCTCTCTCTCTCTCTCTCTCTCTCTCTCTCTCTCTCTCTCTCTCTCTCTCTCTCTCTCTCTCTCTCTCTCTCTCTCTCTCTTTAACGTCTAATCCGGCATCCATTTTAAGCGGTCCATACCGTTTGATATGGGAAACCTCAATGGTGCCTTAGTGAGCAAGAGGCCCCTAAGGTACAAATATGCTACACCTGGCACTACAACAACTTTAAAAAGTGGGTACACTTGATAGGTAAAATGGAAACATTCTTCATAAAACATACTTGGATGGATTATCTTATGTCTTATATTTCTAAGAGATCATTGGATTCAAGCACAACATTTACGTTTAAAAGGCACTTCCGCACGTACACTTTCGACTACGCGCATTGATTCTATAGTCAATCATTGCGACAGCTGGTGCCTGACTTTCCAAGGCCGTGCAGATCACTTTCTTGTGCTTACTGACAGCTGAAAGTAAAACTATGCCTTGAAACTTGTTGTGATGAGAAATTTGCGCATAAAATTCTCAAAAATCCGCGCAACTAATATAAAAATTATTTAAGTTTGGAAAGTTGAAAACCATATAGGTCTAGTTGTATTTTTGCGTGGGTGCACATTTGCATCCCGAAGGATGAATATGTGTGTCGTTATGCTGTCACGGACTTGTCAATGGCATTGATCTTAATGATGCAGTTAAGTTTATGACTCGGGTAATCCTCGATATAGGACTAGGAGGCTGATTACCTTTTGGGGCCAGGTAATTAAATTTTGGGCTGTGTAAATAGAATAAACTATGACCCCTAAATGCTACGATGAATTTGCTCTTTTTAAAATTTTTTTCCCCGGAAAGTAAAATTTGTGCGCGATGACTAATTGCACCACATTTAGGCCTACTTTTCACAAGCACTTTAGCGCGGCATATGCTTTAGCCCTTTGCACGTTAAAGCACATGCCGCTTACAATAGATGCCACTTGCTCATTCCATGTGTGGGAGCGCGTTACATGGAATAGGGGCATATAGTAAGGAGATAAGCGACGCTTGCACAATATTATAATTTATGAATGCTGGGTCAATACTTTAGTTAAGATTGCCACTGGGCGCAGATTTGTTTATTGACCAAGGCAACTGCCACATGTTTTAGGAGTTGAAGTCGAAGTTTGTATGCGAGTCACAGCCAGTCGTTTACAGAAAACATAACGTGTTTATATGAAAACCCATTTGCTCTGCATAAAAACGGCCCCTTGCCTGAATGGAACAACCTTTCGTCTGCACACCTCACAGGGGCGGATCCAGGACCTTTGTGTGTGTGTGTGTGTGTGTGTGTGTGAGAGAGAGAGAGAGAGAGAGAGAGAGAGAGAGAGAGAGAGAGAGAGAGAGAGAGAGAGAGAGAGAGAGAGAGAGAGAGAGAGAGAGAGAGAGAGAGAGCCACCAAAAGCTCCTGCAATTTTAGGGGATCTATTGTGAGGAAAGCCATATAACATATGACTGGATATCCGAGACGTTTTTTAAACTAGTACTTGTATGTGCCAACTATCTGTGCCATGAAGTGATTCCACATGTATTTATTTTGCAGGGGAGGCCCCCTCCGCTCCAACTCTGTGTCCGCCTCTGCTTGCCGTCACTGTTCCCTAATGCACAAAACACGCTTCCACCATCCACACTGCAGCATTCGAATCTTTTATCTCTTCAGACTAAATACTAGGTGTGTTACAGGTTGAGGCGCGTTCTGATATTTCTGTTTCTTCAATTTCACCATATCTTTGTTTAAGTTTCCCATCCGAGGTCTGTTATAACTGGTACAGTCTAATCTAGCTAAACTTCACCCAAAGGCCAACAAAAGTAATCAGCAGCGGACAGAAGAATTTGGAAGGGAAAGGTCGTGAGCAAGAAAAACGTAACATATCAGGGATATGGAATAACCATATCCCCAAACATATAAATAAACCAGGTCATTATCTCAGCACGACTGGCCACAGGTAGATCTAGGTCAGAAGTCCTTCAAGCCAGGAAGGATTCAACTTGTTCAGTTAAACCGGTAACTAGGATCACAACTTTTTTTTTTTCACTTTCCCGGACAAGTTGTCAGACAAAAGCTATGACTTTGAAGCTTAGCGATATCAACAAACTTCAGAACAACTCTGCATAAGTAAAGCTGTCCTCCGGACCCGTTCTTTAGGCCCTTACATACTACTAATTATAAGTTGGACCACTCTTGGTCTGCATTTCTGGGAAGTGGGAGAATAATTGTATCTGGTGACCTGAATAGAAGACAAACCTCACTGAGCATGCTCAACTGAGATGCTGAATTGGCTTATTATGGTATCAGACGTGTATACTTGAAGCAGAGTCTAACACAGGGCCAAATTATTGCATGGTTTGTTTTGCTTTAGAAAGGGAGAGAGCATGCGCACAGTACGCTCTACGCTGGATCCGCCACTGCTTTATATTGATACAAGGGCACACCAAAGGAACAGGCTGAGATCTCTGTGACAACGTCCTATTTATGCAGCTTCTTACATAGGCAAGTCAACAATAATTGGTGTAAATATGCAAATGAAACACGAAAGTCGATTGGCTGAATTTACTGATTGAGTATCATTAAAACTGCGAAAAACCGCCGCAATGTTAGCAAAGTTTAGCTTTACAAGTAACCAGCGTTTCCTAAATGCAGCACATCGTACGGCGAAGACAGGACCTGCCTGGAAACAAAACTGCATCTATAGGAGTATTCTTTTCCATATATAGCTCAACCTAACGTATTATATAACCTGTCATATACGCTTCGCGTGTTCGTAACAAATACATATGAAACCAAGAACTACCACTGTGAAGAATCAGAGAAACCATACGGCACATTTCTGAACTACTGCCAACTTCAGTCTGATCTGGGAACCTCTATCAAAGTGATCGTAGCTGAACGTAATTTCTTTCTGAAAATTGCTGCACCAAGAGTTCACAACACTGTTTGCTCTCGCTTACATGCATATATGTATCGATCTTCCACAAAGCATACTAGGGACACACAGGTAGGCCTATGTCGCTGTCATTTAGACTAATATCTCACCATTGTAACTGTTACGGGGTAATATTTACATTCAATCTAACTTTTAACACTGCAAGTATAGGGGAGAGCCTGGTGTGTTATGAGACCATAGCACATGAGCCTTGTGTGTCATGGGACTATAACACATGTGTCCCGCCCACATTCAAATAAGCCACGCCCACCTGGGTTTCCGGAACGTAACACTTGAACATGCTGGGCAAATCAGTTTCTGGTCGTTTCACTTAATTCTATGTATTAAATTTTTTAAATTCGGGTAATTGAGCAGGAAAATTAAGAGGGAAATGTAAATATAAGCAATGAGGGTCGCTTTTGTGTGTGTTATGGCGTGCGCAACGGCTACGATGTCAGCTTCAATCACGCGCGTCAGTATGCCATAAGGCATAACACATACAAAATCGACCCTCATTTCTTAAATATCTCTTTCACTACGGAAATGTATGATTCCCATTGTCACGGGGCGCTTTATGAATCTAATTTTAAAGACAACAAACAGAAATCAGCATGGATATGTTTGTGATTTTATGTGATAGCCTATAAGGTTGCCAATTTCTGGTAAGTCCATAGGATGTAGACATCGCCCTGAGTGGTTTTAGCTATACAATACCATGGTGTCGCAGTACCATGCGTATATCCACACCAGGGACAATATTTTCTGACCAACCGACGGACGAGAAAGACCTGAAAAAACCACATCGAGGCACAGCGATCAGACAGAGATAAAATTATTAAAAGGCGGAACAGATGCGACCATTAGGGATAACGGTGTTGTAAAGCCAAGCCACACACGATGTTAATTAATTTGACAGGCCCAGCCACGAGACCATGCAAGAAAAATCGGATTAGGTTAAATATGGGTTACAGTCGGTATCTGTTTTGCAAAGTACATGTAATGCATACATACGCCTGAAACCAGAGTAATTGATATGCATTAAGTGCAAACAGTGTAGGTTTGGTGACCTACCCAGAATGAAACCTGGCAGAAAATTTCATATAGCTTGCCTTTGTTTGTTTTATGCCCACATCAATCAGAATCATATAATAAGCATTGCTACTAGAAATGCAAGGAGATCCGTCATTTATATGGCACAATACAGATGGTTAATTAAAGACCAAATGGGCAAGCGTTTTAGAACGATTTTTAAGAGAGTTTTTCTTTCTTACACATCAGGCCTTAATTGCGAAATTTCCTTGGGCTTCTCCCATAATGCTGCAAATATGGCACTTCGTGGCATTTTTCTTTGCAATGTTGTTGGCGCGTACAGCGCTACATACCTCGAGCAAACTCCCAGCCCGTAGGCAAACACTATTCTACACTTGTGAATTAGCATGCCGTACTGTTGTAACTATTTGCTTACACTCTCAGAACACGATGCAGAATTAACAGCAACTTGCTTCAAGCTATTTTGTCATTGCGTTTGTGGCATTTACCTTTAGGTTTAGTTTGGCAAAAGTAAATGTAGATAACAGCGATATACCGTAGTTCTCAACAGAAAAGTAAAGCAAACAAAATTATCTTGGCTGACAGTAAAATTATTTGCAAGGGAGTGCCACTTAAGGAGTGGTAGGGCCTATTTATATATGTATTTTACAGTATAAAACGATATAAAATACTGGATGTGCCAGCACCGACATGCAATCTTAATCATCTATGCTACAGTGCAATGAACCGGATAAAACATACGGCTATGAGGGATGTTGTCCGAGGTGGCAGCACACCTATATTTTCATGACACACTATTTCCTGTCAGCCTTTTCTATCCAAGCTTGGGATATAAAAGACTGATGGAACAGCGAGGTTTCGATATGGTGATACCTCTTCCACACTTTAGAGTTCTGATCAATTTTGAACTGTTATTTGAAATATAGGGAGATGTAAAACACGAGTGTCCATTTTTTGTGATGAACTTGAGTCTAGGGCGATATATTATTTACATACTCACAAGAAAAATTAATAGGCTAAAAGTTTCTCGAAATTTATAGGGTTGGAAAGTTTTGCAACTATCGTCTCCAAGAGAGGAGAACTAGCATAAACACACATTTGCTTGTGTGATTTGGGGTTAATTGGTTGCACCCCACGGGGCCTGGTGTGGTAGCTCTGGCCTGTGTACTTGGTACTCCACCATGACTGGACATGTGGACATACATCGGTGAACTTAGAGATCATGCATTCACACAGTTCAGCCTGCACAAGTATGAAACTGATATATGTTTCTCTGTCTATCCTAACAAATTAAAAACACATTGCCTGGAATGAGAGATCCTCTATGTACACTTTATGATGATAATGTGCAGAGAGTATTTTACATCACCATATCTATTCCTTATCTATACATCGCTCTGTCCACTGTGATGCATGGCTACAAGTGCACATTCACCCAATGTAAAAAAATCAATTCGGCTGTCCCACACCAGCGCCAGGAGTCCGTCATAGGCTGTCCTGACCACTTGGCCAGAAATTGGCAGTATTGACTCATATGTCACACACTTGATTCATTCACTAAAACATTAACTCCACGGCCGGGAGTCAGTCAGAGGCGGTCCAAAGCACTTAACCAGGAATTGGCAGGATTCACTCATTTATTACAAACTTGATTCATTCTTTTTAAACATTAGCTTAGAGTTGACAACTATCTAGAACTTGATTTCTCGGAGACTCTCAGAGTGAGGTGTAGGTGTCGTCATGGAGTTTACTTTAGCCTTTGCATTTCTTGTACAGGATGTCCATTGTTGCAGTACTGGGTAGGAATTCCCCAGGTATATACAGGTGCCTGGCTGTAACTATTTATTTTGTAATCACTGGGATTGAATATATAGCCCCAGTTTGTTTCTACCTCAGCTATACACTGGCAGGTGGTTGGACTAATGTGTCCTATGCAGATTCCAGCTAGAAAGGGTACATACTAGTTCAGGGGTAAGTCAAATTAGTCTTATCTGAACTTGTTCTGTACTATTTAGTAATTATGTTTGGGCTGATAGGTATTCTGTATTCATATTGAAGCTCTGCATCTATAAGCCAGCTTCACTTATTAAGCTTATTCATCATTTGTCACTTCATATTTATTCATTATTAAGTGGGTTGTCTTTGAATATTTAGCTTAGACAAGGAGCCGCTACTCAGAGAGTCATGTACGGGTACAGGCTCCGCAACATGTTCTGAGTAGCTACCCGCTGAAGACACTTAGATTTATTTGGGCTAATACAGCCTGTGTCAATATTCTACAGAAGAAAGTGATAATAGTACTTCCATACGTAAACAGGTTAGGCAGTGACAGGGTAGTTTATGGAGTGTAGATAGTTCGGACTACGGAAAGGGTTATGAGTACCAGGAAGTGGTTCTGCGCGAAAAGGCACAAATACAATAATTATATTGTGTTATAATGATGGTACAAAATACATATAGATAGGTGAATTAATAGTCAGGCATCTACATATACATCTGTGTGGGTTCCGTGGCGTAGTGCGTGCTCTGAGTCTGGCCGGAGCAGGTCGCCCTCTGTTTATAAGCCCTACTGTAAGTAAACCACATACCTGATAAGGTATTGGTAACAGCCTGACACAGCTTAGGTCTAGCCAGTTAATAGGAGCTGACAACATCTGCCACTATCACAACCACTGGCAAATGAGGAGAGTCTACTTTGTTTATCCCCTAGGTATCTCCGCCTACAATTACTATGTATAAACTATACGGTGGTAATAAAGAGTTATTATTACACCCCATTATTTAGATATGGACGCGGAAAATCAACAGACTTTTGGGGGTCCATGTAAGTGAGCTACATGAAATTTGTATACACACGCATATTGGTCGTTATTATTTACGAGGCACACCGACTAAAGTCGGCTCCGCTGTAGCTTTGACCTCTGTCGGATTGCTGGCGGATTGTTTACCATCTGCTGTGTCACCAACCGTTAATAAGGGGCAGGCAGTGTATGTTGCATAATTCCTCAGTTCAACTTTTATTATTTGAAAATCGAATTTAATTAAATTGAAGAAGCGTTTCATGACAATGTTCCATGACTGGACAATCGCGGATGAATATACGGCAACTGATGTCTGAGCTCTTTCTTGTAGCTATGTAATGGATCTGTTTAAGTACCTTAACAGGAGGTATTTATGTTGACTGGGATCCTGTGCTGCCACCTATAGCTGCAGCATGAAACTTGACAGAGGAGAGCAGACTATTATTGAATTAAGTAGGACTAAATGAGTTTCCATGAGGAAAGTAACAAATTAAAATAAGAAAAAAAGCTTAAGAAAAGTCATTAACTTGATTCTAAAATATACTGGATGCTAAACATATAGAGAGAATTTCATTTGTTTGGCAGAAAAAGAGTTATTTTTGGATGGTTGAGTAACACAACTGGTACAAGTGCCCTCATCATGATTGAAGTATAGTTGTGTTGCTTAGCAACGGGGGTGGGGATGGGGTTCGGAGGCAAGGGCAGATCTGCGGCTAATATGGTTAAATGTGAATATCTCCTGATAGCGTGACTGTATTTAATGTATCATACCAGTAATTTTACTCTATATGCTAAGCCCTTTCACAAAAACAAACGTTTTGCAATTTTCTAATTCTCTGGACAGTTTGGCGCAGGTTCAGAAAGAAAACATGTCTTGTGTAACATTTTGCAAACAGCAGAAATAAACAGCGCTAGCAAACTTCAACTGAACTCACAAATCAAACACAAACTATGCCATCTTGTCTGTGTCATGCATTATCCAAAATTATCCTAATTGTGACGAAAATGCGGAAGCCTAATTGGTAATATGTCCATGAATGTAGGGTGGTGGTGGCATTTTATATTAATGTATACTTGACAACAAATCAACGTTCATTGATGTGCAATGTGTTGGTGTTTTACTTTGTAATACACCGTGGATATACACAGAGGTTAAATGAGATGTATAGCTATGATGATGATGATGATTGTAATAAAAATGAAGATGATGATGATGATGATGATGATGATGACGATAATAATAATAAATTTCTGAAATTAACCCTTTACAACAGGGGCAGCGTGAATAGACTTGTACCATAGTACGTCACACACATATATAAATAAAATTGTAAAATATATTCTTCTAAAAATTGCTAGCTAAAACACAAAAGACGTACGTGTGCATATTATTTTTGTGACTACAACCCAACGACACGGGGCAGTGTACAGTTTGGCATTACCCCCCCCCCCCCCCACCGAATACGTGAGAGGGTGGCGCAGAATAATGAGTTTAGATCGGCTCAAGGGGTTGGGCCCAAAGTGTTACGCCTCAATCATAAACTGCTTGCTTACTTTGTCAAATAGATCCCTAATGTTGTCACCAAATGAGTACTCATGGTCTCCTAAAAATGGACACAGTTTACCCAAAATGGAAGAGCTAGAATAAAGGACCCATACATTTTCCTCTCCACATTTTCGTAATTCACTGTCTAATTCTGTATATAACATGACATTCGTATGGAGTTAAGGCCTGAGCATAATAATATGAAATGAGCTAAATCGTCTTCACCGTTTTCGCACAATTCATATTTAGAGTTACAAATTCCCCATCGATCTAAATTTCCATTCATACATAAACCGTCTGTGCGTGCCTGTGAGGCATAGAAAATCATTTTTATTGAAAAGATACACTTCTCCAAGAGTAGATGTTTTCATGGTACGAAACCAATAGAGGGAAGAGCTGTCGTCAATATGTTGGGAAAAAAAGAGATTTTAAAACTATCATGGCCAAATCTCGTATATAGTTGTAACCAGCTTCCGTTGTCGCTAGGAAGAGCCCGATCCAAACCAGCGTTCCTTTATATTGTTGTATATATCTCAGAACAGTATGGCCGGGCCACTTTGGGACCATTGAGATAAACTTGTACCAAGTCTTCATAAACCTGCTTACAAAGACGAGTCTCTGGTAAGTCGTCAGACATACGATGATAATATTTAATGCGCATTCGACTCCGACCTGATTCTATTGGAAGCCAGCCTAACTTTCCTAAAGTAGCCGAAATCGCTGTATTAGATTTAATGTTTAGAATTCCCTTTGCAATTGAGTACTGGGTTGATCTCTAAATAGAGATACTTTCCTTGCTATTATTTATCCACACCGCACAGTCATGTGATAATGAAGGTAAAATTACTCTTTTCCATAAGGTATTCCAAATTCAATCCAATTAATATTTTCATACAAGGAAAGAACTCCACGCACATGACTCATCAGTTTGACCAATCTTGTCTTCAAATATGTCTTGATATGGGCCGTATTGACTGCGAGAATAGGATAACTAAATATTTATATGAAGAACAGTATTCCGACAAGGATCTCCATATTTTCTCATGGTTGACTCCCCTGCCAATAACAATTACTTTTGACTTTGTATGATTAAATGAGATGTCCCACTTAATGACAAACTTGTTATAAATACATTTGCGCGTTGTACGTGTACTTGACAAAATGCTACTGTTTTTTTTTTGTTTGATGTAGTGCAGTCAATAAAGTTTCATTTCATTTCATAGCCAACATTTTTTATTGGGATTCCTCATTGTCAGCCGTTAGACAGACATCCTTAGGGTGGAGGAGGGATGGGATAGGCCTACACCTAAGTGCTGTGATTGTGGGACAGTTCTTCAGACTACATGGGTAAAGGGCCTCTGTGCTGCACTGTCTCTGGACTAGACATGTTTTCCAAAACAATGGAATAATTATCGTGTGGCGCACAAGTCCATGTTTCAAATCAATCAGGAAATAGCACATCTGAATCCAGACTAATCACAGAGTCAGGCAAATAACCAGATCAATCGATAAGCTGCCGGCAGATGGCACTGCATCAATGGAAAGTGTACCCAGATGGGCGATCCTGGTGATCCAAACCTGAACTATCGAGACTCCCGCAGCTGTCAAAACCTCAATTTCATGGTTGCAAGTTCGAATTATGTTTACACCAGGAAAGGCTGTTTTTTAAATGGCATGGCCCTGCTGAAACTGAAACATAACATCCGGCGGGTATTCCACCCCATGCCTTGTGCCTTGATACCACCCAAAACAAATATCACTCGATCTGTTGTTTGCAGAAAACTGTTTGATACCGGTAACAGATCGCAAAATTCTGAAACAAGCTACAGCATCGTCTGTTACGGTCAGGAAACGCAGGTTGTCTAAGCAAATAAGCTGACTCTGGACGGCATAAATGCGAATGGAAACTTTCGTCTCAATTAATTATCTTGTTCTTTTCAATGTGTTTCAAACATATGAATTTATTTTGACTTGAAATTCTTTACTGATTCAAAGGTTTGATGAAAATTTCAAAGTGTGGACTCGTCGACACTAAAACAGAATTCCCATTCTGTAATTTGAAAAATAAGCTCTTCCGGTTGTCTTGCGTAACCAGTTGTATGGTACCCGCATCGAATGTACACACTTGGAAAAACACGGGAACCAGGCAGGCAATAGTCTATGCGCCAGAGAAACGGTTATCCGACGTCTGCCCTATGCAGACAATAGTTCGTCTCTAAACGATAATCACTTAATACTTTCTGCCAATCATGTTTAGACAATTTTATCTTAAGTTTAATAAATAAAACAGGTTTGCATGGAATTTGCTACTTATCATTCACGTTGTCAAATAAAAAAAAAAAAAGCACACACTCATAATTTCTCCAGTTGTTCACTGAGTATGCATATATGTTGCTTAATGAACATGATGCCAGCTGAGAAACTTTGACCACTGTATAGCTAATTTGCTACAGGCTGTGGTCATAAGACTATGATATGTAGGTATTGCTTTCTTTATTTTAATTAAAATTGGCAAGTGCCTGAAGCAGGCGGTAAGTTCTTGATATTTTTTTTCTTTTTCTTTTTCTTTTTTGATACATGTGTGTAATCACACATATTCATGTACATGGCATTTAGTTCCCTTGTATGTATGTGGTGAAAATAGGCGCAAGGCGACGTTAACCCAATGAAACCCCAACGCACTATGACTTTGAACACTTTCTTTGGCCCAGCTCACGTTATATGTCATTCATCACAGCTCGGGAGAATTATTCACTTCAAATACACATCCCACCTTGTAGCTCAAATGTCTTATGGTATCTTTTGAACTTCATCTAGGAGCATTGCATCAAACAATAAGCAATAAAAACATGTGGTTCTGGGTTCATGGGAACAGAGGTTTTTAAGCACGAGAGGGTTAAGAGCACGTAATCCTATACAGTGGCGAATCAATCGACGACCACAAATAGAGCCCGAGACGTCTGACTGTGCCAGCACTACGTCCTAATGCTAAGTTTAGTGCATTGCTCTATATATTTGTACCAAAGAAGGTGGATGATATAAGTGAATTATTTCCAACAACCGTGTAATTAAATGCTGAGGATATCTCCATAATTGAACTGTATTGGTGAACAATGTACATTACATAGAGGGTTGATCAGCTTTATACTTTTATTTGGGATCGCGTTGAAAAAGACAGTAGTAAGCACAATAAACATTTTAACTAGAATAGTTAATTACATTAAAGGAAATGGCAATTCAGTAGACAAGAGTGGAGCGCATTACTCAGTGTTCTTGCAAAGTGGCAAAAGTAGTCCAGTAACAAAGCGCAGGGATTTTGTTTCGATCAACCCTGCTGTTAAACTGGTGATATTTCTCACCTACTTTAAATCACTTTAAATGTGTACGATCATATGCATAGCATTGTGTACTTTGTTTGACCTTCAAAATGTATGTACTTTGATAGGAACCTATTTTGTAGCTAACAGCATGCAGAATGTCATGCTTGTGGTTTCCTTCTTGAATACATCAGTGACTAATTCTGTCGCGGAGGTAGACGTCACAGGTTCAACACAACTGACGTGAAGCAAATCAAAGTTATTTCGACGACGTCAGCAGCAGGACCCTTTGAGTTCATTCATACCACCCTGATAGAAGACCGAGTCAACAGCTTTCCTTGGCTAACCCTGAGTGCAATGCGCCCAGAGCGCGCCAAGGAAAGTTGTTGACCATGGGCATATAATTTGGAATGAGTTTCCATGCACGTCTCATCCAAACATTTTGAAAAATAATCCCTAAATTAGTAAAATACAATTAGGAGACGACATTTAGATATTAGCAGGAAAAAGCGTCATTGGGGTGAATGAGTAAAGGGGCAGGGACCACACTGGCATGAAATCAAGCCTCCATTTGCGAAAAATGAGTTTTCTATCTAATATAACCGAGGTAGTGCGGATCCAGCAGTTGTAAAAGCGGATGATGAGGGTAAATTTTATGTTGTGGCAAAGGGCAGCATGAAGGATGAGGGCTACAAGCACAAGTCGTTTCAGAGAGGGCCACGCATGCACCGAATAGAAAGGCATAATTTAATTTAATTTGTGAACATTTCCTGAACTGCACTTTTAAAATAGTTGTGATAGAAGTTTGCAAGGTTTTGTGTTAAATTTTTACGTTCAGTTCTTCCACTGATTGGAGTAGTTATGTGACCAACAGCAAAGCGCAAAGAGCGCTATGACCATAAGCCAATTAGCTTAATGCTTATGTTTCTTGAATTTGGCTAAAGAAATGTGTAACTGGCAAAAATATTTTAAAATGAGTTTTGAATGGGCGACAACAATTTCTTTCCTTTATTTCCAATTTTAGCTAAAGAATTGGAGTCTGGAACTTTCCATGCAAAACAACGGTTATTTATGGAAAGAATTATATATTACTATACTTCACCAAATTACCAAAGGACAGGAATACTGTTTGTATGTAGAATCTTAACTTCACTAAGCAATAGATTGCCGATGATCCTTCCTCTTACTAGGACCATGCAACGGATCAAAATGCGCTATTATTAATAGAGGATAACATATGAAACCGGGTAGACAATAACGGGACTGTAAAATGGTGTCCTTCACGTAGAAGCCATCTCTTGACGTACGTGGTTTTAATTGTATATTCTTCTATATATCAAATCAACAGAAAGAGTGAAATGATACGGCCTTCTTGCACAGAATGTCCTCAAGAAAAACGCCTTGGGTGAATCCATGAAGGCCTTTCGTTGGCAATGCGGTGTCTATAAAAATGCAAACATTTTCAAAAGTAGAACCAACAGCCTATGTGGCGCCTTTACTCCTTAGATATATATCTTTCTAGTTTTGTTGAGACTCTCAGACTTGGAAGCTTCTTTTTCTTCTTCCCCTCCTTCTTTGGTTGCAGGGTACGGGCTCACGCGCACTCTTCGTACCCATGGTTTTGCTCCTGAAATACACGGAACTATTTTTTGTCATTTTTTCCAGCATAACTATCGAACGTGATGTCCTGGACAAGGAAAGCCTGTGGTGAGACGTTATTCAACCTGTTTGATAGAAAGAAACCCTATTCGATCTGTTATCAACGATATATATACATCAATTACGCTTTCTTGTATTGATATCTTGTCCTTGCATTTTCTTGTAGAGTTGTTTCGGTGAGGCGGGAGGGGGCAGCCAGAGCACTGGCAGGCCGACCATAAGGGAACATCCCAGGTAGGTCACCGCACCCTAGAAGCTGCAACTGGCTACCAGTTTGACTCTGTTGGTTTATGTACGTAGAGAAAGTTATATATTTGTACATGCCAGTACAGCTTCAGGTAAACCCAAAATAATCTTTCTGGTAAGTATGATCTGCCATTTACAGTATAAGCACGGGGTATATACTGAACTATCCAAAGCACGCGGGAAGCGAGGCAGATCAGTGTCAAGCCATTCATCCGCAGTTTCGGAGCTGTATTCACGCTTTGCTGGATCGTGCCATTGTAAAATTAAGACAATACGTGGATCATCAAAGTTATGTCAAAGCATATACTAGGCATTACATGAGAAAGACAGAAACATAAGCTTTTAACTCTTTGAAACCCACCAGGGTGTGAACATAAACTTTTAACTCTTTGAAACCCACCAGAGTGTGATCATAAAGCTGCAAGATTGGCCAGTTACGTCTCATCACGTATTATTTCGTCAGATCATAACTTTTATCGTGCAATTCTGCAGCTTGGCCCCACTGTTATACCACATATTGACGTGTTTTTTCCTTTGTTTGTATTTATTCACTGTAAAGAAAAAAGTATACAAGTGCGGGCTACATAATGTATAATAGTCAAGCATTCACCACGGCGAAGTTTCAATAATTGATGCCACATGTGAATTATTCAACATCAATCTGATAACAAAGTTATACCATAAAAGAATATGGAATATTTGTAAAGTTGGTCACAAAATGGCCAGTTTAGTAATGGTATGTCAAGTCATATTAATGTCATCATTGCCGATGAAGAAATTGGCATTTGTGACCTACATTTAACCGTGTTCGCCGTATACTACGTCAAATTACCTAAAATTGGTAATATCAGACAAAAAGACCCTGCCCCCCCTCCCCGAAAAAGACGCACGCTTTTGTTTTTAGTGGCGGAAGATACACCTGATTATTTTTATGGGCACGGAAAATGAGTAAAACCGAAGACTGTGGCTTTGAAATCCTGCCTGCCAGCAGTGAGTGGTGTGAAGGGCAAGTACGCAATGAGCTTTACGCCCAGTCTGTGGTCCCCTTAAATAATATTTCCCATGGCATGACAGGAGGGTAGCTGTTACCACACTGAGTGTTTAGAGGAGATATATTGATGCTTGCAGTGTTGGTGGTGTGGATTTGCCTCATATATAGTTTATAGCATGAGATTGCTTTAGCATCTGAGTGCTATTTAAAGCTAAATGCCTTATCATGGCGAGGCCGCCGTTTGAGCGCGAATATTAGAAAATCTTTGCAAGTGAACATTACTCAAGCAATTAAGTCACTCAATTTTCAGCCTGTATTGAAAGGGCTCATACTCAGCGTGCATGATTTCTGCATTAAGTCTGACGCATATTTCAATATGCCTTCATTTACTTGTAAAGGATCATGCATTATCACGCAGCAAATATTCCATTACTGGACAGGTGGTCACGGGAAAGGTATGCTACATTATACGTCATTTTTTTATTTAAAAAAGCAAACACAATATTTATCTTTCGGTATTTTTCATCTTGGAAAACATAACTATATTAACCAGATTTATCGCTTGAGTTGACTTCACTTGAATGCTGTAAAAATCAGCGCTTCGCTCTACTATAAAAATTTATTCCTGTATATTTCGTTGGCAGATGACAACAAAATCCGCAGTGTGTAAAAATTGCAAAAACAGATCAACTTGGCATAATGTCAGCAATGCAAATATTTTACAAACTGCGCAATTTGCGACTGTAACATGTCTGTGGACGAGAACGTCGCTTACCTACGTGCCATACCTGGTTCTTGCTAACACCGATTTGGGATATTGGTGTCATATGCTCGGCACTGGTACATGACCAAAAGGTGAAGTGATATTTTTTTGGAATAACAAACACACGTTGGAACGTTTCACGTTTGACTGTATTTTTAGCCCAGCTGATTTGTCAGTAAGCTGAGCTTTTAGGATGGGTTGTCCTCCGTCATCCGTTATTCATGCATCCACAATTGATGTTTTGAATTTGTTTTTAGAACTGCTGGCCAGATACTCTTCAAATTTAATGGGGATGCACCTCGGGTGTGTCTCTACCTAATTGTTTAAATGGTTACTCTCCAATGATATTTTCTGTTTTGTTATTTGGCGAAACTTACAAAAATCTTCTCAGAAACCTCATATGCAATTACTTGGGAATCACGCACGGGTAGTGTTCTTAGGTATACCTAGTTTTTAATTTGTTCACCACGTGGTGCTACGATTTTTCTGCACAAAAAAGAAAAAAATATGTGTATTTTCATAAGTTTCACCTTCATTATTTTTTGTTCTTTCTGTGAAAATCTTTCAAATGGCCCATTTTCAGAGGCCATAAAACATCATTGCCTGTTCCAACGATAAATTCTAGACCCACATGACTTTACGGATCAAGCGTAATATTTACGTGTTGATCACTAGGTGTCAAGGGATAATGCTTTTTGTAGATTGCGTATAACCAGCTGCATAAAACATATCAAGGAAACAAACACAGATCACGGTGTTTTTGATAATCATAGTATTAATTGTAGTATTAATAGTCAATAGATATGCTATGTGTAAACTAGATCATGATCTGTGTTTCCTGGATATGGGTCTGTATTTATCGCGAAGTAACATTGTCTTCCAGATGCTCCCAGCGCGGTGATGCGCCAACCCAACGGCGTAGTTAAACAAAATCGGCTGCGTAACCCACGGCGGTCTTTCCTTTCACTGTTGTATCCAAGCACGCTTCAGAATGTATGGGTTGTAAGTATTTAGTTTTTAGTGCATGTCATTGTTAGATTGCATCCCATTTTATTCAGTGTTATGTTTACTGGAGTTAACGTTCAGGTTCTTTCGTAGCTTTACATAATCATAATTTAGTTCCGCCCAACTGTGTCACCCATTTCTAGCGCTAAAGTGTGAACTCTCTACACGTTTAAACAAAATCTAAAGATATATTGCAAAATAGAATCAGTTGCTTTTACTATTTTCTACAGAGAAGCACGTGGCAGATTAATAAACATGGCTCGGGGATCAATAAGAAAACTGAGTATATTTTGTCATGCAAAATATGGGCACATCACAAGCTTTCTTTCGTTTTTGTCAGAAAACCAAAGTAAGAAAAAAAAAAAAAAAAGAAAAAAGACAAATATATACAAGCTATGTAAAATGTAATAAGTTATCCTTTAAAACGTGATGTTTTGGGATAAAATTGTACAACATACATAGCTTGAGCTGATAACAGAGTTATTTTGCATGTTCATTAATTCACTTGTACAACATAGGAGCAGGGTGGCGAACAAGTCGTTCATAAAATGATTTCAATTAAAGTTTGCGAATTTTGACCTTTTTCGCTTGGATAATTCAACTATTCTCTTCCCGTTGCGTGCAATGAATTTGTTCATATTTATGTTGCGACTTAGAAAGCATTGACGAATTTTACCCAACGTTGGCTGCAATAACATGACTGTTGTTTGTAAACATCGTTGTTATTAAAGACAAATAAACAATCATTACCAGAAGACACCCAGTCCAGTTTGAAAAACAACTGCACCTTTTCATGCGACAGCTACATAATATGTGTCTTCATTAATAAAATTAGAATAAAATATGCATTAAATTTATATGCAGTTTGGCTTCAAAGAGGATTAAGCAATCACTTTCTCCGGCTTCCTGCTTCATTTCCTTCTCTCTTTTTAACTTTGAAAGTTCGCAAACGCTTACTCCGTGAACATATTAAGCTTGTGAATAACCAAATCATTGTTACGAGACCAGATTGACAAAAAAGAAGACAAAATCCACTCCCTTTCAAATTCTTCACGTTCTTTAAAATAAATGTTAGTTTTCATTTTCAAATAGCCTCATAATCTATGGCCCTGCTGTTGCTGTCACAACACTATGTGTTCAAATCTAGGGAAACAGATTGCAGGTAACCTGTATTACAGGCAGTGTGTTACCGATTCAACCATAGGTGGCACACGCTACCTTTGGCTGATGGTGTATGTCACAGATGAAGCCTCCAGCACATTGGAAATTATTGAACTACATACCAATTTCTGTTGGCAACAACTGACGAATCAAATGAGCTGTATTTGTTTAATCTCTCAAGTACCTCCACCTACGCTTGTTGGTCACTTGGTAAAAGTGTACTTGCTGCGTCATTTGTTGTTAACCCTTAAAGCGCTAATTTAAGATTGAGTCAACAGCTTTCCTCGGGACACTTTGCGCGTATTGCACGCAAAGTGTCCTAAGGAAAGCTGTAGATTAAGACCACTTTTTGATTCAGACTAGGCTTGCTGGTATTTGAATGAAAGGTATCTTCATGAGGAATTTGAATCTTTTAACCATTATATGTTTAACAGTAAAAAGCAACAATAGCAGTGATTAGCACTTACAGGGTTAACATATGCTATTGACTTTAAAATGTATGTCTGTAAAGATTGTCCGTTACAACCTTTACCCTTTTTATATGTCGTCCATAGGTCTGGCGCCATATTGATGACCAGACAATAGTAAGATGGTCCTTTGAAAAGATCATGAGTGATTAAAGTATGTATAAATATATTTGCATATAATATGCGTGTATGCTTACTTGAAGGTCTGTAGGTATACCCACATGTAACTGCGTGGCGTGGTTTTATATCTACAGCAAAGGGCTGGAGCTTTCTATTAGTGAACCACAAAAACGAATAACTTACTAGTACGGAAACAGCATGTAGATATATCCCACCATAGATTTTGAATCGTATACGTGGTTGATCTCTATGTGCATATACCACTAAACCTGAAACAAATAGATTAGTAACATCAGATGCAACTTTATGACACATATGTCATATGCGTCAAAATATTGAAACTTATTCTGTAAAACATGTGAAGATGTAGAGAATTTGCTTGGTAGTCAGCAGTCGAAACATGCGTTAATCTTAATTAAAGTTTAGCAACATTTACTTAATATAATGTCATTAACATATCAAGGTGTTGGAGCCCTTTATATAAAATCAATGTTAACATCCTATAACACAAACATACATAAACACATACATACACACATACATACATGTATACATACATAAACACATACATATGTACATGTATATATGTAATGGCGAATGTGCATTTACCTAGTTATTGTATTCAAAATTTAGGAATGGAATTAAAGTAATCGGACCATTTCAAATATGCATCCTTTAATATAATGTCAAAAAATTCTTTAACAATGTATTTAAAAAAATTCTTCCAAGACAGGCACATACAACTGAAACTGCATTTGTTGTATCTTGTTTGTGCAAGCATACAAAAAGATGCTTCTATATGTTTGTGTAACTGGGGCATGAAATGTTAATTTGTGTTATGCACAGACAGTGGTACATGTGTTTATTCTACGATGCAGTTGGCAACATGGAAGCGATAAATGAGATAGATTTGACTGCGTAGAGATTTAAAAGCATAAACTGATTTAGACGTGTGGCGGCTGTTTAAGGGTACCCTTAGACGTGGAGGCTGTACATTAACAACAAAACATCAACAAAATGTAGACATAACACATATGCTTTTATGGGTACATATAAATAATGAAAGGTATTCCTGGCCGTGAGTCACCCTTCGTGTTTCACACTCGTGTTGTAATTGTAATTTCATTCTTCCATACTTTGTTAAAGTGAAAAAAACCCCAACATATATTTTGCATGGCTAATTATAAGTGGGTATTATCCTGTGCCAAGGTGAAAAATATTTTTATATCTGCACATGCAAAGGCCAGATTACAAGAAAGAATTTTCCAGGGTTTAATATATTTCTGTTACAACGTCCCACTGAGTGGACTGGAGTGTATAGTGCGTTGTCTGTCTCTCTGAGTTACGATGGGATCTGGCTCCTGCTTGTTTAGTCCAGGAAGCAAATGCGGGAAAATAATGTCATGAGCATAGTGTAGGTAGATACATTTTCAGATTAAGATGAACGGCAATGTACACGTATTCTAACCGTGAACCCATGTTTGTTAACATACTATCACGCATTATCTCACCATCAAACTCTCCAGTTCAAAACACGACAGAGTTATTTGATAAGATCTCAGATTTTTTTTAACAAAAACCTTCATCATAAAATTCAATGAATACACTTTCAAGTTGTGTAATGCAAGGAGAAAGTTATAGATTTTGAAAGTCGATATTGATTTATGTTATAGCTTAAACGGTATTTCGAATTAATTTAAATGAAAGCTTGACTCCAGTGTTTAAAGGTTAGATTCAAGATGCGACAAAAACGCATGTGAAAATTGCACCGTTGAAACGATTGAAACGAAGGAAGGAACGGCTTGTGCATGTACGGCAACAGGTCTGTGCTCATTGGGAGAAAGGACGATGAAGAGGCGCGAGTGCACTTATGGGCTAAAGATTTGGAAATTGCACAGATTCAATGGCTGTTTTTAAGTGTAGCTGAACTAAAATTGTACATTGGCTTGCGCTTGTCCGTTTGTAGTGTGCTTTTGCGCCTGCTCGCAACTTACCGTTTGACAAATGACAAACTGGCAACCAATGCGCTACGCAAATCTGCCTTGCTTGCATTTCATCACTAACTTTGTGCTTGTATAAAAGCACCAGCTACTGCGTGTGCAAATGAATGAATATAATTAATTGTGTCATAATGTATTAACCTATCATTATTTTACTGTATGATTTGCCCCTTCACACATGAGATGTAATTATGAACAAAAGTACTGCTGAAAATTAAGTTGGTATCCTTTTTTTCGGAATTCTTATGACATAAATGTTCTTGACAGTTTTCTGTAGTGCCAGTAACTGCATGGTGCGTATCTGAATTGTTTGTCGCGAAAAAATTTGAAGAGTAAATTAAAATGAAAATAAGAATACTAAATTCAAGTTCCACCGTGGTAGTTTATTCGCTGGAACAAATTTAACTGTCAAAACTTGCGGGCACGTTTTATAATAATAATAATAATAATAATAATAATAATAATAATAATAATAATAATAATAATAATAATAATAATAATAATAATAATAATAATAATAATAATAATAATAATAATAATAAATTAAACAACAACATTATTATAATAATAATAATATAAACAACAACAACATTATTATTATTATTATTATTCTTATTCTTATTATTATTATTATTATTATTATTATTATTATTATTATTATTATTATTATTATTATTATTATTATTATTTTTATTATTATTCTTCTTGTTTAAGTATTTGCGAGATGTTATCCTTATTTTTACGATTTCTGAACACACTTTCAAGGTAGGTCTCTAAACCAATGACGCAAAATGTAAGCTGCGTTCTCAAGAGTGAATTATCATGGTGACGGTTCCCAGTTGATGCCACCTGAAGCCAAAAGCATTTCCCTGAAATCTTACAGGTTGTCTGCTAACATTTTGTCTAGAAACATGTAAGTGGATGTTTAAAAGTGAGGAAACTTTTCAAAACGAGGTCCTGAATTGGTTGAGAGTGTATCGCTCTTTATGTTGAGCGGTCAGCAGCTAAACAACACCACTTCCTTACAGTTTCTGGCCTGACACACATACGCACGCAAAAAATGTCAGTGCAATTTGCGTTCAGAAATGTATTTAGTGACATTATCAGTGCCATGCATCAGTGGTGTGCAGACACGAGAACGAAAGCCTGATAGCCGGAAAGCACACATTTCTCTTGAAATATAAAGGTCTCCACAACAATATTGAAGCCAGGAGCCGCTGTAGTGTACTTTTACAAATAGATGTTACACATACGGGGGTTCTATTAAGAATATGCCTTTGCATCACTACACGCTGAAGATGATGTTAAAGTCAAATTCTAAGCATAGGGTGCATACCTGACAACCTTCCAAAAAAAAAGAACTTGGCCTAGGTTGTTGGTTGCTTTCTAACATACAGGAAACAAAAACTCATGGATATATATATATATATATATATATATATATTGCATATGCATTTTTCTTTGTTCCTGGTTGATTTGCTGCCTTTTTTTATCAGCAACATTTTGTCACGTGCTGTCCAGATGCAAGAACATTTAAATGTATACTATGAATACACAAACATATGCATACACACACATATATGATATATATATATATATATATATATATATATATATATATATATATATATATATATATATATATATATATATATACATACATATATATATATATATACATGTTGGTCATCCTACAGATGATACTGTTTGAATGTTCAGAACGATAATTTGTTTTATATTTTGTAGAAGTGCAAAGGACAAGAAAGCCCTCTTTGAACGACGGGCGTCTGGTGAAGACTTGCCGGCAAAGAAAGGCGCCCCCGCTGCTAAGAAGGTCGGCAAATTAAATCTCGGCGGTGCTCGCAAGGGATCGTTGAAGGAATCGGGATCACCGGAGAAAAAGGCCAAGGTTGAAGGGAAAGAAACAAGTCCACCGAAGAAGAAAACAGCAAGTCCACCCAAAAATAAAGCAGGCAAACCCCCAGAGTCCCCAGAAAAGAAAGAAAGTAAGACGACTGTAAAAGAAGAAAAAACCACTGACGGTGTTAAAAAAGAGGAGAAGGTCGTAGAGAAATCAGAAAAGACAGAAGATGGGGTTAAGACGTCAAAAACAGCAGAGATAGTGACAACAGTTGAGGAAAAGAAGGATCCATCAAAGAGTACAACCAAAGTAGAAAAAACAAGTGAGTCAATTGAGACAAAGTCAGAAAGCACAGGATCTGGCACCACAAAGAAAATAACAAAGACAACGAAATCAGAGACCAAAACCATACAATCTTCTACAACGGAAACAACCAGTAAGCTTAATGCCAAGCAAAGTGGTACGGCACAGGACAAAAGCTTGGCAAAACAAGAAACAAAAGAAACAATAGCAGAGTCATCTACGAAAGAAAAGAACGCACAAAAAGTTACAGAAACTAATAAAACTGAGTCCAAATCTAAAATATCTGAAACAACAAAAGGCACCTCAGATAGTGACAAAGCTAAATCTAATAAGAGTAAAGAAAAAACTGAAGTCATAGAAAGTAAAGGGGATTCAAACAAACCGTCAGCAGACACAATAGGCAAAACTTCAGAGAAAAAGGAAGAGCTGGGAAAGGAGAAGAAAGTCAGTAAGGTGGATACTAAATCTCAGAAAGTGACTGAAACTGAAGATGCAGCCGAACCTATGGACGTAGATGTAGAGAAGGGAAAGGCAATTAAGAAAATTGAGAAGACAGGTGCTGTTAAGGTACTTCCTGTAGATCCAAGCACATTGAAGAAACCTGATCTGGATTTAAAATCTCCCGTGTCCGATCTTGACATAAGTATGGAACTTGAGGGGCATGCAGATTTTGATTTGAGTTTAGATGCCGAATTAGAGGCAGCTCAAAGAGAAATGTCGTCTGCCACAGTTGAAGGTGCAACTGAAGGTGGGTTGATATTTCAAGCCACAGTAGACACAGATGAGACGGTGGAGGAAGAAACATCAACTGAACCTGTATTTCAAATCCAAACGTCTGTTGAAACAGAGGAATCCAAGGATGAAGGAGAAACTGGGGAATTTGTGATGGAATCTGAAGAATATTCTGGACAGCCACGGCTCTCCATCTCATTTGCTGTTGACACTTCAGAGTCAGTTGATGAGAAACAGGATGAAGAAGAGAGCTTCGGCTTCACAATTCAGGCATCTGTTGACACAGATGAAACAGTGGCTGAATTGGAAACAACTCCAGAAGCTACAATATCAGTCGAAACGGATGAACCTAAAGCAGAGGAAGTCAGCATGGATGTTGAAGTCAAAGCTGAAGAAGAAAAAGCTCCTGTAAAGATGGAAGAACCACAGGTCAAAGCAGTAGAGGAAGTAAAGGTAGAGGAAAAGCCAAAACCTGAAAAGGTTAAACCAGAAAACGTAAAGGCAGAGGCCAAACAGGAAGAGATTCCCCAAGAAGACAAAGAAGTGTCAGAAATTCTTAAGGGAAAATCTCCTGAAAAGGAAACAGTACCTGCTCCCACACCACCTAAAGAGCCAGAATCACAAGTCATAATGACTAAAACATTTACAGAGTCTATTCTACCTGACCAGGAGTTTCAACCGATTGCAGATGATTTCTACAATTCATTGTTTTACTTCTCTGGCATGGGTAATCTGATTGGTACAGCCATGTCCCAAGGTGTGTATGTACCACCAGAAGCGTCAAAGAGGGCTGATTTAGCTGTGGTAGAAGAAGCTGAATGTAAAAGAATGGATATTCTACGACAGGGGCGAGAAATTGTGAAAACAGCTCGTTCACAAGCAACTGATCTAGCCTCAGAGTTACGAAGGCTACAGATGTCTTTGGGATCACTGCCTACATTTACGGATTCACAAAATATATATCACCCACATTACAAGGGGGTGGATCATAGGATCCT
Organism: Hermodice carunculata; assembly: GCA_964020975.1. Classification (NCBI taxonomy): domain Eukaryota; kingdom Metazoa; phylum Annelida; class Polychaeta; order Eunicida; family Amphinomidae; genus Hermodice; species Hermodice carunculata. The sequence continues at coordinate 1,555,865 of OZ026627.1, forward strand.
GGCTTACACACAGCTACAGCAGCAGCAAAAGCAACAAGGGGCTCCTCAAAGACAACATACCCATATAATAAGGCACACAGCTATCCCACCACAGGGGGCGCCACCAGCTGGTGTTGCATATCCATGGGCAACTGACAGGGGGAGTAAAGTGACAACAGTCATTCAGTCGACTTTACCAGATCAACAGGAGCCTGACGTGCCTCCATCACAAGCAAGATTTTTTTGGCAAGCTGTTACGGGGGAGAAACCCATTACCCAAGAAGAACAACTGAGACTTCTCCATAGCATGCAACAACCAGGGCAGACATCACAAACAACGGTTACTAGAACCTGGAGCAGCTCCACTGATCAAACACAGCTTAATGGCTTCCAACCTGGACAAGTTGGTGTTCTCTCCACTCAGTTTGACACAGCCTTTACAGGGTCATCTGGGGCATCGCATGATGGCAGCTGGTCATTAGAACAGATATATCCAGGGCAGACTATATCAACGCAACGAACAATAATATCATCTTCATCAGAACAACAACATGAGCCATCTTTGGAGCGCAGAGAAGGGGGAGACACATCTGGGGTCACTGCTGAAGAAGATGTATCAATTGGACAGAAAGAGCCAGCAGGTGGCGCCACTTCCCAAGAAGCAGAATTGTCTCTTACAATAGAATCACAGCCTAAGGATTCACAAGACATATCAGGTCAAATACAAGTACAAGAAACAGCACAAGATAAACAGGATGAGGTAATGATAAGTGCAGAAATAGAGACACAGGAAGATACTACTGACACTGGTGCAGCTGATTCCCTACCAATAGTGGAGGCTGAAATGTCAACAGAAAGTGTAGAAATGGGGGTTACTTTGGAAGTAGCTGACACTGAGGGACAGCAACGAGATGCCGCTGTTGAAGAAGCAATTACTGCTGACATCATTGAGCCTGAGGAATCTCTTCCTGTATTACCATCAGATGGCAGCACTGAAGGTCAAGATGCTGGGGCCTCAGAGGGCTTAACATTACAGGCCACAGTCACAACTGACAGCAGCACAGCAGAGGGTGCTGTCCCCAGTGGAGAATCAGCACCTGGAGACATTGATGCATGCTCACAACAATGGCCCCCACCTATTCCAGAAGGGGAGCAAGCTTCATCTTCAACCAAAGCCTTTGATTGGCAGGACAAATTAAAGGGTGTACAAACAGTTCCCAAATACACTTCTCCTCAACCTTGGCAACAGTCCCATATCAGGTCCCTTGAAGCCAAAGGTATATATTTTGACCGGCCACAGAAAGGGGGAGTAGATGAAAATCAAAATGCAACAGCAAGCCACACTTACTCTACTGTGTATGAAAAAGGTCAACCATGGGTACAGAGGACAACGAGACAATATGAAATCAGCACAGAAAGACCACAGGCCATTGAAGTAGAAGATGACATTTATAGACAACCCTCAAAGCATGAAGTGCGCATGTCACCATGGCAGGAGTCACGTGCGAGGGCACTGGAGGCTAGAGGTATTATTCTAGAGCGTCAAACTCATTATGGAGTCCTTCCAGGGCAACCTGCCCCTCATCTTATGAAAAAGACAACGCAACAGTTCAGAAGTGTACAGAGTCCAGGAACATGGCAATATGTGCCACAGGAGTCCAGCCAGTACTCTGTGCAACAAAAGACCTTCACGCCCTCTGCAGGCTATTCTGTAAAACAACAAACCTACAGTCCGTCTACTGGGTACTCTGTAAAACAACAAACCTTTGGTCCAACCAATGTTTATTCTGTAAAGCAACAACAAACGTACAGCCCATCCAGCGGGTACACTGTAAAACAAGAAACCTACAGTCCAGTCACTGGCTACTCAGTCAAACAGCAGACCTTCACGCCCTCTAGTGGTTATTCAGCACAACAACACGCCTTTACACAACCTGTTAGCTTTAATGTGCAGAGAAAGGCACAAGCTGCCGTTCCCTACTGTGATCTTTAATATTAATAATGTAAATATATTGCAAATACATTTCTCAATCCTGTGGGACATTATCATAAAATTGACAAATCCAAACATTTCTTGCTCATATCACAGAAGACTAGCGTGATTGGGAAAATACGAGGATACTGGAGAAATCATAGAAGATCGCAGAAGTGATGTGACCTCAAGCCACTATTAGGCTACTCGAGCGTGCAGTTAACCTAATGATATTAACCTTGGTAATTCTTTCGATCATGTAATACCACTCACCATGGGCACTTTCCAATGTGTCCTTCTTTCGTGTGAATATGTCCACCAACTGGAATAACCTGGACACAAGTTACACACTGTACATTGTGACACTAGTGTGGTGCTTTGTGCATTTCTTGAGGAGTGGACATTTCGTCAACTGATGAAGTTGGTATATATACACTATGGCTGGATGTGACATATGTGTGATCAATGATTATCAATTACCATTATATATATAAGGAATGTTGACACTGCGTATGTAGATATAAAACTTCTAAAGCTTCATGTGCATCGTAGAACCCGCCAGATATCCAATTTCAGGATTTCTTGCTTTTGAATTTTAACCCATTTTGTTTCTGACGTAGGGACTTACACGTGTTGACTCTATAGAGGCTTCAAATGCTGTGCCATGTAGACACTTCAGACGAGATTTCCTTAATATCACTGTGCGATATTTAACATGGTCAAGGGGTTTACAGTCAGTTTTGTAAAAACGAAAGTGAAACTGCAGATCTGGCCTGGGTGTCAGCCTTGCATTGTGTTGAGCGTGAATAAAAGATGAAAGCTGAGATTGTTTCCAACTATCGATTTACGTTTTGCTTAGGACCTTTGCGTATTAGTTGCTGGCGATACGGTTCTAAAATTAATTTTATTCTATGTCTGAGGATGAATTATCATTTTCTACAGTGAAATTCACATAGCTGTCAACTATCCCGTTCCGATCTGGAGTGTCCCGGTTTTGGGCCCCCAAAATTTATTAAAATGACAGCATTTTGTGGCAAAATTGGCCGTTTGGTTTGCTTTCATGCGCTTTTCCTGGTGACAGAGCTTTGGGGGCTAACACCTGTGTTTTAAAAAGTAATAACTCACTGTATATATGACCCAAACATAATGACAAGTTAATTGTTACGCCCCTGCATCAGGGAAGTGATTTATCGACATTTAGACAAAAATTGAAGTTTGATTATATGTTACACGTGACGTAGAATAACTGCAAGAAGCTAAACAAACACGGCGCACCAGGTCGGCGTTGAAAGTAGGCCTAGGGCATATTTTTGCTATGAATACGCATTTAAACATAAAATGAATTAGTGTTTTTCCACACCAACACCGATCCCTTGTGAGATGAAAATGGTGAATCACTCTCAGCCATGTAAGATTCTCAATTTATTCCGAACAAAAAAGACAAGGGTATTTTGGAGTGCCGATGTGCAACGTTACATGCATACATACATACATACATACATACATACATACATACATACATACATACATACATACATACATACATACATACATACATACATACATACATACAATCAGATAGATAGATAGATAGATAGATAGATAGATAGATAGATAGATAGATAGATAGATAGATAGATAGATAGATAGATAGATAGATAAGCACGCATGCACTATCAGGTGGTTTATGATATTACTTCAAACATTGAAACTGTTGGTGTTGTGAAAAGTAATTCCCCATGAGCAAATCAACGGTCTTGTGTAAAATAACTGCTCCACGAAAAAATACAGTAAAGTGCATCCGGCATAAGAGAATAGAAAATACTTTGAAATGGACCTATTCGAATTCAGTGATTTCTACTAGGAATCCCTGGTGATATGTAAATGTGTTTCACGATGGAAGTGATTTTATCGCGATGTGTCCCTTTTGCAGATGAACTTACTGGAAGCTAAAATTTCAAAATCACTGTTGCTTCATAACACACCCTCTGGTAAAGGAGAATAACCATACAAGGTTTCAAGAAGACCCCTGCATCGATGAAGAAGCTAGAGTCCAGACAGGATTATGTCTACAGTGCCTGCTGTGCCCTTGACCTATATAAATAAAGATCATCGTTGTTTCATGACACACCCTTTAGTGACAGACAACCATACAAAGTGTGAAGAAGATTGGAGGACTATTGAAGGAGATAGACGGACGGACATTCAAGGTGAAACCAGCATACCCCCTCCACTCTGTTGCGGAGGGGGATATATATATATATATATATATATATATATATATATATATATATATATATATATATATATATATATATATATATATATATATATATATATAATAGTCACGTGCAAAATACGTGGTGCATATGTTCCCACTTACATTATGTACCGGGAACCCCGATTATTCACTTTCATGAAGCATTGGCTTCCATACATTGTTAAGCAACTACAGAGTTTGCCTTGGTCTGTCATAGAAGCTTTTGACGATCCACAGGATATGACCGATGTATTTGTGACACTATTTAGTGATGTTGCTAATTTATGTGCCCCCATGATGCAAAAGCGCATAAAGGGTACTGATAATCCGTGGATGAATGGTGACATTAGAAAGCTTATCAGTCAGAGGGACGCAGTGAAGCAAAGAGCTTGCACAACCAAAGACCCGATCCTGTTCGCAGAATATAAACGTCTGAGAAATACAATAACTAATAAATGTAAAAGAGCAAAGAAGGAGTATTTCTCAAATTTAATCAGTGAAAATTTGCATAACCCAGATAGGTTATGGAAGACACTCAAAAAAGTGCTCCCTAAATCAACAAACCAAACAACGACTATACTCGAGGATGGTGATGGGACATATACTACACCACTCGATATCGCTACGTGCTTCAACAAATTCTTCAGCAACATAGGTGCAACTTTAGCATCCAATTTTCCAATAGGAATCAAAAGTAGAAACCCCTACCCAGATTTTGACAAAAGTTTCGACTTTAAATCTATTCATGCCGAATTCACCAAACAAGAACTTAAAAAATTACAGTCAACGAAATCAACAGGATTAGACAACATACATTCTAGGTTGCTGAGAGACTCTGCTGAAGTCGTAGCTGCACCACTCACTTATATCATGAATGCCTCTCTCAAAACCGGCAGCATCCCACAAACCTGGAAACAGGCACGAGTAACGCCCATCTTTAAATCCGATAATCCTACAAACCCCTCTAATTATCGCCCGATCTCTATTTTACCAGTCTGTATGAAGGTCTTTGAAAGAGCCATTCAAAAACAGCTGGTTGCATATTTGCGAAGGCATGATATCTTGTGTGCTGAACAGTCCGGGTTTCGAGAAAGGCATTCTACAGTTACAGCCGTTACTGATGTTAGCGATTACATCCTAAGAAACATGGATAACGGCAAATTAACAGGTGCTGTATATTTGGACTTGAAAAAGGCGTTTGATACCGTGGATATAGAAACATTGATTTTCAAACTAAAGTGCCTTGGTGTCAAAGATAAAAGCCTTCTTTGGTTTCAAAACTACTTATGTGAGAGGACACAATGTGTAAGACATATGTCAGAGACATCTGATCGCCTGCCAATTACATGCGGGGTACCCCAAGGCTCCATTCTAGGGCCATTATTATTTGTCATTTATGTTAATGATCTTACACAGGCGATCAAATATTCAAAAATTTCACTATATGCCGATGACACAGTATTGTTGTTCTCATCAGACAATGTAGATGAGATAAAATTGTGTTTAGAGGCGGACCTTAAAAGTGCATCACAGTGGTTTCAAGACAACAAGCTACAATTAAATATAGCTAAGTGCAAATGGATTTTATTTGGGACAACACAAAGATTAAAACATCATTCACCAGTTTCTGTCTCCATTAACAATACAGAGATCGAGGAAGTTAGCCAATATAAATATCTTGGAGTAATCATGGACTCGTTGATGAACTGGAATCATCACATCAGTGCGATGTGCACAAAGATCAAACAGAGGGTGGGTATTCTTCATAGAATACGTCATTACATGCCCAAAGAGGTTGCAGTGTTACTACATAATGCCCTAGTCATGCCAGTATTTGACTACTGTGACATTGTGTATGGTAGTTGTGGAGAAACACAAATAACAAAACTGCAAAGACTACAGAACTTTTCTGGCAAGACAATTTTGCAGGTTCCGTATGACACGCCTTCTCAACATGTCAGGTCTCAGTTGAACTGGCTTTCAGTAAAAGAGCGCATATTTTTCCATGAAAGTGTCATGATGTTTAAGTGCCTAAATGGACTGAGCCCAGCGTACCTTGCCAGAAAGTTCAAACATGTAAACCATGCTTATACGACACGTCAAACAAGCAATCACAACCTACAAGTACAGAAATGTAGATTATCATGTGGACAGCGATCATTTGAATACAGGGGAAGCAGTAATTGGAACAAAATACCATTAGACATAAGAAATTCGCAAAGTTTAAATGTTTTTAAGGCAGCCATTATAAAACATATCCACAAGAACAGAAATATTAATTAGTATTTTAACTGAAATGACCACCATTATTTTAACCTAAATTATAGCTTTTAACCATCTATTGGCATTTGTATAAAGCTCATAATGCTGATGTCCACTTTTAATGTGTTATTTATCTATTAATTATTTTGTCTCGTTTACTGTATATTCATGTGTGTCCATGTGTCAGGACCTCTTTGGAAACCAGTATTACTTACTGTAAGAGCTTCCTGGTTAAATAAAGGTTACTTTTACTTTTTTTTTTTTACTTACTCTATATATCAATCATAAGCTTTTTTGTCTGAATTCATTTGGAGCGAACGCAAACGCTTTTATATGTTGTCGTTTCCGGGAAGGGTATATTCTCTGGATGACAATATATAAATGGATTATTAGTGCTTCACATAAAATGCACTCAGTTAAGAAAAAAATTGAATGCTCAAAATTTCGACCCTTTATATTCGTTAAGTTATGTTACATAACATAAATCTCATTCGTCGGGGCATTTATTTCATGAAAACTAGAATGCCATCAGTAACGACTTTTCTCTGGAATAAAATTAATATTCCAATGCTATATTGAATTATGGATATGAATTATAATGCACGGTATCTGCATGAGGACTCATTTAAAAGACAAGTTGAAAATCGATACTTTTTTAAATAAAATATTTGAAACAATACATCACGTCCGTGTAAAATAGTTATTGTTAAAACCGTTTAATCTTTAAGCGGTTTTCTTTTAAAACACAGCGATCAGCATGTCTTCAAATAAAAAGGTCCGGTGGTATCATGTCATTAACATAACGAGTCCCGGGCTTTGACACCGACTAAGTTGAGCGATGTCTTCTTGTGGGTTTCACAGGTGAGGAAGACTTGGGCAAAAATTAGCATTGCAAGCAAATTACCTCCGAATAGGAGGCATGCATATTAATTTCCCGCCCTAACTGCGTACCTGTTTGCCTAGTCTCCCTTGGTGAGAAATGGCGAGATACGGGTCGGTACCTCCGGGGACAAGCGGGATATTATTAATATTTTGGAAATACTTAATACTTATTAAAAGTAGATGGAAATTTTTCTTATATATGGCTCGGGAAGCACTAAAAATACCAGTTTGGTACTTGTGAACTTAAATTTTTCACAAAATGCTTATTTTGTGAGAAATGAGCATATGGCCTGTTAGTAACAGTGATGCTTCCCGCATGTCCCCCTTGATCGCCAGGCGGCAAATCCGTGCTTTATGGCGGAAAATTAATATGCATATTGCGTATTTAATAGACTTTACTACCTGTCCGAGAGTTATTTCGGGCGCATCCTTGGGCCTCAAATTGTCATAGACCCTGGCCTAATGACTTCGGTCAAGAGCAAACCTCGATTCATGGATGGGCTTCCGATGACTTCTGACAGAGTAGTGAATGTGAGAGACACTTTTGACATGAGCTGGACCTGAGAATCACACCATTATTGTTTCATTTACTATTCTTGCTCAACGTATCAAATCTTAATATAGACAGAGTAATTAATCAGATGAGTGTAAGCTCCGTATGCCTTACATAAATAGCATGCATACTGCGATTCCATGGGAATTAATGTGTTCATTCGGGTAGCTGTCATTGCTCGACAGCACTCATGTACATGTACTTGACAGAATTCAAACAAAACTCCATTAGAAAACCGACCGTCTCAATTTGGGTGGGAACATCTGTGGTTGAGATAGAGGAGTTATTGAGCCTTTGATATTTTTAGGCAAGCAAAGTTTCTGGTAGAGGGAAGAAAGGTAGGTATGTTTGCAGAATAAATGTCAAGGAAAACACACATGCATGGTTTGGCATGCACAAAGGGATAGTAGTACAGTAGCAGTACATTTACTGACCAGCGGTCCAAAGCAGTACACAAAGCCAATATAATACAGTAAAATAGAAAACTTGAAAAAAACACAACATATCATGGACAAATTTCAAAGTCACTGATATCATTAGCTTCGATGATGGATTTTGAAAAGTCTATGGATGGTTATATTTGATCCTTATATAATCGGCTACGCTGCAATATATTTTTTTTACATGGCCTTCGTCTTGGACCAGTCCATTGCGGCACCACCGTTGTTCACGCAACAAGCGTGGTCAGCGCCCAGTTTCTATACACAACCCAACCCGTTGTCAGACAGCCGCAGGTGGGAGAATGAGAACCTCGGGTTCTCTAGAATATGAGCATATATTCTCTTTGTCAATATATTGTGTACTTCCAAGAGAGGGCTAATTTCCCTCTACATCCAGAACTTCGATCTATCTGATGCTCTTATTTTATCCTTCAAGATATCCATACTGTGTCCTAAAATATCATCCACACCTTATGAATTATGTAGCTTCCTGTGAACATACCTGTACTTAAATGATGAATAATCCCAAGTTACTGTGGAAAAAGTTTGCCTGGTTACCGTCAAAGAGACGGGCAACGGGATTACAATGAGTTGAGGAAGGACTCCGATACTTGTTACGCCTGTGACTTGGAGTTCCTGTGAGAAAGAGCAACGTCGTCTTTATCGCCAGATGGCGTCTCGTCAAAAGCCTGTCGATTGATTCACTGTGGTTGCTGTTTTATGGAAGTGCATATTATAATCTTCACCGGTCTCTGCCTATTGAACACATGAAAGCAGCTGCTGATGAAAATAAACCATTTCCTGGTCGGACGACAGAGAGAGAACTTTTTCCTGTCCTTCATGCGGGTTTGGCTTAAACATGTGATACTGAAAACGGTTATTCCAGTTAGTCTCTCTTTCTCTCTCTCTCTCTGTCTGGCAATGCGACATTTTAGCGAAAAGCATTGAAGTTATGAAATTTGACATCTGAGCGATTTTGGACTGTAAAGGATCAAAGTACTGGAATTTTGTAACTACATAATTAGATTTTTCTCAACGTTGGCCATTGTTACAGTTGTGTTAACCCATTCCACCAGCTCCTGGTTTTCCAGCGTATATACCTCCGGTGCAAACATATTTTATTTCAAAACGCAATAGGAATTATCTACATATGAATACATGTATCTATAAAACAAACAAACAAACAAACAAACAAACAAACAAACAAACAAACAAACAAAACCTCAACCCTAAAAGCCAACAAGAACAAAAAGCATTAATTAAAAGGGTATGAGCAAAAATCATGACGTTGTATTTAAATTAAATTGACGATGACGACGGCACCATATTAACGTGTTTTGTTTTGCTTTGATTCTCGTAGCGAGAGGCTTCATTCAAATATCAGAATACCAAGTCTGAAGTCTGTAACTTTTAACTACATTTTATGTTATTCCTGAAGCATGACTTGCTTGTCAACACAAAGGATTTAGCCCAATAATGTGGATTGACAATGAATTGATTAAATGACAATTCCGTCATTCAAAGCCTCGTTTACTCAATACTCTATCTGCTGATCCCGAATAAATCCCTGTGTCATTCCAAGTATAAATTTTTGATAATAAAATCTGCCGCTTAAATTCTAAAAAATACAAATGCTATTTTCGTAATGACAAAGCAGGCCGAACTTTATAGAATGTAATGTAATGTAATGTAATGTAATGTAATGTAATGTAATGGAAAAGAATAGAAATAAAAACAGCAGTACGTCAAGTCTGAAGTGTGTTGTTTTTAATTGTGTGTACGTCATATTTCTGAAGCATCATTTGCTTCTCAGTATAAATATTTTGACGAAAGAACGTTGCTGGCTTCTTCAACAACTCATTACCGAAAAGAATGGAATATTTCTTGATTGTGTGGCCTTAAAATTTCAAAATACTAAAGATCATAATAGCCACGCATGAGTAGAAATACAATATTTTCAGAGGAGGATAGGCTCAACAAATTCAAACACTACGGCCGAATAAAATCATGTTCACTTCTGCTGCGTAATTCTATTTATTGAGAATCGTCATGTCACTTGTAATTGCGATATCACAAAACAATTCGTGGGCATGAATTAATATTTTGTTGTAGCGATGTTTTTCTATCGTTACGAAAAAATATGCCAAAGATATAAATAGGTAACCTCTTCTTCATGAGGTGGCATCTATGATAGGCAGTTTTTCCTTCCTCAATGGTTCATCTCCTGACAACATTTACCTTTTTCTGTTCTTTGTTCGCATTTATATTTATCATCTTGCGAATTCTCTGTAAGTTGTGTTTTTGTCAAATAAATGTCGTCTGATTCTGAGTTTCAAAAAGAAATTGTATTTTTGTCCTGGATGCGTCTTTTACAAAAAATAGTATTTCTGATTTTTACAGGGGTTGGGTGGGTGGGATTTCTAACACATTGTATCGCTGCACGACAATCTCTGACCAGTCTTCTCTAAACTGGTTGTACTCTATGAAATGTATCATGCAGTTGGCGAAACCTGTTTGTCATATACCTCTGGCCATGACTTCCAGAGTGCGAGTCATCCCATTTCTTAGTTATATTGCTGGCGGATTGACTTTGTTCATGGAAATCTCAGCCGAAAACTACAACAACAACAACAACTGGCTGTTGTGGTGCGATGCATATAGAGAGATAAGGGAAGATCCTTTCAGAAAGTTGCACAGGGAAGATTACAATTACAAGGGTTTAGAAGAGGTTCAGTGTTTAGAGGAAGAGGAACGTATAGCATGGATTTTAGGTTTGAAAGGTGGCTTTCCGGGAGACAGGAAAGGTAATAAAAATGTACAGGACTACCTGGTAGGATGCTGGGAAAAAAGGAATGAAATAATAGAGTTAGAAGGCAACAGGTTGAATTAGAATCCCAGAGAACAGGGAGGAGAGGGAATGGGAATGGCGGTATGTGCAGGTTGACATGTGCTGAGACTAGGATGCGCTCAGCTTACTTTGGATGAAGATACTTAGCACTGAAGTTGTTCTTGGACCGTCAGAATAAGATCAAGGTTACATGTCTTTCAGACCTTCATCATGTGCAAATATCTAAGTTTGGCTCAATATTTCTCAAGTGACCACTCATGAAAATAGTTCTCAATATGCAAGTCAAAACACTAAATTCAATGAAGTAGCTATGTGACCATGGAAAATAGACCAAGATTATCGTGTGCATCTCATCTTAGCTCCTGCACACGACCATCACAGTGTGCAACATTAAAGCTGTAGCAAAAATAATCCTTCAGATATCAAGAGAACAGTACTTGAAACTACAGTGTCTGATGACCTTGTATTTATATTACATCAAAGCCATATTTGTGCACTGTCACACTGGTCTTTTTTGAAGGTCATCACTGATTGAAATGCCAAAGTCTTCACTCACGCAGTTCTGGAGTTATAATATTTTAAACGAACAGAGACAGAATTCACTATTATTGAAAAAACCCACAGGTACATCGAGGTTACCATGAGCTTCGGGTCTTCTTTTTTCGAGATAAGAGGAATATATCACATTTCCTGCTATTCGTGTAGTAACAATGCTAACATGTGCATATACTTCTAGGGATGATTCTTAATTATGAAAACGTGTCTACAAATAGGAAATGTCGGTAGAAGAATGTAGTGAACAAACTGAGGGCTGATCGCGTCAAAGTATATTACCACCAAGTTTGAAGAGAATCAAACATGCTATTTAATGAAAAATTGCGCAAAACACACAAATAAAAAAAAAAAAAAAAAAACAAACAAAAAAACAACAACAAAAAAAAAAAACAAAACAAGAACAACAAGAGCATCAACAATAACAATAACAATAGCAATAACATTGACAGTAATAGAAAAATTACAGCGCCATCCGCTGGCAGAAATCGCGGTTTGCGTGTCCCCAAAGTGTCCATATGCAATTTCGAAGCAATTCGTCAAACCGTTTCTCAGACTTTTTTAAAGATGTGGCCAAAAATGAAAAAGAATTTATTAAAAAATCCAAATGCAAATTTGGCCATATTCAAGATAGAGCTGACAACTTCACCTATAGCCAACTCACAACGGGTGGTAAGAACTGTTGATTGGGAACATCTATCCTGAAAAGCTTTGCCCAATACTTAATAATAGAATACAATACAATGCAACAAAATGTAATACAATGCAAATGTTTACTATACTTTCACTGACTGAGTGCATACGTATGGTACAGGAATAAATGACATGCAAAACAAAAGATATAAATAAACATAACATCACACGTAAGATACAATACTGTCCATGACTACAAGACTACAACACCCCAGCTGTCATCCTGTTTACGTGGTTCAAAGGCAGCATTAACGTAGTTTACAACCTGTTTTAAGATGAAATATTCACCGCCAAGCCCCGGCACAATAAATTTTAATTTATGACATTCTGTTAATGTTGCCGGTTTACACTGCTCCAGTATGTTCAACAGAGTGTCTCTATGTGTAACATATTTCTCTTAATACAGAAGATGGTGTGTTTCGTCTTCTTACTGTGAATCCTGACAGAAAGTGTAAGTTCTACTTTTATCCGCTGTATCGTCTGTGTTCTAATTAAAGTCATGGGGACCAATTCGAAACTTAGTGAAACTTGCTCTTTTACCTATGGAATAATTTAAATTTTGAATACTTTTCTTTTTGAAAGTAGCTTTAAATTTGCAATGCAATAGAATTCCTATTAACACATACAGAATGAATCTTTCCATTAGGAGACCATGTCAAAGTTGCTGAATATGTTTTTGACAATTTATAGCCACCGAAAGGATTGGTTTTTCTCTGAGACAATAGGAGACAGAGAATCATGTTGATTCTATTTTTCCCAAGTTGAAGCAAAGAACAGACGAATTTATGAGATTTGTGCCATAATACTAACATTTAGGGTAAATCGGTCTTGTATGCAGCGTCAAGGGCGGAGGAATTTAAATCTAGTAAAATTGAATAGGCACCAGAGTTTGAAAATTGAGCTCCGCCGCCAGCGCCGAGAGAACGAAGAAAAACCGTGAGGTTTGAAAGAATAACTTCAAAACTGTACAACTGTACTGACAAAAGGTGCAAGCAATGAAAGAAGGGAATGAGAGTCATTGACATTTATGTGCTGTTGCAGAACGGAATGAGGAAACGTGGCCACGGAAGACTGTGGACGGGCTAAGAGCACGCGGTTTTAGGCCTAGGCCTACCAGTGATAGCATACCATCACGTTGACATTGATTGTTACTGGGCTATTAAAACACGCTCCTACAAACATGCCAGACATTAAGTTATTAGCACGGGACATCCCTATCCCATATTCAGAAACCTGCTCAATTTCTAATTGCTTTGTCTGCAATAACCGTCCATAATCAGTTTGTAAGAATTGTACTCTGCCAATGTCAAAGTTATTTAATTTTCTTTAATGCAATGGCTGTACACATGTAACATTCTATTGAAATCAGGTGTATAACTTGCCACGTAGATTTATTTTAGGTGGCCCAAGCGATAGCGGATGTTTCCTCATCCTTAGCTGGGTCATCCTGACTATCTTGATGTATGTATGGTAATATTTTTGTATGTTCAACTTAACCTGCAGTTACAGAATTTCCGTTATTGTTATTACCAGTTACTGATTACAATGTATCTTACTTTATATCGAATAAATAGATCTGAATCTGAATCTGAATCTATCACAATATTGAGCTCTGGAATTATAATGGATATAGCCTTGGGTGGTGTTTCGGACATGAGTTGACTAGCGTTCGGAGAAGGCAAGTTGGCTTGGTTAACGGCAGACATCAAAGCAGGACGAGGTTCCCAAGCAAGGTCACTTCAGCTAGGTTGAGGACATCCAGGATTTGTCAAGTTGCTGCACATCACACGTTGTTGAATACGAGAGGCAAGAGCATAGTTATTGACACTGCCAATATCACGATGCATTATGGTGTTTTTCTACAACCGAATGCAGACGATTACATTAACCGCATTAATAGTTCCGGTTCAGACTGTGGAAAATTCCAATGTCATTTGCCATATAAGGATAGATGACCTGGGTCATGTGCCATATAAGGAAAAGCAACGATGCAAGGATCAGATACAGCTTAAAAGAAACGATAGTAAGATATTGTCTATGTATTGGGGTCATGCTAGTGTAAAATGAGGATAAAAGGCTATGACAGTCATAAATATACAAGCTATCCCAAGATCTTGCACTACAGGGTGCATGTATTAGAAATGAGTGGTTGCCTAGATCACCTTTAGCGGTATTTGACGATTCTGTGCAGAATCTGTAGAATATTACACGGATTTGTTCGATTGGGAGAATTTCACACTTTGTCGTAAAATTATTCTTGTTGAGACTTTGTAAATAATATGGTACTTAAACTTCACACCCGTAGTTGACAACGGGTTGAGCAAGAGATTCAATTTCATTGCGACATCAAGGTTCCTAGTTATTATACAAAACCTAATTTTAAAGATGACTTTTTTTAAATTTGAACATGTCAAAATTGAAATTCCTGCTGACCAATGTACATTTAAAACCCACATAGCTGTAGTTTTCAACTATATCATTTTTACTTCCTTATAAGAGAATATAAGCCCAAATTCATTTATGCTGTGATCTCCCTTGTTAAAGATCATATAATTTTTGTTCTACTTAAATTGACAGCTAATTTCCATTTCTTGCAGTCGGTTTGTAATCTGTGTAGAGATGCTTGGAAGCCATCACCTCAATCTGATAGCAGTGCCAAATCATCTGCGTACATCATGCAGTTTATTTTACAGCCAGAGATATGTACAGGGTGACACGAGTCATCATAATTTTCGGTACAAACCAGGTTGACGAGGCTGGAGCTTAAGACGCAGCCATTTTTTACACTGATATTTGAAGAGATTTTTTCGGTAATACCAAGTTGAGCTTTTTGTACATATCAGGCATATGCGTATATGCTCCTGATCAGTGAAAGGAAGTTACCACGTATACCACATCGTCACAGTTTATAAAAGAATGCTTGTCCCAACACCGTATCGAAGGCGACTTAAAGTCAACGAAACAGACATAAAGGTATTTTCTTTGAAGTTTGTTAACATATTTGCCAATTATAGTTTATAGAGTTAGAATATGTTAGAATATGGTCAGCAGTTCCGCTCTGGGGTCAAAGACATGTCTGATTCTTTGGGATCATATATATTCTTCACAGAGGGTAGTAAGCCTATTGTTAAGGATCCTGCACACAAGCTTACATAAATGGCTTGGCAGAACAATGCTGTTGTAATTGTCTGGGATGTGTGAATTGCCTTTGTTGTTTACGTGTCAACAAGTTTACAATCTAGGTACTGGGAAATGTTCCGGAGGTTAATATCTTGTTGAATGGTTTGGTGATGACAGGGAGAAGTTTTCCACTTTCTCATTTTTAATCAGCCCATTTTTAATTTCGTCTAGTCCTGCAGACTTACTATTTTTCAGTTTAGAGATAACCAACATTACATTCTTCTGTGTAATTCTGAAATTTAGCTCTTTGAAGATTTTATTTCCATTCTCCGAAACAAATGTCTCAATTTAAGAGTAATTTTCAGCTTGATTTCACAGTTTTAAGGGTGGGACCCAGTTTTGAAGCACTTAACACAGAAAACACGGCTTTTTCTCTTAGCATGTCCTTATATACACTAGACTTCTTATCTAAATTCATATAAACTATATTATTTTCTAAAAGCGTACATTCAGATTAAGCTTTGAAACATAATGAAATATCTGTAAGTGGTACGAAAGTTGAAATTGTGTAATCAAAAAAAGTTTAAATTTTACTTGTTTTGTGACCCCACCGCCCCATCTTAAAAACAACAAAACACCCCCCCCAAAAGTAAACAAAACAAAACAAAACAAAAAATAAATAAAAAAAAAAAAAAAAACCTAAAAAACCGCTAACACCAAACGATTGGAAACATTTTTTCAAAGGAAATGAAATGGTACACTTCTTTTGCAGGATATTTAAACTGAAGTTAAAATACTATATTTTTAAACAGAGTTAACAGGCAAACAATTAAAACAAAGCCCATTAAAAATAAAAATAAGGTTTTGCAGAGCATTATGTGTTCCTTCATTTAACACTATAAACTAAATCATATTTCTATTTTTAAAATGCCATGTTAAATTTCATACAAAATTTGATAATTTTAGTTAAAATTAATTGCATAAATAGCGTTACTAAAAGTTGATATTCATTGCAGAGTTAAACTTGACATGTTTTCTTTGAGAAAATCTATACTTTTTAGGGTATTAGATGGTACCCACATGCAGGAATTAAACATTTAAACACGAGAGTCATAAATTGTACCACGCCCTCAAGAAGTGTTGTAGCCACTGACTTGGAATTGCAGGATTAATTGGATTATTTTTCATTTTCAGATAATTCTTTGAAGAATTATCCGAAAATGAAAAAAAATTCGAGAAAGGTGCATAATGTTTTTCAGTTGTGTGGGGTTAGTTACTAAGAACCTGTTGGAACAGGTTCTTTCTGTTCAGTAGCTTTTTGTCCTGTTTTTTTCTCCTTTCTGGTGACATTACATGGGTCAGAATGAAGTTGTGATCCCATTTGCTTTAGGTGTATGGTCAAATCCGTACAGCTTAGGTCACAGCACTTTTTATGTTTTTTCTTGTTCTTTGTGGAACTGGGAGGGCGAAGCTTTCTAAGTTTGGCAATTTGAGCTACACAGCAAATTATGCCATATATCACGTTTGGTAAAACAGCACCCCCCCAAAAAAAACAACAACGATAACAAAAAAGAAAACAAAACCCATAAAAATCCGGAAAAAACAAACGAACCCCCCCTCCAAACCCATCCCAAAATACCCTTTACGGAAAGCACGTTCTTGTTCTTGTTTAAAATTTATGTTTACGTCTCCTGAATTTTTTTCTGCCCAGACTTACCTGTATGTAGCTGTGCAAACGATAATTTGTAACTTCTGCAGGGGTACGCTGGCTAAACCGGTCCACTACGAGGAGATTAAGCAAAAATATTCACACGTGGTACAAAGCATGTAACTTTGAATATACGTGAAAGCGCTGCACAAATGAAGAAAATAATACTATTTCAATTTAACAAAGAATTGCTTGAGATTATGTACTTTCGTTCAGTATCGAAATACTGTACGGCAGTTTAGGCGGATTGCTTGGATACATCAGGAACATATGTATAGATCTGCATATGTACGTTTGCATGCATGCCCGTTCATAAATGTTGTACTCCATTTAATGAAACCCTTGAAATCATAGTCTATATACATACGACAAATAAAACATGAATAAGCTTTCAAACAAACCTAACGGAGCCAGGCCTCTTTCGCCTGTTTGCCATTGTAAAACAAACTGAAACAAAATAAAGAAACAGCATTGCAAAAGAAGTCGCTTATCTTGGTCCAAGCATTTTGCAGTAACCGTAACACCATTCATATGACTAAAATCTTTTTGTGACAGGCCTTATCACAAATTGCGTACAGCTCTTGCAACTATACCATAAACGACGCCCCTAATTCCTTCAGGAAATATCGCGGTTACATACAAAATGGTCTTCTATTTCTTGCTCCCTGAAATGAATGAATGAAAGAATGAATGAATGAATGAATGAATAAATAAATAAATAAATAAATGAATTAATAAATAAATTAATTTAAACAGGAAGAAATGTACAATTTCTATCACCATTCTCGGGCACTGACCGGTTTAGATGTGGTCCCCTAACAAGCCCAAACAGACCCTGCCGACGTGCATTGTGCGAGCGGAGTGCCCTTTTTAGACAGCTTTCTCTCTATTTTTACATGTATTAATAAAACGGTTGGACAGATTCCAATTCAATATTCAAGTCAAAACATGCAGACACAGAAAAAAATACACACGAGCTCACGTTTGCTGTAATCTGATCTCTTAAACTCTTTCACACATCAAAAATAAAAATTATGAAACAACAATAATTGTACCATACAACACCACAGCATACAACAGACACTACAATACAATAAGGTGACAATAAAAGTTAAACAATGATTATTACAATGATGACGACAGCAGTGGAATTTATTGGATATATATATATATATAAATATATATATATATTATATATGTATATTATATTTATTATATATACATATAATATATATATATATATATATATATATATATATATATATATATATATATATATATATATATATATATATCTGTGTGTGTGTGTGTGTGTGTGTGTGTGTGTGTTTACGGCTAACGGAAGAAATAAACAAAAGAATGAGGCCTTAATATTATTATTAGAAAATACAAGTACAATGCCGATGACATCAATAAATCGGTTCGCTTGCCTCGTGATAATCATCCACCAGTTGCCCTCCGATGAAACATTCACACGAATTAAACCACAATACAGTTAAACTAAAAGAATAATTTTCATAAACCATGGAAGGCGCATTATATGTGAAATGTGATTCATTTCAGTAAATAACGAACCGTTAAATTAATATTCTGTCAATTGAATTGGGAAATGTGCCTCGTCACGGCGCGCGATGACAGCGCAAATGGTTTCTCTGTGCCGCTTGAACGGGACCCCATTGCCCCCTCTATAAGTTTGTGATAAAGACCAGTACGTTCTGGTTCCCACTGCTATCACCCATGTGGACCAAGACGTAGTTATACGGACACAATCGCAATAGGTGTACGACAACAAGCCAAGATGTTTCCTTCAATACTGTCGTTGTTCAGTAATTCATGGGGTCTGCATATCACAACAGTTTTTTTGTTTCTGTTTGTATTTCTGCTGAGTGTTAACCTGATCAAGCAAGGCAGGAAGAAACTTCCGCCCGGACCCGTCGGATTACCAATTTTTGGATGTTTACCCTTTGTCAGGAAGAGACCACAAGTGGTTTTTCATCAATGGGCAAAACAATATGGCGATATATATAGCCTGTATCTGGGACCTAAATTGATAGTTGTGCTGAACAGTTATGACACCATCAGGGAAGCTTTAGTGTCACACGGCGACATTTTTGCGGCGAGACCAGAAGGATTCTTTACAAAGATGATAACGAAGGGACACGGTAAGGCTTTCGGGGTCAACATAGGGGCTTGGCTTGAGGGCAAGGCTTTAGGGATTGCCTTAAGGGCTTGGATTAAAGATTTGGCTTAAGGGTTTGTTTGGTGCCTCCTTGACCACCTTCATATAACAAAGAAAAAGCCCACTTGGCGTTAAACTGCGTACCTAAATTTTTACTCAAACCCTATTTGTAAACTGTATAATTCACATAGCTGGACATACATATATTAAGTGACATGCATCATCTAACAAAATTGTTTAAGGTCAACAGAAATTCAAATTGACATTTGTAAACGTTACATTTATGATATCTTCGAACTAAAAACGCATGGAAATGAATGCAGATATCCACGAGATCTGACTGCCAATTTAGTATGCCCTGTGAAAACCTATAGTTATTGGCAATTTTTTCCAATAAATTAATTTTTACAATTTGTTGAAACTTTAATCGTGTGTGGAATGTTCTTGGTTACACTATTTAAAAAAGTTTGACCTGATTTTTCATGTTCATGTCTTGTAAATTTTCTATGTTATGCTCTATTCCTGAAAATATAATATTTTAAATAAATTCTTTCTTGAACCTATGCATGCGAACTATATATAATTCACATAGCTCGATACATATTAATTTAGTGAACAGAATTTTAAAGATAGATTTACTCTGTGTTTGGAATGAAAAACACATGGAAATTAGTACATATGTATACAATATATGACTGTCAGATGTGTAAGACGTGTGAAGAATATTATTGCCTCTATTCTTCAAAAATAAATTTTACATGTTGTGAATTTTGTGAAAATTTTAATCGCGTGTAGATTTTTCTTTGTGACTCCGTTTTTAAGCAAATTTTACATATGGCATTTTATTTACATGTCATTCAACTTTTGTACATTGACTATATTCTTGGAAATGTAATATTTGATTTTTTGTAAATTTTGAGACGATCAACAAGAAATCAATAAAACGAATAATTGTAAAATGGTTGATACAATATCAAATCTGATTTGGCAAGATGTTTCCTTTAAATATATATAACGGTGTTGTATGAATAAGGGGATAATTGTAATTAGCTACTGTCCTCCTAAAGTGAATTTGCCTCAGTCATATTTCCAATTTCACAAAAGCACACACAAATCTACTTCTATCGCCTAGTTAAATAAATATTATATTCATTTTAACACGATCTTGAACATTTGCAGAAAATGTTTCCCCCGAAAGTTATTTTTCTCCTCCGATACATACCTAACGGACACATAAATATTTAATTTGTAAATCTTTGGTAAAGCAATGGCAAGAATGCATTAAGCACGATGAATTTTGGCAGTACATAGAGCCTGTATTGTTTGTTTTTCCATTCAATTAATATTAAACAGGCAAATATCCTTCATATTGTATGCCTATGTTTCTTGGAAATGAAATTATTGTAAGCCTGGGGCAAGAATTCAACGCAAATCTGACTCTTTGGTGATGCTACATCAACGCTTCGTGCAGGATTACCTTTAGCCCATTTGATATCAAGATCGTATTAGTCTTTTCAGGAAGTGTATTATTGTCCTCTTAGTAGACCATGTGCTTTAAGTGATATTTTGTTGTTCCCATAATATGTATACTGCTTAATATGGAGCATTTCGTGGCTCAACATCCAAAATTCCACCAAAATATTGCAGAAGAAAAAGTAGTTAAAATATAGCATAGCACACAGCAATTCTAACCAGCACCATTTTCTTCTTAGATGGACGATATGACAAATAAAAAGTATCGAGCAGTCTCATCATGAGATACATGGCCATATCACTTGACATTTTAAATTTAGATCACCTTTGCTGTCCTGTGGTGGTAAAATGGCGACTTGTGAACCCACATAGGAGAATAAATCACGTTCATATACTTTAGAAAAAAAAAGGTGTCAATACGATTTTTTTTTAAATTGGATCAAACGTTTTCTGAGTAAATTTGATCACAGCAAAAAAGCTCATCCTCAATTATATTAAAATTATCAATTTTCGTGAAAATCAAAGTCTGGAGAAAAACAGAAACCACTTCACGTCTGCCCGATCAACAGCATTTATTGCTCTGCTGGGAGGGTGCTTACTGCTCAAAATACGTAGATCGCTGTAATTTGGCTATTCAGTATACAAAAAAATACAAGAAAATTCAAGTTTATAAAGTTATATGTATTCTGAATTGGCATAGCCTGCACAAATTTATCATAAACGCGCACGTCGCGCGTTCCCAATTTTAGTTGCAGCGATATAAAAATGATATCTTGATGTACTACGTGGTTTTAATTGAGCTATGTACCTGACTTTTATCATTGTCTCTTAAATCAAACTATTTAATATTGTTTATTTGATTTGATTTTTTTATTCATTTCTGTATAATGGTCGCAACCACTGCAGTACGAGACAGAAGGAGACAGACAGACAGATAGAGAGAGACTGACTGACAGAGAGAGAGAGTGAGAAAGAGAGAGAGAGAGAAGGGATGATTATTGCCAACAATATGACAACAGAGTTATGATAATTACAATAGATTAATCACTATGATGATTAAGTAAGCTTTAACAATAAAAATGACTAAATCATATACAATTACAATAGCATTGCCATGACAACCAATACAATCACACTGTTTTAAAAATATTTACTGTCGTCTGCACCGGTACTCTTTTGTGACACTTTAATTAAATATCCTCATGGAGTGAAGTTCTACATTCTGCATGGGTTTTACCGTAAAAGCAGATAGGAGAATCAACGTGGCCTTGTTGCACGGCAAAAACAAGTAAATAACATGTTACAATGTAAATGCAGATGTCAACAGTTTTTAATGGTTGTGTTAAATTTTAGGGATCATTTGGGGCAACGGCAAACCGTGGAGGGTGCAGAGAAAATTTGCACTCAAAGTACTTCGAAATCTGGGTGCAAATGGAGATGGCGTGGAAGAAAAAATCCTCTGTGAGGTGCAGCACATGGAGAAAGCCGTCGCCAGTAAGAAAGGCAAAGCATTTGATCCACACAACCTTTTAAATTTTGCCATTGCAAACATTATCAGCCAGGTTGTCTTTGGAATTCGTTTCAATTATGATGACTCACGCTTTACTCATATTTTGCAACTTTTGACTGGATGGGTGTCAAAATATAACTTTGTAAACAATATTTTGAACTTTTATCCATCACTGGGCAGTATTCCTGGAAATTTGTTTAACTCAACTGAGTCAGTGGACAGCATTCGAGACATTATCAATTTCTTCCAAGAACAAATTGAGGCTCATCGCCACGCGCAAGCACCAGGGCAAACTCGCGATTTTGTTGATGCATACTTAGAAGAGATGACTACGGCGAAGCAGGACAAAGGGAAAGACCCGTCTTTTTCCGGTGAGAAAAGAGCATTAAATTAGAGGACTGTGACCGTCCTGTACTCAGCTGATCTTAGATGTACAGACTAAAGTGTTCCTGTGAACCTAGATAGATATCAAGGTCACCTATATTTAAGACCATCATCAGTGTTGCTAACATGAACGTACCCCCTTACCGATTTACCGAAGTTTGATAATTTGCTAAAAAACAGAAAATGATAGCACCACCACCAAGTGAACAATTTGGCGGAGATCAAGTCCAAGTACATTCCCAGTAAGTTCCAAGAGGATCCGACTTACGGTTAGGGAGAAAATCTCAAGAAATGTGGAAATTCTTTAAAAACCCTAAAAATAATAAAAGCCCCACCTGCTGAATAAATTTAAGTCAAGAGGCCCCCAGAAGGGTCCCAATGCAAGTTCAAAGCAACTGATTTTGCTTTTTCGGAGAAGAATTTGACAGATTTTTCTCTAAAAACTGAACAAGAAGATTTGTGTAAAATCTTAACATTGTTGGCGCAGGACCATTTGAACAAACTTGGTAGAAATCCACCTAAGGTACACCCTACCAACCAGGAAGCGAGTGTGATCGGTAGTTTTGAAGAAGAAATCGAAAATGTGAATTTCCATTGCACTCTCCATCGACTTGCATGGTATTCGATAGCAATGCATGCATTAACCAGGAACCAGAATTTTGTAAAAATAATTGTTGAAATAAGGGATCCACAGTATCACCAGCTGGTGAACAAATTTGTTTAACTCTCCCACCAGCTACATTTCCAATGAATTTCACAAAAATTTAAGTGATAGTTTCGAAGATGAAGTCACAGATAGGGAAAATGCACAAAAATTTGTAAATGCATAGTTAAAGATCGCTGCTCACCCCGTTGAACAAATAAAGGTCTGAGTTCCCCGGAAGTGCGGCTATGTAATTTCAAAGCACTTGGCTCGGCGGTTTCGAAGAGAAAAGCGAGATTTTGCCAATAAATTAAGAACCCAAATTCAATTATGTAGGTCTCAAAGAAAGATGCACGTGTTCAACAGGTAACCGTCTTCACATAGTTATTTTTTTTTCATAGTGTTGCTGTCCAAGTTAAAGGCGGGTTTTTGTTTTAAAAAAGTTCTCTACTCAGTGAGACCATAAGACCTGAATGTTAAAGTGCAGGCTGCACTACTAGGGTGCTTGTTTTCTTTCTTTAAAATCAAAAGGACAAAATTCAAGACCGCGGATATTTAGAAAACAGCGCTAAAACGTAATGCCTGATGCAATAACGAGGTTATATAAAATGGCCAATAAAGTAATATGTTTCTTTCAAGTAAACACTATAATTTTCTTCCAAGTATTAAAGTATATGGGTGTTACAAGTACCAATATATATGTTTCTTACCAGTTATAAAGTACATTTCTTACAAGTGATAAAGAAAATGCGTCTCGCGAGCTAATTAATATATGATTATTTCGGGTAATAAAGTACATGTTACTTAAAAGTTGTTTAATATGGTCCTCACGGGTAATCAAATATGCGTGTCTTGTAAATAATAAAGTACATGTTGGTCACTAGTATTAAGGTGTGTTTCTCAGAAGTAATCAACAATTTTTTTCTTACAAGTAATAAAGTAGATGTTTCTCACAAGTATCTGCTTTTTACAGCTGATTAAAGTTCACATTTTTACAGGTAACAAAGTATAATATGTACAACAAATAATAAAATTGTACATTTCTTCAGATTTCCAGCTGGAAATGATCTTGAGAGATTTATTTGTTGCTGCCATTGAAACAACAGAAGCCACTTTACAATGGGGACTTCTCTTTATGCTGATGTATCCTGACGTACAAAGCAAAGTTCAGCAAGAAATTGACGAGAGTTTTCCGAGGAACCACGTCATTACTCTTGCAGACAAAGAAAAACTGCCATACACCAGAGCCACAATATTCGAGATCCAACGAAAGGCAAACATTGATCCCTTTTCTGTGCCACGCAAAACAACCGAAGACACCACTTTCAGGGATTATTTCATTCCAAAGGGGACGGATGTTTATCCAAACTTCTGGGCTGTCAATCTTGATGAGCGATATTTTGAAAACGCAGAGAAGTTTGACCCCACTAGATATTTGGACCAAGATGGTAAAGTGCAGAGACTGAAACCTTACCTACCTTTTGGAATGGGTAAGTCAACATAAATACAACCCATTAGTGTGGTCTATTGAACTTTCATGACAAGCGTCTGCTATACAAGTGACTGTAGTTCTGAGCATGTACGCTCTTGCCTTGTCTGTTACTGAATGGAGTAGATGGTAACCTTTTGGTTTAATAAGCCACAAAAAAGCTGTTCTTCCTGTCAACTTTAAAATTCTGTTAAGCTTACTTTAAATGCCGCATATGTTAGTTAACATCAAGACAACTTATGTTTGTACTGAGAGAATATCTTATGAACTGTTTTACAGGTCAGCGAATCTGCATTGGGGAAGCCATGGCTAAAAGAGAACTGTTCCTCTTCATGGCAAATTTTTTGAAGAGTTTCAGACTCCAGTTACCAGAAGGTACTCCGAAACCGTCGTTGGAGGGAACTTTTGGCGTCGTATATGTACCACAATATTTTGAGTTGTGTGCCACAAGACGCTGAAAGGAAAGTTGCATTCAACACCCATTTTCCAACGTTTGGCAACAATTCATGTATGGACAGCACGGACAATTATTTCCCACATGCAGTGGTTTGGTCCTTTTTTACCACCAGGAATTTCGGTGCACACACAAAAAACCTGGGAAATTCAAACAGTGTGACATCAGGCAGAACTGACACTTTGTAAACATGTGATTAGGGACATAAATATATCTTAATCAGTCTTGTGACATCAAAGGAAGTGTTGGTGAGAACAACCAATGTTACTAACTAGAATTAGTGATTGGGCATTTGACAAGACATCTCTTTTAAATGAGGCTTTTTAAGGAAAAAATGCCACACAGAAAGAACTCGAACTTACAAACACTTGCGAAATCCAATATGTGAACTGAATTACAATTTACCAAATAACTCTGATTTTATTGTTTCATCCTGTCGTACTGAAGAGTATCAAACTATATATTGCACGGCGGCACTATATTTGCAGTATAATAATAATAATAATAATAATAATAATAATAATAATAATAATAATAATAATAATAATAATAATAATAATAATAATAATAATAATAATGATAATAATAATAATAATAATAATAATAATAATGATGATGATGATGATGATGATGATGATGATGATGATAATAATAATAATAATAACCCAGCGATGTTGCCTGATGACAGCTGTGCATGTTTGAATTCATCATGCTCTCTCATATATCAAGAGTACTTTATATTGATAGATACGTCTGCGTCCTTAGATATACTTTAAGTTATTCAATTCACTGGACAGAGATAAATACCAATAACACAGAGATATATATATTGTCTTGATAGTTTTTATGCAATTTTAATTTTGTGACTGCCAAAGCAAATTTCGCAAAATATTCAATGTGTACAAAATCTGCGGGATTCAAAAGAGTCTGGAATTTCAACTTCATTGCTACGTCAACAATACAAAGGTGACTTTTTCAAGCTACAAATGGTTTCGCCACAACGTGAAAGCTTCTAATGTCGACATTTTTTGTCGTGGAAGTTTCGACGGTTTGTCAAGTCTGATACACCAAAAACATAGACAGGACAATGCTACACACTCTCCGATGAATGGCCAATTGATAATCTTTGACATGTGCCAATAAACAACTGTACGTACAAGTACAGATTTAGTGGCGAGATCTGAAATTACAGTTTTATTAACAAGATGTTATGCAACATGATAAAGGCCGTCTGTGTATTCGGTAAAATAAAATTACTGCTTCTCAAATTAATTAAACATATATCTAGTTTTTTTCAGTTGCTCTGCTTCAAATAGTTGAAACTTACAAGGAAAGATAAATTGTAAATGTTAAAGTGTCTGTTTTTGGTGCGCCAGACTCTTTGGAAATAAATCACTGAGGGCCAGGTGTCTGCATTACATGATGTTTGTATCCTTACCAC
This sequence comes from Hermodice carunculata, assembly GCA_964020975.1. Classification (NCBI taxonomy): domain Eukaryota; kingdom Metazoa; phylum Annelida; class Polychaeta; order Eunicida; family Amphinomidae; genus Hermodice; species Hermodice carunculata. Next base: position 1,582,707 of record OZ026627.1, read on the forward strand.
TATCTTCATTTAAAACTGGACGCCACTCTTCATAATCTGTTGAGCCTGGCGACTGTCAGCAATTATATATATATATATATATATATATATATATATATATATATATATACATATATATATGTGTGTATGTATGTATAACTTTCTTGTGCATAATGTACACAGTACAGTCAAACTTTTGTTGAAAGAGGAAAACGAATTAAGAAACCACTAATACGCAAGGGTGACAAGTAACATATACAAACCAGACCACAAGAGTTACCCTGCTGTACATTAACTCCTAACACTTACAAGGATTTCCCTTAATTCATGAATTTAAAAACCATTTAAATAATTTTTGGTGTCTAGTGCCATGGTCCGAAATATGTGGTACGATGTGTATATGTTCAAAGAATAAACTTATCCTTCGTTCTACCAAAATGTTTTATACCCCATGATACCGTGCAACAGTAGATCTTGTAAACGTAACGGGATGGACATTTCCATCCAGTAACACGTTATGCAGACGGACATGTCTCACTTTATCAAAGGACTTGCTCTCAACAACAAAACAACTGCATTATATTAGAATCTCCCCGCAAGTGATATGGTTTCTTCCCAGCTATTACAGCCAAAGTTATTGAACATTGATCTTTATAAGCAAATTGCATGTTGGGTGATCAAATTTTCTCTTTATTAATTAATAAATGATATTTGAAATACATTTAAGATTGACCAATATAATGTTATGCCTCTAATTTTTACATGAGCATGCATTTTCCTTCATATCTTTTGATACTGAAATTAGTTAAGAACCCAGTAAAGATGTTTGACATAATAATGCATTATCATAAAGTCTTATAAGCTCTGACGTTAATTGCGTATTACATTTCCCTGCATTGATTTCCACTGGGAGACATATAACCAAGCAGTTATCTAGCAACCTGTACTCTATATTTTTGTTAGGTCCAATTACGTGTTTGCTCCATGAGTATTTTCGTAAATATACTGGTCTGTGGAAAAGTTGATACTATGGGGGAAACTTACACGTGTGGCTCAGCTGTTAAACATTGTATAATTCAAATGAAATATATTCATTAGAAAGTGATGCATATTGGAAGTTCTGTGTGATGTTATACAGGTAAAGAATACATAATGTGAAGAGATTGCCGAGTCTAACATAGGAACATACTCTTTATAAAATTCATTTACTGGCATGTCTTCAGAAATGAGTGGTGGATATAATGTAGAAGTAATTCCTATTCAACACTTGTATAAGATTATGTTGGTAACGAAATTTACTGTGTCGGTTATGGAAGCAGGTCAAGTACAATACCTGGGCCCAGAAGGAACCAATCCCCGGGTGACTGGGTGTTATAGTAGCCTTATTGATTGCAGTGTCCGCATGCCGTGGCGGCGCTGAGGCCGCGTCCAACAGCATGCAGAAGGTTTCAGCGCGTCGTCAGGCGCATCGTTGCGGTTTGGTGTACTGAGGACGGGGATGGGCGGGTGGGTGGGGGGAGGGACGGGTTATAGTCTGGCAAGTAGGGTCGGCCCTCCATATTTCGTGGTATTCCTAACTTCGTGGTATCCCTTATTCTCGCGTTGTTTTCCGTGATCGTGACTATTTTTAGATGCAGCTCCACGCTCTTTTGTTGATCAGCGAAAGACTCACAAAAGATGAGGGAAAAGAAGGTGTGTAAATCTATCAGTGTTTATTTTTCATTTAAATATAATGTATAATCTCAGAAAACATTATAAAAATTAAATCTTTTGATGCAACTTCCATAATATCCTCAACTTACCGGCACCCTGTACACTTGCCGAATGCACCACTGTTGACATGTCGTCTGCAAAATTGGATCAACGGTCAAAGTCATGTGACTGAAGTTGATTCGTAAGGGACCGATTGTTATTTCGTTGAGTTAGCATCATCACCATTGTGATCATAAAATCCTTGTCTAAAGTGAATAAAAGAATAAACTTTACAACTCAATAATTAGGTTAAACATTGAGTTGTTGAGTTTATTCATTTGAAAAAGAAAATGAGACCATAAGCAGGGCTTGACATTAACTTAAGGGCTGGCCTATTGTCAGTATTGTCTGGGACAAGTAAATTTGCTGGCAGGATATTGGTGTAAAAATTTTGAGCTCAATTGAGATTTAACCCATTGGTAACTTACTTGCTGGAAATTTTGACAAAAAGTGTTGTGGGACAAGTCCTGATAAGAAAAGAAAATCTGCAATGTTAATAACAATAATAATAATAATAATAACAATAATAATAATAATAATAATAATAATAATAATAATAATAATAATAATAATAATAATAATAATAATAATAATAAAATGATGATGATGATAATAATAATGATAATAAAATGATGATGATGATGATGATGATGATAATAATAATAATAACTAAAATACACGTCATAAATTTTGTAAATAATAATAATAATGATAATAAAATACACATTTTATTTTTTTTTTTAATTTATTCTTTTTTCTTTGCCTGATGCAGATACCTGAGAAAGTCAAAGTATCAGGTCACTATGGACAATATGGGAAAGAGTCCTTGCTACAAAGTTACAGGCTAGTCACGCAACAAGGATGTAGTGTGTATAAAGCTGCTCTGATGTGCAATATTCCAGAACAGACATTAAGAGATAGGGTGAAGGGAAAAGTATCTTTGGATGCGAAACCTGGCAAACGAACACTGTTTACTTCTGCAGAAGAGTCCGAGCTTGTAGATCATGTCATATACATGGCATCATTGGGTTTTGGATACTCCAGAGCAGAATTTCGGCAGACAGCAGGAGACACTTTTCAAGCATTACATGGACACTTGAAGGAATCCAGTGTGTTGAGTGATAAGTGGTTGGATGGGTTTCTCAAACGTTGGCCTATCTTAAGCACAATGAAGCCACGTGCTCTTGAAATGGCAAGAGCCAAGGCAATGCAGCCAGATGTTGTCGCCGCATATTATAAAGAACTTGAGAGGGTTCTCAACAAGTATGATCTCATTGACAAACCAGAGAACATCTATAATTTAGATGAAACGGGCATAAACACTCAACACACACCACCAAATGTTCTAGCTGAGAAGGGAACCCGCGTCCAAGGTATAACATCGCATCGATCAGCCACAACCACTGTAGTCAGCTGTGGTAATGCAATAGGATCTGCATTGCCCCCTTTCTTTGTTTTTAAGGGGAAACGACTGACTCCAGACCTTCTTGAAGGACAGGTTCCTGGTACCAAGGCAACAATGTCAGACTCGGGTTGGTCCAACAGTTTTATTTTCAGGGAATATTTAGAAACACACTTCCTGAAATTTGCCAGACAAGGAACCCGAGATTGTCCAGTGTTACTTGTGTATGACGGTCATACGTCCCATATAAACTTGCCTCTTATTAAGTGGGCAAAGGAGAACAACATTGTTTTATTTGTACTACTGCCACACATGAGCCATATTTTACAACCATTAGATGTTGGTTGTTTTGGCCCCCTGAAACGATTATACAATCAAGAATGCCAGAGTTATTTGAGGCAGAATGCCGGTGAGATGATATCAAGGTATAACATTTGCAAACTTATTTGTCGCATCTACTACAAAGCCTTGTCTGCTCCTAACTTGATTGCATCCTTCAGGAAGACAGGCATTTATCCATTCAATGGTGCAGTAGTTGACCCGGCTGTGCTATCACCAGGTAAAGGAGTTACCCCTCAGTTATCACGGAACCCAACGGACAATGAAGACCAAGCAGTAACTGTATCTTCTTTCCTGCAGTCAAAGGTACCAGAGCCAAAGACAACAGGCAAAAAGAGACCAGCTCCCCTTACTGTTTGTGGAGAGTTAACAATCGAGGAGGTGACAAAGAAACTGAAAGGAAAAAAGACTGTAAAGGAAACTCCCCCACAAAAGTCAAAAAAAGTGTCTCGAGAAATAGTAGACTCTCAAGTCCCTGGACCATCAAATGTGCAGCGGCTTTCTACACATGCTTTGCCTGATGATCAACGTGATTATAATAAGCCAATTGCCAAGTCAGATCTTTGTTGTATTTGCAACAGGTTGGAACCTCCAGATTTAGAAGATTGTGTTTATCTAATAATTGTTAAATGGGACAAATGTGATAAATGTGGCCACTGGTGTCATCTACGTTTTTGTACACAAGTCCGCGTTGTCAGGAGACATAGTATCTTCTTTTGCCCCCATTGCACAGCAGAAGAATAAACATTTGCAATTAACTTTGAACGTTATTGGACTGCTTAAGTCCTCTATGGGTTGAATGTGCATCACTTATGAAATGTTCTGCATACAAAATGTTAATTTTCAGTCATGCATGATACACATGCTTTGTTATATGTACATATATGGCTATGGTTTTCATATTGAATACCATGTGTATAAAGGTTATTGACAAGTTGTCATGAATACATTTTATTTTTATTTCGAAAAATGTATATTAATGGCCTGAAAATATCATAAAATAATTTGAAACTGTCTAAAACTCGTCTGAAAATATCTTAAAATTAATATTATGATTTTAACTGATATACTTCCTAACTTATGACCATGTATCAGGCCCCTATATACTTGTCCCAATGTGAATTTTCGCATGCCACGAAATAAGGAGGGATCCCTTGGGCGCCATTTTGAATAACAACCAACTTGATCAGATTGGACCTAGCGTCTGCAGTGCGGTGTCCAGTGGAGATTAGTTTGTAAATAAATAGCACAGGGAACAAAGGTTTGTGTCCACTTTGTGTATAATTTATTTAAGTTTCTTTATTGCAGTAAACCTGTCAATACTTTCTTAGTACCACGAAGTATGGCAGCTCAACCCTACTTCCCCTCTAGTCGCCACTAGTACGTGCATATACAGGTACGTACTACATGTGTCTTCATATTGGGAGTATAAGTTCACTTTCAAAAGATCTATGTCAGGATATACCGGTTTCAATTTTGAGATATACCATGTGTAAAGTCGCGTTATCTAATTGACTATCAGTGCTATTGGACTCGAAACACTGAAATAAATGTTCATTTCGTACATGAATTTTCTGCTTTCTCCAAGCGTTTGTGCGCATCAGCATTACCGTATTTGTCAGTATAACACACGGTTACTGTCCCCAGTGACAAAAATACAGTCGGGCGGAGTAAATGGGTGGTCAAAAGTCTAAATTTGTTGCACTGATATGAGTAAAGCTTGCATTATCAGCAGCCATGTTCTCGAGACATTGACCTTAGACCTGTCTTTAACTTTGAATCAAAATTATATCGCCAAGATACATAACACATTTCGTCATATGCGACGGTTCCCATGGGACACTTTGCCTCGTGTTTGTCGCATTGCCCGCCAGAATACTTAGTATATGTTTCTGTACAATTTTCAGCGAGTCGTCAGGTCGCCAGAAGCCCGATGTCATGCTGTGGCCTACAAATCGCAATACCAGGCGTTAAGACGGCTAAAGGTGGTCATTCTAACACTTTTTAAACATTGAAAATGTGCAAATGCCAAAGCAGTCTAGGGTTGTAACGGGTTTAAGCAATTTCTCTAAATTAGGCCTGGTTGCGTCGCGTATCAACCTTTTCCCTTGAAGTGTCAAGAATTTGCTGTTCGTCGCATGCGATCTGTCATCCTGTGTTTCTTGCACTTTAACTAAGGACAGTTTTCATGTTGCACCTATAAATATTTACGTGATAACTTGGAAAGACACAATATCAAGAAATTTGACATTCCAAACTGTCAGGAAACAAATTCCCAGTAAACAGTCTCAACGTTATGTTGACCATTTTTTACTTTGGCAATTGATAAAATTTGTTAAATGTACGCTTTATATGCAAAAAGCAAACCATTTCTTGATGTGATTCCCGCTTCCTCCTGTTTAAAATGTCACCGCCCCGTGTGCTCACTCGAGTTCGTTAGAATCAATCGACATGCAAGACAACAACCTTCATAACGTTACGTATTGGAAAGAACACGCTGAAGTGTTGATCTCCTTGCCGAAACACCCTGTCAAAGCTAGGGCCCTGGATGTAGGTTATCTAGAAACGCACAGATAGGGTGATATCTGAGAAGGTATAAGAAGCATGTTGAAATTAATGCCCTGTTAACACGCCGTATCTGTGTGTTGTGCAAATGGGTTTGACCACCACAAAACTCTGGATATTCCACACAGGACTGCATTAGTAGTTGGGTGTCACATTCATGTAATTGTGTCTTTCAGTTTTGCACTTTTTTCGGGAAGGATTTATGTGGGATTACCCTTCTTCCGTAGTGATGCGTGTTATCAGCAGGACTATTAATCAGAATTTATCCCTGTGGAGGACCAAGTCTTGTTATTGCATGTTGCACCTGTTTGTCTCGTTTAGCTGGGTGGCAGCGTCAGTATTATACTAAATATACATCAAGCAAATATCTGCAAGCCACACACAAATTTCAAAAAGTTGCAGGCAAAAATTGTAAAGACAATCTTTTTTCCCCGATTGAATTATTTGAGGACGACCACCATAGCATAATAGAAAAAAAACTGCATCTACTACGTGGAAAGTATTTGATATGTGCAGGAACGAAATGAGAATCAATCCCCTTGCCATACCTAGCATGACTTTTATGACTGTTATAAAAAAATAAGCAAGCATCCAGTTGCCATAATTATAACTGTATTATATTAAGGAAAACGGATGTGCTAAAGGCAGGCTTGAGTATTTATTTCTTTGACAATACCAGTATCAGATTTTAACCCAGGGACTATATCATGCGGAGAATTTCAATTCAAGTGTGAGGTTAGCAAATGAAAAACAATTTACCTACAGCGAAATGCTGGCTACTCTAGTTGGCTGCAGTTGTAATGGAGTTAGCCTCGATCCAAAGGGGCAATTGTCAAAGGTGTCACCTGGCATGTCTTTATGAATCATATTTGCCAAAATACGTCAAGTGACCTCATTGATATGTCGCGCCTGGCTCTAGGGAGTGCAGAGGTTTGGTTTAGACTTGTGCAATTTAAGCTCCGCAATGCTAAAAGAAAATGATGTGAGAAGAAACAAAAACATATCAGAGAAGCAAAATAAGTTAATTGATGTGCAGTTGATCCTGAAAGATGTGTTACCTGTGAGGCCTATTAATTTTACCTTCTTGTTTGTTCTGTAACGTGATTTGAGTTCTGTAATATTTTATATATTAGGTTTGAAACTTATGTTGCACTACTTGTCAGTGTCACTATTTTTTTTATTTCATGTACTGTCCCTTGTACTTTATGACCAGCACCAAATAAAGTCTGCATTGATTTCGTAATAATAGACCCGTATCATTTATGTGTAGCATCGGTCTCTGGCTTGACCAAAAAGGGTTGTCCGTACGCATGAGAAGCAGAATTCTTTTACGGAAAATGATAAAAGTCAATTTTGATGCAGTGTGATTTTCAGAACAAATGTTCCTTTATATTTGATACCGTAGAGACAGCTTGTGTCGTGAAATAGAGATTCTTTAGTATCTGTTGTTTTAAGCAGTAAATAATATTCAGGCAAGAAAGCTCATACGAAAGACTGGACAAAAATCACTTGCCATTTCTGTGAAATATTCTATTACAGCTTTTAAAGCAATATCATAACAGAACAAAAAACAGCCCTTTTTGTAACTTGTACTCTATATGTTTGAAAATGACATGATGTAAACATTTCAAATTTGGATTTTATTTTATCATTATCTGAAAACTGATATCTATCTATCTATCTATCTATCTATCTATCTATCTATCTATCTATCTATCTATCTATCTATCTATCTATCTATCTATCTATCTATCTATCTATCTATCTATCTATCTATCTATCTATCTATCTATCTATCTATCTATCTATATATCTAAATGTCTGTCTGTCTGTCTATCTGTCTATCTATCTATCTATCTATCTATCTATCTATCTATCTATCTATCTATCTATCTATCTATATCTGTGTGTGTGTGTATCAAAGACGTAACGTAAAATTGTAAATACTTATGCACATACGACAGTGAATTTTCATAGGTTTAATCACATTTGTCTTTGAAGATTCAAGATTATATTGAAGCTATACTGAGTGCACAAAAATGACCCATTACTGCTAACTTCTTGATAAGTGCCTGCTTTGCAAACCTGTTAGTATGGCCCTTGACTGTTGGACTTGACACCCCAGTAAATGATCTTGCTCTATCAGAAACAATCTGTTCCTGATGGGAAATGCTTGGCCTCTCTCCACATGTAACTCTGAAGCTTTTAATACAGATACAGAAAAGCATCCACCAGCAAAGACCTCCAACAAATGAACACCTCTTCTGAACGTGTTTATTTTTGGTCACGGAGTTTTTGCATGCTATTCAATTGGCAACTGGGTGTTCATAACATCTCACCACTTACCACCTCTTGCATCTCAACACCGTATGCTTTCTTTGCGTAAAGAAACCAACGAGAATGCTAGAATTTTTCCCCAATAAGCTACAAAGAGTATTGCTTAAACAGAAATTTAGTGTGAAATTTCCATCCGGGGCTTTGCGCCTGCGGTCTCTCTGCAACTGAGCTGACAGGCTTTTTTTTCTTGACTATGCTTATATGCCTGAGTGGAACTGGTTGTGATTGCAATGATTTCATTTTTTATAGCAAGAAATTGGACAGTATGCCAGTGCATGTTATGCAATATATACAATAACATAAAGTAAAGATATCTGTAGTTGCCGGTTATCAGTTATTCAAGCGTTTTCAGTCTGTGTTATGCGATATTTGTCTATTTTTGCCCTAGTTACAGTGATATATGAAAACCATACCAGGACGTTTTCTATGTCCGTGGCTAATAGGACCTTTTCTAGGTCTGTGGCCAACAGGACCTCTACTATGCCTCTCACCGTAACGGGACCTCTTCTATGTGTGTGACCGTAACGGGACCTCTTCTATATCTCAGACCGTAACAAGACCTCTTCTATGTCCGTGGCCGGAAAACAAACATGATATGGACACTAAGTGCCTTTTTTACTGGAGATACATTGAGCTGATGCTGTGATCCCTCACGAATAGACATTGACTGATGACACAATAAAATATCTCATCAAATGTCTTATAAGACTGTCTCATCAAATATCTTTACTGTTGATACCCACCAGTCATAAAGTAGTTTTGAGGTTCATTCAATAGGAAGCCACATGTAACGACCATCCCATGCCCATGTGATCTATCAGCGACATCTGACTTAAACAGCCTGGTTTATGTGTGCCATAAATAAATGTGAGCCATTATAGAAATAATACGCAATATATCTATTTATCCTTATCCTCGTGTTATAGTTGCTTTATCTTAACTCTTTATGTGGCACATTTTGGTCTGAGTCAACAGCTTTGCTCTAGAACTGTAGGTACTTGAATGAAAGGTCTTTTTTTTTTTACAAGGAATACGAATCTGAGATCCAAATGATAATTCAGGCTACTTTGGCTTTAGTAGATCGACTTTAGACGTGATCAGCACTGAAAGAGTTAATTTTTAGGTGATGTGTTCGGAATATGTCATACGAGGCGAAGCACAGTACACCAAGGATGGATGCACCCCAGAGACGAGTACTAGAAGCTGACAAGACTCATTACCTCAAGAGCATTAGTGCAAACATTCGAAAATACATATTTTCAAAAGGGCAAAATCGGACGTTTTAAGTGTTATCCAAATTTCAACTTTCTAAGTTAGGCTTATGACCAACATTGAGATTTTGGACAAGTATGTTAACCGTGAAAGCGCTGATGTAAGACTGAGTCAACAGCTTTCCTCGCGACACTTTGCACACAACGGCGGCAAAGTGTCCCGAGGGAAGGTGTTGACCAAGACTACATTTTGTTTTGGACTAGGCTTGCTGGTATTTAAATGAAATGAATCTTCAGAGGGTATTGAATCTTTTAACCGTTATATGTTTAACGGTAATGAGAAAACGGCTTTAGCAGTGATTGGCACTTTAAGGTTTGAATGTGGTATAATGCTGATAAGTGTTCAACGGTTGAACCTAATCTATAATTTGATCACAGAAACAGGTGAACATGTGTACGGTTGAAAGACGGCGAATTTAGGTGTCAGAATAGGGCTAATTAATTTCAGCTTTTCATAATTCTTAACCCAGCACACATGAAATATTCCCGATACCCTTTTCATGTACATTTGTACGGCGTGTGGCATTTCGTATACATGTGACAAATCTGAATTACAAAGTTAATAAAGTAGTTTACTTAAAAGCTATGGGTCATTCCTCTGGCGAAAACATACACTTTTGAAATATTTGTATAAATCATTCTAAAACTATGAACTTCCTCAGGCACAAGGTTTACCAAAGTTTTCTTTGTATCTTCTGTTGGCGAGGCTTATTGATACCACGTGGGCTGTATTAAAATTGATACAGACCAGCCTGCGCAAAGGTTGATTATTTTTCTTTATCCAGTTTGATTTTGTGTACTAATAGCTTAACATTTATATTTGTACCTCATTTGAGCATGTGATCTTCCAATACACAATTTTTACGTGGAACATCTATCGAAGGAAAGAAAATGGACTAAAGCAATCTTCCAACACCCACTACACAAAGAATTAATGCTGTCGATCTACCAATTTAAAAGCCAACTCTGAACAAATCATGGCGACAAGTGTCCACTTATATATTGACATTACCTCTTAAGCATAGTAACAACTGATGTCTGTGTTGTTTTGAGCTACTTAAATTTTCGTATTTATATCTGCACAAAAGTATATGTTTTGCTTGCTGCGAGGGCCCCGGGAAAGATTATCTTTTGTGTACGAGCTTAGCGTCGTTAAATGAAAGGAAAAACTTGACATACTCGATACTAATTATTAGTTTTTAACTGAAACAACTCCTAGACATTACATTATGCAAGTAAAATGCACTATGGTAGCCATTAGCATGCCTTGCTCGACGACTTTGTCTTGATGATGGCATGTTTGCCACGCTGTCTGTTTTGCAAATGTAAGTAAGCAAACTTGATGCTGTGTTACCTTTGGCTGCAATAAGAATGCCATTTTTGTCCCCCCAATACTAAGTTTAACGTCATATATATATATATATATATATATATATATATATATATATATATATATATATATATATATATATATATATATATATATATATATCCACAGACTCTTTGCATGACAAAATGAATGAAACATAAGGTATTACAGAAGCAGAACCAGAAGCAGAAGAATGACGGGTTAACAAATGTGACCTTATAAACTATGACGTAAGAAGAAGATGTCTGGCCGATATGGAGCAGTTCGTCACTGTGAAAAAGTTGAGTTGCTACGCTTGGCAAATTACTGATTTTTACCACCTGTTGCTGGCTATTTGCCGAATAACAGACAAGCAAATGGCAAGCACACGTGGCCAAATTTTGGACTTTTCCCGTAATAATAGGAATTGCTTTCTCACCTAAGCAACCTGGAATAGAAAAACCGGCCCATTGTTAGCCAGAGTACTTTTTCGTGTTTTTGATTTGGCTATTTTGAACGCTGTATGGAAATCTTTTGCTTATGGAGTCTAAATATGTCGTTACCTTGCGCCTTGGCGAGAGGGAAGTGAATCAATAACTCACATTTTTTTCTGGCGACAACCCGTTTTTGCTTGTTTTTCTTTTTGGTTTATTTATTTATTCATTATACACCAATCTCAATATTTTTGTCGAAAAGGACTTATGAGTGAAAGCAAGCGATACTTGTGCATACACGTGTCCATGAAATAGTATTTAGGAAATGACGTCGATAAGAACTAAACTATAACCGATACAGCAAAGCCTACACAGCAGCCCGAAACAAATATATGTAATACCTCCACCTGAGTCGACTTAAGAGCAAACGAGCATTTGGGTTTAAAAACAGACTCAAATGTGTTTTGCACGCTGAGATGTGTTATTGAGGCTTGAGCTACCGTTTTGTCTGCACGAATTGATGGCACCTTCTAGCATGATGGCAACCTCCACTGTATCGTTGATATGTCTGCAAATGTTTCAGTAACATGGCGTGTCCATCAAGTATGCGGATCGAAGGCAGCGAATTGTGTCAAACATAATTTGCCTTCAAGGGTAGATCGGTGCCTTTCTAAAGTGCTGCGGTGGCAGGCAAACTTGCATGTATTTGTGAAGATGCAAGTTTACACTAAATTCACCAAGGAAAAATCTATACGGTCCATGCTCTCGATTCTGACATTTAATTGACACTAATAGCTTTCATTTATGCTGTTGCATGTTACGCATGTACTATCATCGAAACAAAACGCCTGAAAGACAAGCTCTAGTTGGAATATCCACTGCGTATGAGTGCAAAGCACTGTACTTGACTCCATGACATTTTAAAACGCACAGACATATCCTGTAAAGTATGCCATAAACATATAGTTGTATAAATAAATAAATATTATTTCCATAATCTCAAATGTAACTTATTACATTGTTTTATTTAAATTTTGACTGTCAACTTTGATTGGGACAAACGTGTCAAATTAATTTCGATATCGTTTTGTTCTTTCATAGAACATTAATTTATTTGTTTCCTTGTCGGAATGTATTTTGTTAAATTGTTGGATCTGCTGCTACAGACTTTAGTTCTTGGTGCAATAGTGCAAAGGAATTTATAAGCACGTTTTCACGTTGACACACTAAATATTCATATAAATGCCACAAGGTGGCACCAGCCAGAATATGACACATGCTGGGAACAAATGGGGAAAAGACAGCATGTTACTCTGCACTTTGCACCTGTGTGGTGAAATCACGTAGCCAATGACATAACGACTGGTGCCAAAGGTTGCAGGTTCGAGTCCCGCTCGTTCCGAACATCAAATATAAGCAAAGAGGCAAAAGATATGGGGCAACACTGGTGAAAACAGACTTCTGCTGGCCTGTTGTGACTGATCCTATGGTCAGTGTAGTTCACGTGATTCCTCTTGACCAGAATTATTATCAGCTACTTCCTGCCTTTGGGCATATGCCATTGCAAGTCTTGCTTTGCATAGAAGCCTGTTCCACTTTTCAAAATTACTTTCAGTCGACATGTTGCCCAACAGCTAGGAGTATTTTACTCCATTTCGTGACACTACTTTTGACGTCCACAATGTTGTGATGAACTTGCCGGTGCGTCAGTCTGGATAGGATTTAACAAGCATCAAGTCAACCACATGAAATGTAAAACTACATTTACGCTTAAATACGCAGATAAACGCAATTACAGAAATACATGCGAGTGGCGTTTGATATTGAAGAATTGAGATGAATCAATTTTATCAATTGATAAGTAGAAGTGTTCCCGCACCTCACCTTGACAGTCAAGTAGCACACCACAAAAGAAAGCCATAACCAAAACCAAGCAAGCAACCAACTAGACAGACAGTGGCAAATAAAAAATAATAGTTATCTTATTTTGGAATTATTTTATCATATCAGAGGCATTTACAAGATATTTGGGCAAAGTGGAAACCAAAATCCACCTTAACCGCCTTTTGACATTCTTAAAAAGCAAGTAGAGCAGACACATTAATCGGAAGATCTCCTCAGCGGCTCCCTGATTAAAAAAAAAAAAAAAAAACCAAAACCCAAAATACCCTCCCCCCCATTAAAAACAAAAAAAAATAAAAACAAAAAAAAAACAAACCCCCCCAAAAAACAAAAAAAAAAAAAAAAACCAAAAACAAAAAACAAACAAAAACAAAAACAAAAACAAAAAACAAAACAAAACAAAACAAAAAAAAAAAAAAAAAACCAAAGCAAACAAAAACAAAACAAAACAAAACAAAACAAAAAAAAAACACCCCCCCCCAAAAAAACAAAAAACAAAAAAAAAAAAAAGCATGCCCACATCACATGGAATCCTTCAATGCGATAGCAAATGACATTCCACAATTATATTTTTGACAAATGATGAAATTATATAGGGTCAGATTTGTTGAAGCAAGGATATATAGCAAAACTAGCCAAATTATGTTGCTTGCTTTGATTATCAAAAGAATATACCCCTCATAATTGATTCTGCTGTTATACTTGAAATATGTTTGAATTGATCAATATTCCCATTTACATTATGCTAAACTGCAAGGCTTTTACAAAATGACTCCTGGTAAGATCGATGTGCAATAAAAATCTGAATTACCTTCGTTAGGTGGAAGGAGTGGGAATGGGTGGGTAAGAGTCCATTGTGTTTTTTCCCATCCCACAGAATCGATGTTTGTGAAGAGATCCAATAAAATGTATCAAACGCATTTGCGTGTGTCACCGTTTGACGTGTGGCGGTCTTTCTGTGATAGTAACGGTTAGCTCTTTTGTATTGTACAAGCTAACTAAGTAAAGTGTACAGACAAGTCTAACAAGCTAACTACAAAAAGTGTACAGATAGGAGTAAATACAACAAAACACTATCCCTAAAAACTAGATGAAAAGGTAGGGGGCGGTAGACCAAACCCTTCCCCCCCCCCATCCGTCCACTGACTACGAGCGGCCGTAGGCCGCCCCCGCCGAAGCAAGGCAACACAACTTTCGTTGCCAGGCTTGAGGTCACGGGGCCCAAAGGGACGCCTCCATGAGGTCACGCTTTGACATCGTCTTGTCGCTGTCGCCGTTTGACATATCGCTGAATAATGTTTTCTGTACTTCAAATGCTCTTTTTCCATATGATTAGCCAAGAATTGATTGACAACCTCACCGAATGCTAAGGGACTATGTTTACTACGTTTTGCACAAAAATATAAGCGAACTTGAGCAAACGGTATTGTTTCAGAGGCAAATGATCGAAATCAAAGGCCTTTGAAGCTTGTTTTCTCAGAAAGTATAATAGGAAGAGTACCCCACCTATGAATGGTTATTCCAAGAAAACGGCTGGGCGAAATTTAATCCGGTTAACGCCTTTTGATTTTAATGTCTGAACTGCAACAACGATTCAGCGATTTTCTAAATTTTGCTGTGTGCTTTTTCTATAAAATGAAGAAAATGAACATCCTGGAAATCAAAGGGAAAATTGAAACGTCAAACTTTGAGGATGGATAACAGAAAAACTAACCCAAACGTGAAAAATCGCAGGATCGAGTTTTGTTGCCAACATGTCAGGATTAAGATGCAAGTGTAATTATGATTTTATCACAAATAATTAGTGACTTATATCAACATTTATGGGGTGGGTGCTTAGCGGCCAACTTTCAATTGTTTATTCAGCAATTAACATCAGACACCCAGATACGGGACATATAAATTCTTTGCAGTATGACGATTACATGCATATATGATCTTTTATCCTAACGCAAATATATTTTGAGCTAGGGTTGATTAAAGTGGGATTTGTTTTCGGTGTATTACCTGTCTGTTTTAACATACACACAGCAGGACGTATGACAGAAGTACATGTTTCAACTGCTTAGGTAGTATTTTATATTTTGATACCATGTACAAATTGTTCAGTGTTCAAGGCAGAATACCTAGTGTTAATTTCATTTTACTTGTTATAATAATTTGTGCAAATGGTGGAGTGCTCACGACTGAATTCTCAATTAACACTTTATTTGACAAGATATAATATATACAAACGGTAAAATATTCAAGGCTCAATTCTTTCCGAGAATTACATTTGACCAGATTTGCAAATTGTTGTTGTAAGTTTCACACCTTGACTTATGTTTCTGAAGCTTAGATTGTTTTCAGCTAGGCTTCATAAAAAGTAGTCAATTTATGGGTACCAAAAAGAACAAACAAGCTGATAACTGTGTTTGAATTGACTTTGGTCCCTAGCAGATATAAAGACGCACACAAAATATGTGTATAATTGATACACAGTCATGCAGATAAAGTGTTCTTTCTATAAAGTAAAACAGAATCTCAAACTTTCCCTAAGTTTAAGATTCTATTCAACCTAGAGGCCATTATTATTATTATTATTATTATTATTATTATTATTATTATTATTATTATTATTATTATTATTATTATTATTATTATTATTATTATTATTTATTTATTTATTTATTTATTTATTTATTTATTTATTTATTTGTCTATTTTTTATATCCAAATATTGATGGTAGCGCCGACACAGATGACGAACTCAGAAAGGAGTGTTGTATGTCATAGACGCAACGGATAAGAGGAGTGATCACGCCTTTGTAAAGGCATTAAATAGGCCACGGAAATATCTTGCCACTGGAAATGTGTGTTGATAAAAGCTACGCGCGGAGTTGTGCCTTGTTTATGTCTGCGCATGCCCCTAAATTAACACTTTCAGTGCCAGAATTTGGACTGAGTCAACAGCTTTCCTCGGTGCGCTTTGGGCACATTGCTCCCAAAGTACACCGAGGAAGGTTGTTGACCGAGGCTCATGTATTCTCTATAACTACAGGTACGCTGGTACTTTTTCCAGGAACATGACCTACTACCCTTATCATGATTCAAAGCAGTTTATTTTAATTAGTTCGACATAAGTTGCAGTAGGCACTAAAACACTGAAGAGAGAATGGACATCAACGAGTGTTTGTATGAAACATATTCTTAAGAAGTCACTTCAGGGAGGACAGATTGAAACAAAACTAACAAAAACAAAAACAAAAAACAAAACCAAGAAAAAAAAAACAAAACAAAAAAAAAAAAACAAAACAAAAAAACAAAAAAACAAAAACAAAAACAAAAACAAAAAACAAAACAAAACAAAACAACCCCCCCCCAAACATGATAAGATAATCCTACAAAGTGGCAAAACGCATTAAAATCAGCGCTTAAAATAGAAAATATGTACTCGCTACATAAATTGAAGTCAACATAGATAAATGTAAGTCCACATAGGCATACATAATCTTTTCTAATCTTTTCAAGGAAGCAGACTTCCATTATGCCTGGTGGTTTGTTCAGGACTTTCGTGTTAGACATACCATTATACACACCTTATTTTATTGGAGACATTATTACCCTGCACATTTGGTATATTCATGAGGTCACAAAGAGAAATGTATTTTATATTGGACTGTTGTTGTATCGTGCATGTCAACTGATAAAAGTTTATAGATAACATGTGTTTATACTTTCAATCAAAGATAGATACTGGTGCAGTTAGCAATTGCTCTCTTAATTCCAGTCACATTTATTACCTTGGCGCTCTATTAATCGTAGAACACACCCCTGGCCAAAAGTACAGACTTTGCGTTACGATGTCCTGGTTGGTCTTATCAACAATTACCATTTCGAGTTTTTTGCACGATTCAAAGTTAAGGTGCAATTGTTGACGCAAGGAAGGGTTAAAACTAATTGTATGGCGTAATTGTCTCATTATTCCCCTGAATTGGTTGATATTCCCACTATTACGATGTATCATATGATAAACATCCAATATTAAAGTTATACACATCTTTCATGGTGACATGTCATGAGCTAGAGAGTGCTAACAGAAACAGTCGACGTTGGGGGCTGCTAAAATGGTATTTGCTATTGCTATGTTAGCATATTACCACCATATCTCTCTACTTGGTTGTACTTACCTGAGGAAGTACGAAAACAACCACCGGTGACGATGCCCCATTCCAGCCATCTCTAAGTTTATATTGACGTTGCTATCCACTTTAGCCGTCTCCACAACTAAAGTAGGCCGTGTGCGCATCTGCAATTCTTCTTTGGTTTTGTAGTCAATGACTGTGGATTTCTGCGCCAAAGCAGACCGAAGTTTTGCCAGTTTTCTAGTGCGTTAACTTACTGGTCTTTTGCTTTTTTTAGACAGTGTTCTCCTGCAGCTCTAGACCAGTTTTTCATTGTTGAGTGCATCTAGCCTTGTTGTTCTGGGTTCCATCTCATTCACAGTAATTGTTTGCTGAGACACGATATTCACTCAATATGGCGGATAAGTCCCCATCTCCAAAGGGAATACTTCTGGCTAGACCCAAGCATGGTAGAGTCATCCTTTGGCCAGTTGGGAACTCCACCAGGCATGTAGGTTCTGCTACAAGACAGTGGAGATCTTGTGCTTGGCTAGTCACCCATGCACTTTGTGTATGATGTGGATTGAGTTCCCATGGGCCAAGGTGAAATGGGCAGAAGCTCGAGCTATAGCCAAGCAACAGACAAATCACACCCATCACACTTTTAGTTCCACAGTTTGTGGGTCTAAATGGGGTTCCACAGAACCTCCAGCCAGCCACTGTCAAGGAGTGCTGACACTCTGAGCAGTCCTGGGGTGATGCTACACCTTCCAACCAGGCATCTATGTGTGATGGCCAGCCTGCCGTCACTACTGGAGCCTGGGCCTAGGTGACCCCACCTGTCCTTTGGGCACCTGCACCTTCTGCAGGAAGTACCTGCTCTGTTGCAGGCCCTCAGATGTATGCTAATGTTGTCAGCAGGACATCATCAAGAGTGTGCACATCTGGGCTGTCTTTGCAGGCAGACATGGTAAAAGCTCAGCAGGAGATGGAACATTTATGCAGTCATTTCCCTCCTAACCAACATCTCTGCACCAGTAAATTACCACTTTGTCTGGGACTAACAGGCCAGCCTGGCTTTCCTGCTGTCCAGTCCAGGCTTTCAGGGCTCGCCACCCAGGTCCAGACAGCTGGGTTAGCTGTGTCTGCTATCCAGATCTTAAAGCCAGCCTTTGCAGCCTGAGTGCCATCCTGCAGATGTCTGGCTGGGATGGCCAGTTGGTGGCCTTAGCATGACCCAGCCAGCTTCAAAGAAGAGTGGGAATCAGGCAGATCTGTGCTGTTGCCACAGGCACCTAGTCATGCCCTTGACTGGCCAAGCTCATCTAGGTGGAAAAGGCAGTGTGCTAGCAAGTGGTGACATGCAGACCTGGGTGACAGTCTCAACTCCCCAGTGGAACTACCCCTTTCTGGACATCCCCCAACATCCCTAACAGTGGCATGAGCACTCCCACTCAGCCAATGGTGGAAAAAACTCTCCTTCACCCTACTCTATGCAAAGTAAAGAGTTGAGTCTAATGACAATGGACGTCAATGTCTCTCGAGTATCCATGAATGTCATGCTGGTCGGGAGGCCAGATAAGATCCTGTCTGAGCCCTCTGGGGAGGAGGTTGAGGTGGTCTTTAAGCATTCTGGCACTCTGGGTAAAACGTACGTCCCCATTGGTGGCTTTCCTTTTGCAATGGTGCATCTCCTGCAGTAGTGCCACCTCAATTAGCCAGATATATTCCACCAGCCTGAGGGGTTGAAGCGATTTTCTTGCTTCAGTGAGTTTGACCTGGCTTGCATGCTGTCACTGAACCCATCCTTGCCAGAGAGGTTTGGTCCTCACCTGTTCTGTCCATGCTGGTGGGCAGCCTTTCTGGTTCAGATGATAATGAGAATGACTTGGAGAAGGAGTTGTTGCTGTGGTGTTCTTGCATTGCTTTCTACCAAGTGCTGAAAGTTGCTGAAGTTCACAAGGAGTCTTTGGCAGAGACTCTATCTTCCAAGAATATGGTACTGGCCTCCTAACATGATCTAAAAATGGCTCAGATAATCTGTGATCTATTGTTGGAGTTTGTTTGGTCTATCCTTGGGGATAACGTTAGTGAACCTCAGTTGGTGACTGAAGAATGGGCCCACACATTGTCTATGGTCCTGTATGAGTCCACATCACTTCTCAATATGGTCTTTGTGGCTCTGAGGGTGGAAGAGCTCTCTTAGAAGCCCATGGGCCAGTCCACTGCCTCAGATGCCCCACACAAACTCTGGGGCAAAGTTGGCTCCTGGCATGCCCAAAGACCATTATCTGAAGCTTTTAAGCACCATGGGCAATGTTCCATTTTCAGGAGGCTACCTTCCACACATCTTTTCAGCAGCACCTGAAGGGATGATGTACCTCGGTCTCAGTGGCTGAGTCATCAGTCCAGCACTTTGTGGAGGATTTGCAGATCATGGCCCTGGCACTCAGTTTTCTGGACTTCATAAGTGGGAGAGCAGGGAGGCCGGTCTCCTCTTTCCTTGACCACATTAGCAATGCCGAGCATATTTCCAGGGCTGCTCAGGTCCTTGCAGATCTCAACAGAATCATGAGTGTCAAGCATCTTATAACTTCAGCAGTCATGTTTGTCTGCTACTGGAAGTTAGTTCATCATGGTGCTACACCTGTGAACTCCTCCCTCTTGGTGGAGCAGGCTAACAAAACTTTTGTTCTGCCCTGGGGGTGGGGTGGGGGTGGGGGTGGGGTGGTTGGTCCCATTCTGGCTTCGATCCTGGAGAAGCATCCATCAGATTGGGAGAGCTGTGTATGAAACATGGTCTTTGGCCTTTCAAAAAAATGATCAAATTGGCTTATGACTTTCTATGCTCTAAGTATAGAGAGTACATTGATCCCATGTCACACCAACCATTTACCCCTGTAGTCCGCGGGGAAATGTTACCAGCCATAGCCATCTTGGTTTAGCATTACCTTCCAATCTGAGATAGTTTGATTATACAGTTTGATTATACAGGATATATACCTGAATAACAAGGAAGTCTTACATCATTATAGAAGTCTTTAATACCGTTTACATGGTTGCCAAGGCCTATTAATGAATCAGAATGCTACTTGGTAGGTCGTTACCTGAGACAGCCACGACCTGGGAATAATGCACAATGACCTAGTGATAGAAATCAGTTTAATAAAGATTATTTTTGTAAAGTGTTGTTTCAAGTGTTATTTTAGCAATTTATGCAAGTTTGCTTTGCAATTTATGATATTAATACCCCTGTTAAACATAAATAAAATCACTCAGATTCTTGCATTTTTTAAAAGAATATTGTAAAAGTAATGTCAGCCATAAAAGTTCGTCTGCTACAATGCAGTTTCATCATGAGCCTAAGGATTTTTCAACTGGGTGAAATTGTCCATCACCATGAAAGAGATGGCATTGTTGTTGACATAAAAATGACCTGGGTTACCTGACGTTTCTCATAGAAGACATGGAAACTAGCGCAAAAAGTGGGATACAATTTTAGACCTGGAGAGAAAAAAAAACCTGATGGCACACTGTCAAGTGGAGGCATTCTGTCGGAACTGTTTGCTGACTGGGATAATATGTCCGAATTCTTGGTAGGTGATCCCAAACCAAGCCATTACAAGTCCCCCAGTGATAAAGAACCTAATAATCCAAAAGTCGTACAGAAAAGTCAATTGATGGACACCCATTTTAGGCCGTGAAACATTTTCGAGGTACCCAAGTTGTCCCCCTCCCCCCCTTTTTTTTTGCTTTGCAAACGCCATGATGTTTGTTGAGATGCAACTGCCTCGCCTATTGGCAAAAGTGTGACTCAAAAATATTCGATTGCATCAATGACAACCACTATTTCTATGCTGCAGTTGTTGTGTTCTTAACCGACAAAAAACATGAAGCCCAAACACTTAGTTATATTATGTTAGTAGTTATTGTCAGAAAGTTTACATTCAGAGTGAATAAATTACCCGTCAACATCTAGTCATACCAATAAGCAACAAAATGCACGATCGCCCACAAGCACCTTCCATGCTGTTTCACCACTCAGATTTTGAATAAATGTAACATTCACATTTGCCGCTAGATGGCGCTCTTAAACATTTTAAAAATACGATCTTATTCTATTGAATCTATGTCTACCAAAGGAACGAATAATTGAGAGGAATTGTAAAAAGTAATGCTACAAAATAAATTATCTTAATATTAAACTAAAAATAAAAAATAAATCTGCACTAAAAACACATTCCTCCAAAATGCATGCAATGAAAATGAAAATATGTGTGTATATATGTGACCCTGGATAAAAGCCACTTTACAGTCTGTATATTTTCAGTAAATGTTGTCTTATTTCAGTCCCTTGATTCTTTTCTAGAATGGCTTCTTAAAAGTGGGAAGGACGTAACATTTGAAACACTTCCGACCGATCAGCTTGCAGATGCGCTTTGCCAATTTTTGGTGCCTTAACAAAGAAAGATGGCACTGGCTACTTTAGAGTATCATGAAATATGATCCGGGCATCACTGAACAGACATCTCACCTCTCCAGCGTGCAAAAGGAACATTAACGGTACATGTGATGTACCATTCCAACAAAAAAAACCCCACTTTCCTCTTGCTGTATTTAAACAAACAAGTTCACAGTGATCCAAACGCTCTATGTCCACAATATTTTGAGTTGTTACGCTTGTTGAAAGGATGCACCAACTAGGATGCACAAAAATTGATTTGCTATTTGGCCCCGTGACCTTGAAAATAGATAAAGGTAAAAATCATTGTTGATACATTAATACATTTAGGATACAAAAATCATTTCATGGCTAAATCAATCTCCTACCCTGTGCAGTTCCCCCCTCGAGCTCTATCCTCCCTCGTCCCTTCGGGTCTCGGGAGTATACAGGCTCTCAGGGGAACTGTACCGGGTAGGAGACTGATTAAGCCATGGAATAACCTCTAATTATTCTGTCTCTGAGGGTTCTAGAGATATGCTGCCAGACACATGAAAATAAATATGATCTTGGGCACTGTGACCTTGAAAATAGTTCCAGGCCAAAAACAATATACAGAGCACATGCCCGTTGTATGATTCATCTCTGGTATAAATTTCATTATTCTATCTCTTAGGGTTCTGAAGATATGCTCCCGGACGCATGGAAACAGCCCTCTACCCTCACTAACTCTAACTTCGGTGGCGGAGGGACAAAAAAGTGTGAAGGCCAAGATAAATCTCAACACAAAGAACCAATATCATCTGCCGACATGGAAAAGTTATACCTCATTGATATCTTTTCAAACACAAATCTAAAGAGCTTACAAAATAAGATTTATTTTGTAATAGCGTGTCATTTTGGCAGACGAGGACGCCGTTTTCATTTTTTCTTCATTCCGTCACTTGATTTCAGATAAATTATAATTCTACACTTTGCTCATACTCATGCTGCGACTCTTGTTATTTTGTGGAGTTATTGTATGTTAAATTCAACTTGTCTCTAGATCTGGATTTACTCTGTTTCACAAGAATGAATGATCCCTTTGTATTCGTCTGCATGAAATGTTATAGCCAGCAGCAGTTGTCCCTTATGGGATCACAATGCGTGAAAGCAGCGGAAATCCATCTCACTTGAATCCATTCCACCAATATTTTGAATGGTTAATGTCTCAATTAGCCCTCTACAAATGTAATGTATAGTATGATCCCCCAGTGCTCTGACGTGAGGCGTAGATGAATTTAATGTTCGTCATTTTAGGTGGGGAAACGGCACTTCACAATATCCAAACACAGTTCATAACGAAGGAGGGTTACTCAGCTATGTTTAGCAAGGAGAGCGTGGAGGCTGTGAAACGCATTGAAAATGGGTAAACTTGAGATTAAACTTTACTGGGACATATAAGAAAAGACTTCAATACTGGCCATCCAGTCATTGTGGGGATTTAATGACCTCCGCTGGGTGCCAATACTTCGGCGCTGCGCCCCTCGGTTATGACACCGACGTCGGTCATCGAATCCCGTCAACGACTCCATGGGGAGCATTAAAGTCGACAATTGAGACTATTTCCATGCTTTCTATATACTCCTTTCTTTTTAGCAGAAATCCCTTTTGGAAGGGCAACAACAGCAAGTGCGAAAAATCGTTAGTAGTTCAGGTGAATATTGCACTAAACATAACCGGTGATTCCTCTGGTACAACCAAAGCAACTTTGTGAAGAGAACTTGATTGACAAACTGTGCATAATCGTTGAGAAAACTCTAAACCACTATAGATATAAAAGATAGTCAATGCATACGATGGACGCCAATCACAGGAATTGACTCATTTCACAGCTGGAACAGACGTAGTGAATAACTCCTATTTTTCTTTAGCAAGGAAATAATGGAATGCATTTTCGCTTCATGTGAGAAAGTTCATCGCCATCACGCCTCAATTTTGATCTATATTTCAACAACAACTCTGCGCGACCTTTAAGTTTTCCAGAACTTCGTTCTTTTGAAAATGCATTTATATCATGTATATTGTAAGCCACGCCAGTTTCCGGTATAGCAGCAGCTTGTGGAACTCTCACCTAATACAATTTGAAATAAAACCAACTCGTATTTTCTGTTTCAACCGATAAAGCTATGGCAATATATTTGCCAGTCCGAACTACGGGCAGACAAAACAGCTTTAATTTTAGAGAATGTTATCTGCTCATTGCCTCTGCATACAGTACTTTTTGGGTCTCCAGGCTGTGCACTGAACAAAATTATGCATTGTGGCTATCGGCTTCATTTAAATATGTTTCGCTTTTTTTGATAATGTACAGCTGAAAGACGACTGGCAGTCTGCGAATGTTTAATGTTACGCAGCTCCAGATACATGTCCTTGTCCCAAATGTGCTCACATATAATACATGTGCGTCATAGCGCAGTACCGTTCCCTGTATCCATCCTCGCAATCTCAAGAGCAGTTAATATGGAAATATTGCCAGCAACTGTCATTATTTACGTTGTATGAACACTTAATAATATCAAAAGGCGCATCTGTCATCTTTGCCTAATGAGCAGGCTAGGTACCACACGTATTAATTTAAGCAGGACATCATCCCAGGACTCTTAATTATAAGAATATTTGACGAATATGTCAGTAACAAAACCATATTACGTAAGACTTACCTAATAATAGTCCAGAAGACTCTGATTGAGATTTTTTTTCTCCGAAAAATACAAGTGACCCTCATATATTACAATGAGCAGAATAATAAATGACAAAGGATAATGGAGAATGAAATTATTTTTGGAATTATACCCTATGCAACTGATAGAACATATATGAAATTTATTTTTTGAAGCAGCAGTATAATTGACATGACCATATATAACAGTGCAGAATGCAACACGTTTCAAGGTAATTCCTGGTCTAAAAATTCTTGGAATATCTAAACTGAGTGAAATGTTCGTTTCGCAGTGATATTTCTGTAAAATTAATTTTTGATCTTAATAAAATGAAAACTGGTTTACTCCAATATTTTCTAAAGCAAAAACGTATCAGGAATTTTCTAAATAAAAGATCAGTTTTTAAATGCGTGTCAAAAATTGAGAGTCCCACAAACTTCATTAATTGCATAAAAACAACCGTTTTCCCATTTTCTAATGAAAATATACGCAAACAGATACAGGCACATGTATGAAAAACCTTTGACACTTTTTGAAGTTATATGTATTGAGATTATAAAAGCACAAATTTTGACAATTCCACCTGAAATATTTTTCTAGAAATATCCAAAATATTACAAATATCTCATTTTGACCTGAAACGCTTATGCTGCTGCAAGATTTTTTAATTTTGGGCTCCATCCTTAGTGCAGACAGATTGTGCAAAACTTGCTATCAGTAGAACATATAGGTTCATTATGTCAGCCACGCCTATTTCTGTGGTATTTTGGCCTAAAAGTAAAGTCACTTTTTTAGGTTAGACATTACGTTAATTCTTGATTTTTTTTCCTGAAGGGATGTCAGGCCCCTGGACGTACAGCTGCTAATGCATGTATACGATAAGATTGAGTTTAGAAGTTATGACCTTATTATCTATTTGTAATAAACTAAGAACATTGAAAAAGGGATCGGTGAATGCATTATATTGATTACAAGATAGTATTCTGAGGGAAAAAAGACTGTATCCGAACCCCATTTAAAGTTCCCGAAATGAATATGAGAATAAAGATTACGAAGGACAAATGTGAACTTCAGTGCCCATTGGCATGCAATTACGAATTTATTTTCCGATACGGTTGCGATACCCATAGACTGTGATATTTTAGCAGATATTTTATGAATGGGAGCTTTTGAATTTATTTGGTCAAGGGTAATTCCTAAGAAAAGTGAAGGACCATAGATATTGCGTGGGACAGAATTCACTTGAATATTAGGCAACTAGCCCCTGGTGCCACAGAGCGCTCATACGTTTAATTTTATAAAGCTGAAGAGACAGCTTATTCAGCAAATTCAACTTTATAACCAACATTTGTATCACTAATAGATAGAGTCAAAGCAGCCAGCTGCAAAAAATGTGTCATCATTATTAGTTAAAACATACTTATAGCTTTGCCAAAGAAATTTGTTTAAAAAAATCAATTACGTGCCCACAATCGAACAGTTTGGTACTCCACTGTTTATTGGAACCTTTCAGATTCTGCATGCTGAAAACGGTTCATAAATGTACTTTTTGTAAATTCTCCAGGCAATATTCTCAGTCCCCTAAAATGGTAAGTGTCAGTAAGACACAGTGCTTTAAGGTATCAAAATATTTGACAATATTAAGAAATATGCAGAACAGTAGTTTCCCGTTGTCTATTGCCTGTATTATTTCATCGCAGGCCCAATTGTTGCAAACTTAGTTCAATGTCCTGGTCGAAAACCATACTGAGTATTGTAGAATGACTTTTATATCTAAAAACAGTCATATCATTGATTAAGTAGTAATTTTCTAAAGACTTCACAAACGCAGGCAAATAGATGTAGAACGATAATATGTAAAAATGATGTTGCCATCTTTCTATCAAGCAATTAGACATGCAGACAGGAGACAAGCAAAACAGACAGCAACAACAACAACAAAAATATATGAATAATTAGATAAGTAATGAATGAATAGACAGACAGGCAGACAAATAAATAAATAAATAATAAACAGATAAATAAATAAATGAACAAATAAATAAATAAATAATGTTGACTCGGTCTTTTATCAGGGTAGAATGAGTTAAGATCAGAATCATACCAGAGGACCATTACACCTACTTCCTGTCACATAATATGTGATGTGTACATTTGGTAAAAATTACAAATGAAACAAAACTCAGTCCATTCAGAAGTACCATTATGTGCGTGATATTCCAGGTATGTGATTCCACTGCTAAAACGTACATACATGTACAAGTCTTAATGGTAGCGTTATGGGGTACACCGTCGTAACCTGGCTTATATGTCTCCAAGCTTGAAATAACAGTTGACCTATAGCCATCCCTGCTCATGGCAACGTTGTCGTTCATAGTTTGCTCCTTATGTATAGCATTTTGCGAAACGTTTGCAAGAAATCATTCAAGATTTTCGTGAGAGTTTTGTTTCCAAGTCAACTTCCCTTGTTGCGTGTTAGGTTCTCCATGCAAAATGCATGTTTGTAAGAAAATGCTGACTTTGCACAGTGTCTTGCGGTTCCGGAAGTCTCAGTTTCGTCTTGGCAAACACTGCAGTGTACATAACTAGGTATAACGATTGGATAATGGCACATTGTTGATGATGACAAGAAAAAAAGTGAGTTGAAGCAGTCATTCTAGTTGGGTATCGACGTTAAACAAGTCCCTCTTATGTGATTAAAGTGTGTGTGTCAACACACACTTTTCCACACAAAAAGACTTTTCTGTTTTTCCTGTCCTTTTTTCTTTTTTTTTCTTTCTTTCTTTCTTTCTTTCTTTCTTTCTTTCTTTCTTTCTTTCTTTCTTTCTTTCTTTGGGTCTTTGTTTGTTTCTTTCTTTCTTTAACTTCTTCTTTATTGAATATCTTCAAAAGTATAATTGATAGAGATGTCATTCTAACTTCTACTAGGGGTATATTGACCATTGCGCATGCAATGAATCCAAAGCAAAAGGTGTAACCATTTATCTTATGCTAATTAGCAGCATTTGAAATTTTAAAACTTGAATATCTTCAAAACTATTACAGATAGAGATGTCATTTCAACTTCTACTAGGGGTTGTTGACCATTGCACATGTAATGAGTCTAAAGCAAAAGTTGTAACCATTTAAATTATGCAAATTAGCAGCATTTGAAATTTTTAAACTTGAATATCTTCAAAACTATTATAGATAGAGATGTCATTTCAACTTCTACTACTGCGTTATGGAATAGTTGTACATTGGCATACCAATATGCTTTGAAGACACACACACTGATTTGCTATGCAGCAAATCATCTTTCCTAGTTATACCTTGTATATGCATGTATGTATGTATGTATGTATGTATGTATGTATATATATATGTATGTATGTATGTATGCATGCATGTATGTATATATGTATATATGTATGTATGTACATATATATAGATATATATATATGAGCGTAAAGGTACATGTGAATGTATTCACTCATATCTAGGGCGTATGATAACAGGTGTCATTGATCGTATTACTGTTTTTCTTGCCAACTGGCTTTCGGATGTTTTTAGTGCCGCGTACTGCAGGCTGGCTTCCATTCGGGGACTTAAAGCCAGGCTTACATAAGGACGAGTAGCCCCGCCCAATCGACTGAGAATAACGATCCACCCTTCATCAAACTGGACCCAGTTTACCCGTCCGTTCTCGGCAACTTGGCCCGAGAAAAAATACAGCACGAGACTCAAGGTGGCTAAGACGAGCAGCAGTACTTGGTGGCCATTGAGAATGCATAAATACTTTTCAATTGCACATTGTACCTTTCTTGTGCCGTGTCTTCTAAATCTTATTATGAATAAAACATTAAGGAAACAGAACATTACACCGCCAGGAAAGAGCAAGCACAATAGAGTATAGACCACGTGAAACGAGTTCAACGTGAGTGTGGTGCTCCACTCAAAGAAACAGTGATGGCCACCAGACCAGCCGGGCTGTACTTGGCTTGCCATTGCATGCGGTACTCCAAGACCAAGCGATATAAAGCACAGGATCAATCCAGCAATGACGCTTCTGCTATGAGACAGCTGTACCCCTTTTCGTGAAGACACGATGTGACTGATTGACATAAGGATGAGAAAGAAAGACGGTGCCGTCCAATAAAATCCACACAGCAGATTCACAATGAAACACATGATCCAGTGGTCTCCGAAGGGCCAACCGCAAGTTATATCAAATGCAGCTAGAAAAAGGGTACAAATGTATATAAAATCCACAAAAGCCAGCATAATTACCCACACGTAAAGTGCCTTTTTTCTCAGAGTGGCATCACGCACAATTGAAAACATGACAATAAAGTTGCCATACAATCCGACGAGCGTAAATATGGCATAGCACAATGCAGCTCCGGTAAGGCGAGGTCCTTCATAGTGATAGAAATAGCAAAAATAACTTTCCCCCATCTGGAATATCGGAGCGAAACCGTATTGTGAAGAAAGCACTTTTCGTTTATTTCCGTCTTTAGCACCGATTTGCCTTGAAAAAAGGCCCACACAAGTCACATTTTTGTCGGTAAATCCACTGGATCTCTTGTTGGATGCCCAAGCGTCACCAACGATGCAGGTATTTACGTATGTATATATGGGCTGAATTTGGCTGCATCCGTCTGTAGAAAGTCTGCCACATGTATATTTTACGTTTAAACATGAGGGCTGTCCTCATTCTGTCCCAAGCGTATCGCAAGCAATTGATAAAATTGTTCACAATGATACACGTATTATTGTACAACCTACGCTGCCGGTGCATGTGACATATCAGAATAATATCACGTGAATCTGCTGACATATGCACGCTCTGAAATGCTGATTCATAAATAATAACATGTAGCTAGTATTCACGTTCAAATTGCACTAAAGTGAAAATATCGTTTCAACTTACGTACACACGGCTGGTTAGCTATTCGTTGATCGTCAAAAATGTTCGCTTATAATCGATGGGTCAGGAACTTTTTCTAAAGATTATTGTGATCACTCATGGTAACTGAATAGATGCTGTGTTCAAGTAGAATTAAAACATAGCGACTATCACGTGTCGCACATATATTCAGCATCAACACTCTGTACATTTGTACAAACGTTCTTGCAAAGTAAATGAAGATGTTTCTTAGCAAACAAAGAATTATTAGAATTTGATTTAAAAAAAACCAAATGGCAGCATAAGGATTTTGCACCCGAAGCGACCCCGCCAGGAAATAGTTTCAACGTCGTTTGTTTGCTGTTTCTTTCTGTCTAGTCAGGGATTATTGGTAGATTTTAACAAAACCCCTTGTCTTAAATGTGTACAGTAAATTTACTTAAACAGTATGGCCATTAAATTCCTTCTTTGTTCAGGGAGCACGACAGGAAAGCCGTTGGTGAGGTGAGGTCAAAAGGAACGACGTCAAAGAGACCTTTAAGAGAGCTTCCGTCCCTGGGAGAGCACCCATTGTGGCTGACAAAGAAGAAGACAAGCATGATCCAGCTGAGTGAACAGTAGGGATGTAATTCAGGCGAAATAAAGGGAAACTATAAAAAAATCCCCCCCATATATATATATATATGCATACACTCATACATGCGTCGAGTATGATCCAACTGAATGAACAGCAGGAGTGTGTTCAAGGCGAAATGAAGGGACCAAAGGAAACACACGTACACATCATATATATATATATATATATATATATATATATATATATATATATATATATATATATATATATATATATATATATATATATGTATATATAAATAGATACATATATATATATCTGCACATAATTATGTATATACCTACATACACACACAACAACACCCTCTACCTCTTTATTACCTGAACAGATATGCCAAAACAACATTTTTTCTAGCTATATTTGACAACATTTGCATATTTACGCTTCTGTTCTTGTCAAGAATGAAATATAGAGAAAAATAATGAAATAAAAAATGACTGAGTCCCAAATTGGACACTTATTTTCCATCTAGCTAATTCGTAATTTCTGCGCACTGGCACCACGTCTGATGCCCATACATACACAAACGTTCATGTCACTACAGTAACTCTTGCTTTTTTTTTTCTGAAGTGCTAAAGGGCAAAGTGATGTACGCAGGATTGAGAACTCTGCTGATTGATGAGGACCGGGAAAAATGATGATTACAATTGATTGCTATGACTAAATATTACATTTTTGAAAATGCTGATATTATCGCGTGTCACGATACGAAATTACAAACCCTTCTGTGTATGCCTATATTATGCATGTATAACAGTCGGGCTCGGTGGTGGTTTGTCGAAAATTAGACTGAACGAATTTTTTCCTCCATGGTGGTAGTAATCGAGACCAGTTAAGGTGCATTGTGTGCAGACTGGAGATAATATTTTCTCCTCCCTCTTTCCCTCCCCCCCCTTTCCTCCTACTTTCCCCCCTCCTCCCCTCATAGTCCATCCTCATCTCCTCCCTGCTCCTACTACTTTTCCCAAAACACCTTGCGGAGCGGAAAGTCTATAAACGCACCTGTGATACTATTTCCCGAACCCTGGAACAAACAAACCAAGAAAATGCCAAACAAGCATAATGATTCTGATGAGCTAGCAGAGCGACTTCGAAATAGTAATTATATACAAGGTTCCACTTTCACTTCCGTGATGAACATAAGTGTCAGTTGCTCCATGGTTGACTGTTTTGAAATATATATATATATATATATATATATATATATATATATATATATATATATATATATATATATATATATATATATATATGGGTGGCTGCTGTTTTGCAAGAAAAAAGGAATACAGGGAGCTTTGTAAGTTTTTTTTGTAGGCGGGACCGTGGTAGTATGGGCAAAAAGCACCTGAATCATGGAAAACCTTGTTGATATGGGATTTTTTCCTATTTCCTCTGAACTGTTGCTAAGCCATAAAATACTTCTGCGCCCTGATGAAGAAACAATATTCAGAAATCAGTGCTTGTTGATTGTCTGGTGAATGAATGTGCAGGGTTCATACTTATCATGGGTAAGTAACAGGTAAAAAAAAACCTTTGTGTCCAAATTTGCAGGATCCTATTTCAAGTTTGTCATTGAGAGTTTCTAATAAAACGGGTGTATTGATACGGGATGATAATTAGAAACTTATGATATGCGTGTGTCCCGCAATTAGAGTGCACATGCCCAGATAGGAGACAGAGGGAAGTCAATCTGAGTTCTGTTTTGTAAGCACAGGGGTCAAGCGGCACTTACCCCAAACACGTCAATTTTGTTTCTGCTTATAAACACACGGGGCAAGCTGCTATTACCCACATGGAAAGCAAGACGGAGCTCAATCTTAGTTCTGTCAATAAAAACAGTGGTCAATCTGCAATGACCCATATAGGAGATGATTCTCCCCCGATGATAGCAGCAGTTCTCAAGAAAACAAAATATAATCAAATATATTTTTTTTTGATGAGCCAGCATCTTCGCCCTATATCTAAAGTACGTCCTCCATCAAGTCTGCAGGAGACGAAGTCAACTTTTTTTACGAAGTTGGAGATTTGGACCGACTGTGGGAGGAACGGGCGAAACGTGATGCTTGCTATTCAGCTTATCGACTGGTCATCTGAGCTGAAAAGGAACAATACTGTCATGATCTTCATTGTTTATAATGAACAAAAAAAAAGTAGCATTCTGGCAGCGTTATTTTACACTCATATGCTTAGTTCTAATACCAATTAAAGACTCCTGGTTCTCGTTATTAACGTAGAGAGAATCGGAACGCCATGTGTCAATTAATGCCATCTTGTTCCCACAAGAGAAAGCTTCATGCATAGTTTCCATACTGAACCTTCGTCCTCGCATTGTAATTTTTGGTGCATTTACCTTCACCAAAGTTGATAATTCGTGGAAATTGGCTTATGGATCTAAAATCTCATGGTTTAAAATATATTTGTCTGGAGTGATGAAGAAAAAACATATATCCAATATGTCGATCTGATTTGAATAGTTGTCATCTTTCAGGTGAAGCGTGACGTCATTGCAGCTAAACCTTAGCAAAATTATGACAACGGCGACTTTTTTTTGTCCTTTCAAATTTTTTTAGATTGCGCCCTGAGTTTCAGTCATGATGTTCATCCATGCAGACCTGTTCAGCTGTGATGCTAAGTACTTTACACATGATATGATAGCACGTATTTATATGAAACTCCTAAAGTTGCAGTATTGTAAAATTGTTAGCTTTTGGTGCATGACTGCAAAATTTGAACCACGAAGGTCTTGTACAACGCCACTTTAGCAACTGACTTGAATTTTTTATTGTTGCTTTGTCTTCGTTGTGTATATGGTGGCATGTGGGCATGTGACCAAGAATGTGTCTCCTTAAGGAAAATCATCAAACTCAAAGGTGCAATATATTATAAACATTTTCATAAATACTGTTCTGCAATTCAAAGGTACACAGGTATCAATTGTTTCTGGAGTATTAATAATTCTATGGAATTGGTTTCAAAAATTAAAAAAATTGAAAGCTAAGAGTATACATACTTTTGATTTTTCAACACTTTATACTAATTTACCTCTTCAAAAAGTTAGATTCACATTGGAAAAAATAATTATCAAAATGTTCAAACATTCGGCTCACAAATATATAAATATCAATGTTTTTAATAAAACATCATTTTGGTCAGAAAAAATGAAGGAAAATAATTGGAAATCTTACACTATAGGACAACTTATAGATGCAATTCATTTTCTTTTAGATAATACATATGTTACATTTGGATGTCACATATTTCAACAAATAAATGGGATCCCGATGGGTAGTAATTGCTCTCTTTTACTTCAGAGGTGCCAAGTCTCCCGATTTGGCGGGAGATCTCCCGTTTTTCTAATGATATAAATCACCCAAATTTGTCTATCTCCCGCTTTTTCACCGGTTTCCTCCATTATAATATAATAGGACTCCCGCTTTTTGCAACATTTTTCAGCTTGGGCACCCGTTTTATATGTTGTGCAGCTTGGCACCTCTGTTACTTGCTGATCTGTATTTAACATGGCTTGAATTTAAATTCATGCAAAATCTAATTAAAACAGATTTGCACCTGGCTAAGAAATTGTCCTTCATTTCAAAATATGTTGATGATATTGCTTGCCCAAACGTTGAAAATTTCTTCCAAATTGCAAATAAATTTACCCCAAAGAAATTCCTTTAAAGAGCAATGATATCGATCCGTATCATGATGTATTTCTAGATTAAGATATTAAGATAATTGATAATAGTTTTGTGACTAAAGTTTATGACAAAATAGATGATTTCAATTTTGAAGTTGTTAATTATCCTTTTCCAGATAGTAATATCTCGGTGAAATTGGGTACTAATACTTTTTTTATCTCAAATATTACGTTTCAGTAGTGTTTCGGATAAATTTATAGATTTTGCATTTAGAGTTAAATTTACTTACAACAAACTCATATCAAGAGGTTATAAAACAAAGCTTTTGAAAAATATATACACCTTTTGTTGCAGACATCCAGAATTTGTTCTGAAGTATGGCTTCTCCAATTTTAATACGTTCTGGCTCTCTATTACATCATAAATAATTTAAATGTCAAAAGTTTCTTAGATACCACATAGTTATACTTATCCTATGTGTTTCTTATGCACCAGATAGGCCTACATGACTTACATTAAGGTTTTTTAAATAATAAATTTTATGGTCTAATATCGACAAGGCTGGTTTCCTCTGTGTGGAGTAGAAACTACCGACGGGTTGG
Source organism: Hermodice carunculata (assembly GCA_964020975.1). Classification (NCBI taxonomy): domain Eukaryota; kingdom Metazoa; phylum Annelida; class Polychaeta; order Eunicida; family Amphinomidae; genus Hermodice; species Hermodice carunculata. The sequence continues at coordinate 1,617,047 of OZ026627.1, forward strand.
GAGAATGCCTCGAGCTGGGTCCCAGCCGCAGAGGGTATCAGACATGTGTTATTATTATTATTATTATTATTATTATTATTATTATTATTATTATTATTATTATTATTATTATTATTATTATTATTACTATTATTATTATTATCATTATTATTATTATTTCCAAGCTTTACTTAGCAATTTAGATATGTACATAGAACTGCTCATTTGTTTAGATTTCAGATATAATTAGTAAGGTTTTAGTTAAAATATGAAAGAAAAAGGTACATGAATACATAGATAGTTGCTCCAAAAAGTACAGTATCCCCCACCGCCCAACCCAACCCCACCCCTAACCCGTAATGCATCTTGGACGATTCGAGATTGAGAGTTAACATGCCTCATGACGGAAATTTCAGCTCAAGGTTTCCCACTAATGACCCGTTTGTTCATTCATTTGGCTCTTTGAACCTAGAATTTTAAAAAAATTACATTAAATCTTATGTAATTGATTTGTTATTAATACAGAACTACCCATTAGTAGTGATTCACTGATTACATCGGCTGTGAATACAGCGAGTTTATAATAAATAGGCCTATTTTTATTGCTGAAACGGGACAACGAAGATCTGACCAGTTTTCAGGTGTGACGCAATTAATAGCGTGACTCTTTTACGTCACGTCGTTAAATTTGCGTTTTACTTGAAGTTGAAGAGCTGGTTTAAATCAGTTTGATCTGATCAGTCCGTCAGGTAGGCCTCGTCGGGTCATTTGTAAGACCAGGCGCTGTAGGAAGTGTGGGATGGTTTATTATCTTAATATTCAATTGTGTTAGGCCTAATCATGAGTGTTAGGTGTAGTTTCATCATATTTATGTCATGTGGGCTACGTTTTTAAGTAGGCCTATTAACTAAGGAACATCGTATTCGCTTTACTCCGAAATACATCAGCTCGGGATGTTTGTATTGAAAATGCAAACATGGTGCCACCAGTTAGCAGAATGACTTGTCCGGGGATTAATGACACCGAAACAAGTCTTGCGCTGGTTCCCTGCTGACCCGATTTTTTAAAGGCTAATCATGCCTAAAACTTTCTTCTAAATTTCAAATTTTATGAATATGATTTGTTCCTTTTATAAATTAATTTGCTATTATGATTTAGAACAATACAGATTTTCAGTGAATGGTACGGAAAAGGACTTTTCTTTAAGAATATCGGACTTGATAGTGTTCAAACGGTACATGGGCTTACAGAATTAGGTTTGTTAAGTTTCTGTTTGTATTAAATATTGAAGACTCCTTAAGGACTCTCTAAACCAGCCTTAAAGCTTTTGAACTCTTTAAAGATTGCTTTACAGCTTTAATATCTTAAAGACACCATTAAAATGTTTGGATCCTTACAGACGCCCGTTAATAATTTTTGACCCCTTGAAGGCAACCTTTAAGTTTCTCAACCCTTGATTTCACTCCCTCCCTAAGATTTGATGCAGCACTGTTGCCTGACAGCCATGCGCACGTCTTATGCTACAATATATTTTACCATTTATAATTTTTCCATACTTCCACGTAAACGTGCTCACTAAGGCTCAGTTGCTTTGCGAATTTGCAATTTACACCACAAAATGCCTTACAAAACGTAAGGTTTTTATAACCTTTGTTTTGAACATAAATGTAGGATGGCCCTTCAAAAGGGAATCTTATGTTTTGTGCGCCTCATGCTCAAGACTTAAAAAAAAAGCACAAGATGCGTTTAGTGCTGGTGACAATTTGACGGCGTCGGGAAAAAAACAAAAAAATTACATCCGGATCGAGAATGCAAATTTGATATTTCATTGGCTACATTTTAAGGGTAACAGAAAGTCATGAACAAAATAATAACGATAATAATAATAATAATAATAATAATAATAATAATAATAATAATAATAATAATAATAATAATAATAATAATAATAATAATAATAATTAAACAAACGAACAAAAAATTAGGAAGAAAGAATATGCTCTTGATATCAAGACATTTATGTACACTGAAAAAGTAGCATTAGTGCTGCCCTCTTTCCCACAGCTAGGAATTTGAGGAGAAGCACTGGACCAATTTTTACAACAGGGCCAAATGTGTTTCTCTAATAAAGGAGAGGTTAATAAGCTTTAGCAAAATTATTCATTAATTCTCAAGGCACAGAAGCTTAAAATAGTCAAATGTTGTAATTTGTTTTGGAGAAAAAAGTATTAATTCTCGATGTTAGGTGGGATTCCCCGCTTTTTTACCTCATCAGGGCAGAGACACAGTTGTGTTGGCTGGCAACCCAAGAAGGCAGCACCAGGCCATGCAAAATATAAATAAACAAATATGAAAAACAATATTTTACAAATTGAGTACCAATTTTATTAATAGGACTATTACAATGCATAATCATGTTTATAATGTTTAGCGGTAGCAGTCCCCAAGAGAGTTCTGGACAATATTTAGCAAAAAAAAACTAGAAAAGCAAGACCTGCTTCAGAGCAAATCTGCGTGCCCTGAAAATTAGTAAGATTACAATGTTTTAAAATTGTGTTTTATGGTGATCAAATGTGTTTTGAACACAATCCTTTGAGTTAACATTGCTTCTTCATCTATAATCGCTTTGTAATAGCCAACAATTTAAGTATTCCAGGTATGCCTTATTAGCACAAAGTTGATATCGAAAACTTTCGTTTGCATTTCAGTGAATGCGCCTTAAATACAAAACAATGAATCAAAGTTGCCATTGATACCTCTATCTACAATGCATTTGAAGATATTCAACCTTTTAAGTCCGGACCTTTGCCTAATGAGCATAGCTTCAAATTTTACAACTTTGACTTTCATTTCATTGGCTGTACCGATTGAAAAAAGCTACGCATTGAAGTTGCATTGGCAACTGTATCCGTGACACTTTTTAAAAACGCCTATATAATCAAATCAGCATATGTGGCCAGAAAGCAAGCGCATTAAGTATACTTTGTCCTCATTTAATACTGGGAGTATTTCGAGCTTTAGACGCTAACTATCCCCAAAGCTGCAACCGATGGGAATTTATTCCAACTGCTATCGTCACATATTTGAGTATCATGCAGGGTTTTCCCCAGATAAGCTTAGCAGTGTAGTGGGATTTCCAGATTTAACCAGATTTTAGCAAATTTCAAGAATTACAGCCCTATCCTCTTATACCATATAATGGGAAACCTAAGTCACAGCCCTAAACTCAGGATCAAAGCTCCACAATTTGTAGGGCAGTAGGGCTCTGGGGAGAACCCTGCCATGCATCTGCTGGAGGAGTTAACCCTGAGGTATTTGCAATCGTGCTGATTGGAGGCACTTTGCACTTTAAAACTTGACTATCACAGTCAGGTATACTTAGATGTACACATAATTTCGATGTCTGTTTATACATTAAAGCCTCTATACAGTGGACTCACCTGGGGCAGGAACGAAGTGCCTGCTCTTGTGAGAGTCAACACTTTTAAGTAGTGTGGTTGAAGGTACATGTACATATAATGTAGGAATAACCATTATTCGTACATCCACATGTAATGTATACATAATATTATGGTCCAATAAAGAACAGATCTCATCTCACAACTTACGAGAAGAAAAAACATCAAAGTCTATCACTGAATGCCTAACCAAAATCACCGGGATGGTACTGGTCCATTCATTATTTTTTTACACTCCAGTTTTGTGATTATGAAAGACACAAGGTTTTTAAAACGGTAATTGTGGACTGTTATGCTTTCGTTGGCCAAGCCAACTCAGCACTGGCTCTATTTGTAATAGTGATTATCACATTGCTTCTGTCCAGAGACCCTGTGGTCTCGTGGGACCAAAATCTGGTTCAGACAGCACCAGGCACAATGAGAGGGCCACTCAGCTATTTGGGCTTTAGGGATCTATTCAACATTAACAGTAGGTGATTCTCTGCAATTTATTTTGAAACTGATATTTGTATCAAAGAGTAGTTATAGTTGTATTCCTCATTTGCACCAAATCTAGGTCTTTCAAACCACAGCTTTATTTGCTCTGTGAATGGTACGTTGCCAAGGAGTGGTTGTCTGGTGGCAGAAGTTTATCTATTATGTATGCAAAGGGTTACATAACAATATGGAGGAAGCTCCATGATAACAGTCACCAACTGCTTGTGACGGTATGATGTGAATTCTGCAGGCCATTCAGTGAATTAAACAGCCATTGAAATACCTGAACTTCTGTTTAAATATATTGGATTTACTCTTGATGCAAGCATAAAATTGAACAGGGAATGGCACGGCTATGAGAATAATTTTGAAGATATATAATTGAAACTTCAATAACCTCTAATTTGCATCGTTTTGACAATAAAAAATTATGACAAATCAGAGGCTTAATTTCAACCAAAGGCAACGGCCATGCATAATTATAGATTTGTGAGTACAAAGGTCTCTGCAAAATCGTCCAGACAGGAAGAACAACAGAAAAAATGAATAAATGAATGAATGAATAAAGAAAAAAGGAAGAGGAAAGAAAGAAAAAAGAAAGAAAGAAAGAAAAAAGAAAGAAAATACTTGTCAAAACAAAACAATGTTTTCACACAGACGCAAGTTTGAGAAAGGAAAAATGTGTTTGTTTTGCACATGGTTATGATAATGCTGAATAGAATGACGATACTACTACTAGTACTACTACTACTACTACTACTACTACTACTACTACTACTACTGCTACTACTACTACTACTACTGTTATGATTATGATAATAACGGTAATAAATGATATGTATTAGGCGTCAAAACTTGGAAAATTACACATAACAAATACAACACTAATCCCTATTGACGGCCTGTATTTTGAATGATAGGCCCACATCTGAAAAAGAATCCACATTATCGGCCTTAATACATCATTTTAAAGCAATAGTCGCAGTGATAACCATTGTAAAGGAACAGTTGATTGGCACCCGGGATGAGGTGTATTTCCTCTGGTGTCTACTATATACATGTCACACGGTTCAGTGAATCTGATTCGATTTTGTCCGTATTGAAGGTTCTTCACACAATTTTGACTGATGCTACAAACAATGGATACTACCTGTGACGCGACACTTCAATGTTTTATTTGCGATAATCAGGCCCACTGTTTCTAAAAATGTCGGTAAATATCAAGTTCCCAGTATACAGTATGATTCCTAAGTCACAGTACAAACATGGGGCTAGTTTCATAATAGATAGAACAACTACAACTCGAGATCAAGATCGTGATATATAGTATTATCACGTGACCTCCTTATAGAGAGTGCAGACACGACGTGTTCACCTAATAACCAATAAAACCACGATAAGTTTATAATAGACAACACCAACGATGCCAAGTTCCTAAATTTAAAGAGAGTACAAAGGTCACGCTATGTTCGCCACAGGCAGTACAAGCAAGACGTTAATTTCCTAGTACACAGTACAAACAGAAAGTTAGATTCCTCCCCGAGGTTTCCCGCTTTCAGTTTTTTGTCTTGGATTCTGAACTAGGTATTTGCTCAGTGTGGAGGACATCATAATATAACGTGTTTCTGGCAGACATACTGACCTACATGAGTGGACATGTATACCATGACCTGGGCCCATCATCTGACTCACATGTTCCAAATACCACCTATTGAGAGTTCACGGCTACCTTAGTCATGTTAGTCAAGAACAATAGGCGATAAAGCAAGTATGATACCGTCATTTCAAATTAGACATCAATTCTTTCTTACGATAGTTCATGTCTATTTCTGTCGAGGATTTCTGACCGGAAATGAAACAGAAGCAAGATTATGGCTGGAAGACTACAACATTAAAAGCATGCAAGTGACTTCGAAGTACATGGAAGTTTACTGGGCGTATCATTCCAATCTGACGGACCACAACAAAAATATCTATGTAAGTATTGCATGTATAAATTGTTGTGTTTTAAAGATACTTTGCTTATTTGTCTATTTCTAATGGATCCAACAGATTTATACTGCTAAATAAAATCACTGACTCCATAATGAGGGCATTCTAATGGTGTGAAAAGTAATCCGTTACAAATGGGAAGTAAACGTCATTAACACGCCAAAAAAGCACCCCCTGAAATAAATTCATTATAAAAATGAAGTCTGTCTCTGTTGTTGTCATTGGCATGTAACAGCGCGCTTGTGGGGAGGCATTTTTCATGACGTCGCGATAGCGACGTCATGAAGAAAATGCCTACCCACAACCGCGCTGTTACATGCCAATGACAACAACAGAGACAGACTTCATTTTTTATATTTATATTCATATTAACATTTATACTAGACTAGAGTTAAATTTGCATGACTATTTGTGCGTAAAGCTTTTCATAGCCACTGCGAAGGACCTTAAAAATGTTTATCACTGGGAGGAGCTATGGGCGTGGCCAGCCGCTTGTTACGTAGCAAAGCAGGCACTGGCACGTGCCGTGCTGTACATGATGTTACCATCGATTGATGAAAACAAAATTTGTCCCTATTCTTTCATTGCTAACAAAAACTCCGAATGTAAATATTAATTAATGAATAGATAGATAGATAGATAGATAGATAGATAGATAGATAGATAGATAGATAGATAGATAGATAGATAGATAGATAGATAGATAGATAGACAAACCGACAGACAGACAGGTAGACAGGCAGGAAGCAACATAAAAACAAAAACACAGGAAACCCCAGCTGGTATAAAAACATTTTGTTCCCAAAAATGATAAGCAAATAGACATTGTCTGTATTAATCCGTCTTGCATGGTACAAAATCAAGTGCGAACAAGTACAACATTTACTGCAGCAAAACTGACATAGGTGGTCAGATTTTCTCCCGGGAAAATGACATGATACTCAAATGAAATCATCGCTAATGGGACTTATGAGAATTCTGCATCAACAGTTGTGAGTAGGGATGGGTGTGTGTGTGTGTGATAAGTAGAGCTTCAGCACTTTTTAGACCATTTGAGTCGTATCAACTCAAACTGGTAAAAATAGGTCAGGTGACCTGAATCCAGCAATGTCATTGGTAACTCGCTGTGATGCATCCTCAATCACTTTAGAGTAATGCCTTGAGCGGTCAGCGCTGCTAGCGCCATAGTTTTAGCCAGCAATACAGCCAGCAGTCAGGCGTCATTTGGACGGCAGATCGGTAAAGTGGACGGCCAAAAAAAAAAAAAGGAGGAAAGTGCCACTGAAGCCGTCCTATACTTATCATTTGCCAGTAATAGCTAGTTGGGTAAGCAGGATCTTTTTGCTTCTTAATCAGACCGACATGTCAAAATTTTGCGTTGTGATTGCACATAAATGGCAAGTTTTGCATACACACTCATGCAGTCCTACACAGAAAAAGGCAGAAGTCAACTGCCAGAAGTCTATTTTTATTACAGTTTATTCTTCGAGGGCTAGCAATTTCTTATGCGCAGTGCTGACCGTTTGTAGTGCCCCACTGCCTGACGCATTATTTGTGGTGCTCGACACATCTCTAAAATTGCACATATTTCTTTTGCAGTAATTTGTTTGAAATGACTGTTACTACGTGTGATTGATTTGCACAGCGTCAAAATCTTATTATTTTGCTTAATTTACAAGTTATTGACATTAAACGTTTTTTTTTAGGCAAGACCAATGGAGTCCGAGCACACGACGTGCGTTGCCTTCATCAGTACCAAACGTACAGTGAATATCCTTTCGTATGTCATGCAATCGTAACAGAAAGCTTCAGAAAAACTATCCTAATCCTATGACAATATCAAAATTTTTACACTTTGACAGCATCAAAAGAGCCACATTTACCGCTTTTGTTGTGCCCGGCGTCCATGCTTTCACCTGCAGCATGCTGTCGAGCCTGGGAAAAAGTGCATGGTCTGATCGATCGCCGTGCTCCTATTGGTGCCCTTCACAAATCTTCCGTATTATTATTCAAATAGGTCATAAGACGATCTGACTACATCACCATCATCATATAGAAACGATCGTCTGAATAACAATTTGGACCATTGACACAGTGACGTTTGGCATAAGTAAACCGCATTGCAGTCACATTTAGCCAATGAGAAAGCATTTTACTCCTGTAGACAAAGTTCTGAACTTTCCAGTGTTACCATACATGCGGTGTTTACCGGAAGTGATCCAGTCTACGGAAGGCAGAAACGAGGGCAAGATACATCTGCCTTCAGTTTAATTAAATTTAATAATTTTATGTGGCAGTTTTAAAGACATAGGCTTGAAAACATTGCAACATTTTGTCAATCATAAGCCCCATACCAAGTTGTGCGCTCTTTCTTTCGGCATTATGTTTTGTTGGCATGTTTGGGGCAGGGAGACATAACTATTGTCACCCTCTCCATGCCGAAAGAGGGCGCTGTGATATCATGCCTAGTGGTATGCACGGGAACCAGGCTGACGTGACCCAGGCTTGCGCGTGAAGCAAGGAAACAAGGAACGTAACTGAAATAAAAATTCTTAGGCAAGCAATCTGTCAGTCAAGTGAGTATATTTACAAAATGTAGCTTAATACTATTTTTTTGTGGTATTTATTTTGATTTTCGGTATAATAAAACGATCATTGCCTTCTCAGGAGGGGAACGGCCAGATTGTCACCCCTTCTGAGCAGGCAATAATTGTTTAATGTGGCTATTAAGAATTAAAATGTGGGAAACTTCACAAGCAGTCGGGTAGAAAAAAATATTGTCACCAGGACCAAAATAAAATCGAAAAATTTGGACGCCCTATTTTAAATTTCTGGCTAGCGCCAATCAAGAGGACCATATTGTAACATTGTTGTGACATTCTGAATGAATAATGACCTGTATTGGAAATGGGGACTGGCGGAAATCTTCAATACGGTAAATCATTTGGAGGGAAGGAACGGGTAAAATAATAATGATAATGATAATGATAATGATAATGATAATAATAATAATAATAATAATAATAATAATAATAATAATAATAATAATAATAATAATAATAATAATAATAATAATAATAATAATAATAATAATAAAAAACTCCATCCCTCATCACTATTTTTGGAAAACCACTGATGATAAATTGGGATGTTTTAAATGTGGCCTTAGCATGCACAAGGCCTTTCAAGTAAAGGGTGGGACCCAGGGCCACCAGCTCTGAGTGCTTATATATATATATATATATATATATATATATATATATGGCTTAGGAGCTTCGCTACCTTTTTGGGTTTTACCCATGTCATATAAGTGTGGGAGCTTATGTCCCAAATGATGCTCCAGTACCCTTTTTCTCATTACGTCTAAGGAGTTAAATTCAACATGGCATCCAAGATGGCCGCCAATCACTATTTATACCATACACATGGTTATTGTTGCGAGCAAGATCCTAATTTAATCTGTCCATTTCCATGTTATTGTGTCTCGTGAATTCAGCATACAATATGGCCTCTGATTTTGCCGTAAATATATCTATAATATCTGGTTACCTAAGCATCCAGATGTAAATAAAATCGTGCAGCTGGATATGTCTAATTTGAGAGAAATAAAAAAAATCTAAATCCCTATGGTCATTAAAACAACTTACCCTGGTATGTCAACGATGAACAAAATAATAACTGCCCCCTGTGCTGCCAAGGGTCATTTGCCAAGCAGAGGACACAGACATATTGCTCTAAATATTTTATTAGTTAACTTTTTAATTAAAATAAATAATACGGCTCAGTTGTTATCAATTGAAACCTTAAACATATATAATTGAAAATCGTGTACGATTTATGTACAGAAAAATGCAAATTCACTTACATTTTCAAATGAAGTCAAAAGTGAACTATAACGTGGATTTTTGAAAACATCCAAGAAAATAGTCATTCCCTTATTTAATTTATAAACATCACTATCTTTATTTACACTTTCTTGATACTACTACTAATAATTGTATGGAAGATCTTAATGTGAATGATTTTGATCGATAAAAATATCAGTAGGCTTAAACTGTTTGATTAACTGCTGACTGAGTGATAATATGTAGATTTCCCAACTGTAGCAATGGAGCAGCAGGATGATGTCTGTGCTAACACAGAAGCTGTTGTAAACATAGATGATTGACGTTGATACAGACAATCAGGACATTGGTCAATGCATAATTGTCATTCTCATTAAAAATTTCGATTGTGATAACAAAACTGGATTGAAGTAGGATCAATCATGTAAATTGTTATCTTTTGACTGAAGCATGATTATAATGATTACGTATCGGGTAGACAGCTTGAATGAATCACAAAAAGTTGTCATCGATGCCGTATGCAAACCTCCATTATTTACCTGAAAGGCATGGGAATAGACACCGGGATCCACTCTCTATGTTTCTAATGACCCTGGACCCTGTGAACATTTAGCAGCCATTTTGGGCGCCGTCTTCGATTTTCAATCATAAGTATATATAAATATTTCATATACTTAATTGGCGATTGTTGAAAAAAATAGCATAGAAAAAGTGCATACAATCATTAAGTAACTGAACTACAGCTTAGTATTTCAGATTTTAAGTATTGGCAGCCACCTTGGACACTATCTTGGATTTGACACATTAAAATTCATGCAAAGAAATGAAACCTGTAGATTTGTGAAAGCATGATGCCTTAAGTGTGCAAGAAAGCAGTTTCAAACAGTAACTTGAGGAATTACTTAGAAGGCTGCAATTTAAGTCTGATTTTGGAGCTTGCGAAATGTTAGTAAAATCTCTGAAGATATGATCTAGGGAGTTCTTTATTTATGATCTACAGGAGGAGAGCACTCAACGAGGATCTGACGATGGTGAAAGAGACGTTGAAGATTTAAGAAATAAAAATAAAAATAACATCACATTGTTTTAACCCTGCTTCCATGGAAATAAAAAGAAATTCTGTTTTAACACGCCCGATTTTATCAATCCGGGCGAGGCGTGAGCGTGCTGCCCTAAGGGTAATTCGTGTGTCTTGGTATTCATGACTGTAACTTTTGTTGCACGCACGTGCAGATCCTATACACATGTTAAGCTCCTCGTGTAGACCCTGGGGTTACTAACTCAATTAAAAGTTTTATGAATATGGAAGTTGCATTACTATTCTATTGCTTTGTGATTTGACTTACTGCTTGTCCTCTGGATATATATATATATATTTTGAATGAGTGTCCTGTACGCCTGGATGGCCTCCTGATCAGTTATATTGTACAACTAAGGCAATCCAGGTGAAACAAATATGTTCACAATACAATTTGAAAGAAAACATTGTATACATGACGAAGACGCCAAAGTAATTAGAGGATAGAATGGGATAAGATGATAAATAATTGAAAGGCTATGGCAAAAATGACGTAAAGGGGAAAACTAAAGGGGGAAACAAGATCACGAAAATTAGATTTATAACTACAAGTGCATAAGAAGAAAATAACGCACTCTAAATGCTACCTCGATGTATTGAAATGCATAGCAATACATACTGCTGTTCAAATATATGCGCAAGGAAATATTTCAACGAAAGAAATAAAAAATATGTCCTCTTAAGGAAGATCATTTATTGATGTCTGTAGATCAGAAAGGAATTTTAAAGAACAAATGTTCCAAACCATAAACCAAAAATCATATTTATTCATCAGTATGTGGGTTGTCTTTGCTGAATATTTAACTTAGAAAAGGAGTCAATACTCAGAGAGACATGTACGGGTAATAGGCTCCGAAACATGTTGAGTAGTTACCCGCTGAAGACCCTTTAATTTATTTGGGCTGATACAGCCTATGTCCAAATTTTACAGAGGAATGTGTGCAATATGGACAATAGTACGTCCATATGTATATAGGTTGGACAGTGGCAGGTAAGCTTATGGAGTGTAAAGAGTTCGGCCCGCGGAATAAGGTAATGACTACCAGGAAGTGGTTCTGGTAAGAAACCTGCAAATACGATAAAGTCCTAATTCGGTGGAGTCCCTCCCTTGAGGAACTCAAAATGTGATCTGACTAAAATAATGGCCGAAATAGTAATATTGTTAAGGGTAAACCGAAATAGGGCTGAAAATTACGTGGTCTTTTATGGGAATTGTTTCTTTACAATGGTGGTCTAAACAGAAGATTCTACTGTATTATTTTGGAAGGTAAATCAAGGACTTGTGATAGCGGCCTTTAACAACGAAGCAGCCAGAAATGCATCACTTCTATATAACTGGAGGAGTTTTGAAGATAAGGACCTTCGGAGACAGTTCCAAAAGATCACTGAATTGGGATTTTCCGCATTACCAAATGACAAACTTTCATTGGTAAGTTGTGCTTTTTTGTTTTACAAAGAACAGACGTGAGATTACCATCACTGACATAAATTTACGATTAGCTATGATACAAAATGTTTGTTTCTGTTATTTTTTTATTTTTACTTATTTTTTTTTTTAACAAAGTACACGTATGTTTCCAGTAAATTATTTGGATTTATCCGCTTTGTAATAATCCGACACGATTTTAGCCGTAAAGTAGAACTTCTATTTCTCCTGATCTCTTTTTATTTATGCAAGTATTGTATTGGCCAGATGATTCAGTGACTAAGAAATCAACTCGCATTTGTATTCTTATAACTGCTTTGCCCCCCCAAAATTAATAACTTAAATTTTAAAATACCTTAATTTGAGGTATATTGTTTAATGTCAAATAGCGCGACAACCTAATTGCTGAAATGAAACGGATTTTCTCCACTGCAAATGTGTGTAACAAGCCGGGCGATAAAAGCGGCAAATGTTATCCACTCTTTCCAGGTAAATTACTTTTAAATTTTACACTTATTATGTTTCTGTGCCAACACAAACATTCTGCTATTCCTAGAGATCCTCTTTCTTTCCCTCTTTCTTTTTCTTTCTTTCTTTCTTTCTTTCTTTCTTTCTTTCTTTCTTTCTTTCTTTCTTTCTTTCTTTCTTTCTTTCTTTCTTTCTTGCTTTCTTTCTATTTTTCTGTTTTTCTACGTAGTTTTGTTTGTCAGTTTTTCTCGAGCAATATTACACTCAGAAATTTCAAACTTGGTATGATTATAGGTCTATACATGTAATTTTGACTTAGTATAGTGGAGAAAATAAGTAAAAGATTATGCAAATTAGGGGAATGTTAAATTGTAAAACTTGAATATCTCCAAAACTATTATAGGTGCAGCTGACCAATTCAACTTTAATTTATAGGTGTGTAACTCTGCACATTTGTGTCATTTACATGTGACCTCTAAAGGTCAAAAGTTAAGGTCATTTGGACCTTTCAAATTTTCATCCAGCCATAACTCTGTCCATTTTCATCCTATTTTGACCACGTTGGACCGCAATTCTAGATATTGTTATACTGCATATTCTCGTAATTAATGTGTAACCTCTAAAGGCCAAGGTCATTCGGACCTTCAAAATTTTCATACAACCATAACTTGGTCAATTTTCTTCCAATTTTAATTATGGTAGGCTCAACTGGCAGGTATTGCAACTCTTTAAAATTATGTAATAACAGGTAACCTCACAAGATCAAAGGTCAAGGTCATTTGCACCTTTGAAAGTTTCATCTAGTTATAACTCAGTTATTTATAAATTGTATGCGTTGTAACATTGTATATTTTTGTTATTTATATGTAAAGGTCAAGGACTGTTGGACTTTCGAAAATTTCGTCCAGCCATAACACTCCAAATTTTCATCCAATTTTAATCATGTTGGGCTCGATTTGTAGGTACTGCAACACTGCATATTTCTGTAATAACATGTAACCTCTAAAGGTCAAAAGTCAAGGTCATTTGGACCTTTGATATTTTCATCTAGCCATAACTTGGTCCATTTGCGTCTGATACGGATCATGGTGGGCTTAAATTGTAGATATTGTAAAACTGTACATTTTTTCTAATTTACATGGGGCCTCTATAGATCAAAGGCCAAGGTCATATGGACCTTTTGAAATTTTCATCCAATTTCAGTCATGTTGGGCTAAAATTGTAGGTATTGCAACACTGCAACTTTTTCAATCCACGTGTTGCCTCCAGAGGTCAAAGGTCAAGGTGATTTGAAATTTTCATCTAGCCATATTCACAACTTTTGAAGGCACACATACAGTTAAGCTTTGTATCAAATCCTCTTTTTTAGATATTTTCTGAAAATCCAGTTTGGCGTCACTGTATTGTTCCGAGTCTATTGGTTTCTGCGAATGGTGAACTGCGGAAGTCGTTCTATAATCTTGTCCAGTGAGAGAATCAGCTTTGAGTCTATGGCCATCATGATATTCCCTTAATATAACCCTTTTGAACCAGAATATTTTTGTGTTAAATGATGTATCAGCCTATGGCTGTGGCGTCATTATTTGATACGAACCATGTATTGCTCGGTAATAGCCCCATACCTACATTTATGATAAAACTAGAAATAGATGCCAAAAATTGACTATAATTGTTGTGCCAAGTTTATGAATAATAATAGTAATAATAATAATAATAATAATAATAATAATAATAAGAAGAAGAAGAAGAAGAAGAAGAAGAAGAAGAAGAAGAAGAAGAAGAAGAAGAAGAAGAAGAAGAAGAAGAAGAAGAAGAAGAAGAAGAAGAAGAAGAAGAAGAAGAAGAAGAAGAAGAAGAAGAAGAAGAAAGGATACCGTTTGTGTGGTCCTCCCTGGAAGTAAGCGTTAATATTATAAAATAAAACATTGAGATTGACTCAGTGGTGCAGATCACAGGTTGTGGTGCCGAGTTGATAGTTTAAGTTCACCTTACATGTATTACTATTATACATATGATAATATCCTGTTCCATGCATAGATTCTGTGTTTTAAACTTCACATATGTTGCACGAAACATTTCGTGTTAATGAAATATTTTCTAGCAATCAAACTAGTCCCTACATATGGGTTATGTCCGCTTTAGCCTGGACTACCAAGGTCTTACTGCGCATCGTGGGTACAATTGCTTAGTGCTTGATGTCATTGTTGCTCAGTTGATGGGGAGTTGGCTGCATACACGCGCTTGACAGCGTTTATTGCGTACTCGCAGCTTTGCTTATAAACCTTAGTTTTAACCATTACATTAATCTGTTTTGCTTCTTCGTGTAATAACACGGGCCAAAGCAGCTCCACAGCTAACAAAAAAGTCCTGTGTTGTAGCAAAAATACGTTTCCCTTGCTGTATACAGCAAACTCTTGATTTTATGGTTGCTATGATAAACACATTTTTATTCTCCTTGGCAGACCTTAATATAAAGCAGGACTAGGATGTATCCTTTGCCAGCAACACATGAACAAAGAAATTATAAATAATCTACAACACTTTTCAGATCTGACCAACATTCTTGCGAACTCACATGACTGGGATGAACTTCTGTGGGCGTGGAAGGGATGGAGGGATGCGACTGGAAAAAAGATGAAAAAGAAGTACCAAGATTACATCACACTCTCGAATCTGGCAGCGGCCCTTAACTGTGCGTACATTACATACCTTGGCTTAAGATCCGACCTGATATGTAAACGATTTCTGCATAAGAAATGAGTTTTTAATGACATCATTACTGCCAATAAGTCACCACAGAGGCAAAACTTTCTCTGTTGTCGTGTTACCATCAAATCTTTTGAATATCGTTTCGGCAGATGCTCCACTAATATGTCAATGTACAGTTACTTAATTTTGACAGTGTGTAAGTTTGACAGTGTCAAAGCTTCTCTTGAATTTTTTCGAAGCAGTTCAAGACCCACACTAAAGTGAATTGCCTGCTAGCATAAAAAAAAGATACTTAGAGTTTGGATTGAAGATTTCTGCAATTGTTTTGATAGTATTAAATTAATATTCATATGGTACGATTGCTTTCAAGCCATGAAAGTTAAAGAGTAAGATTTTTGTTCAATACTTTATTTGCAATTCAACAAAGATCGATGAGCTCTGAATGAACAGATGCTAAACTCATCACCTGGTTTTCCTTATTCCTAGCAGCCTTCAATATTGTCCAAAATCAACGGCTGCTTCTTATGATCACCTATGTGCATGTTCGTCGACACTGACATTGATATCAATAAGGTTATGGTGTTAGTGATTTTGAATTATAAAAATTATCTATCTATCTATCTATCTATCTATCTATCTATCTATCTATCTATCTATCTATCTATCTATCTATCTATCTATCTATCTATCTATCTATCTATCTATCTATCTATCTATCTATCTATCTATCTATCTATATATCTATCTATATATCTATCTATCCATCCATCCATCCATCTATCTATCTATCTGTCTCTGTCCGTCCATCCGTCTGTCTGTTTGTCTAGTTTTACCTGTTTAGTTAGCTTGTACATGTATATGAGGATATGAAGCATCTTATATGGTGTCGTCCTAAAAGTAGCCATACCTTATAACTCGTATCATACTTTTAATCATATGGCTTTAGAAATATTCGATATTGGATAAATTTTCAAATCAGACTATCACTATTGAACTATCAGACTCCGTTCAGTACAGTTCCAAACACAGAGAAGTCCGAATTTGGTGCCCCTTTGCTTCCCTTAGTTTCTGCAAGCATTGTATACACGAACATGCAGATGGTCTTTGTGATTTTACTTTTATCAGCTTTATGTTTCAGCTTATCAGGATGCTGGTGATTCTTGGAGATCGTCGTATGAGATGGCAGACTTTGAGGCAGAATGTTTGCGTTTGTGGAACCAGGTGAAACCATTCTACCAACAGCTGCATGCGTATGTCCGAAGAAAACTAGCAGGACAGTACAAAGGAAGGGAATTTCCTGAGGGTGGCCACATCCCAGCTCATTTGCTTGGTACGTGCAAATTTAAAAGGAGACAGGCCTCTTCCTGTCATAATATGTCGCAAACTTTTTTTCTGTTTTTATGAAGAAACAAACCACATTTGGGAGGTTGTAGGAAGTTGACAGTACTCAAACAGGACGCCGTGTCATTTGATATCGGTATCGTCTATACATTGGCAACAAGCTTTCATTAAAAAAATATCAAAGTCCTCTTTGAGTTCTATTGTCTATAAAATAATAAGATCAGATTCATAAATAGTCCTTCAGAGGTCTGAGTCAATAACTTTGCGCCATGCATTGTGGGTGCGACGTGCCCAGGGTACGTAGAGGAAAGCTGTTATCTAATCTGTAAAGCTCTTGATCAGAAATAACGCAGGCAACATTTATGAAACTCGACAGCTCTTTGTAATTTGAATGGAAAAGTCGCATGCCCATGTATCTTATTTTCTGGGATAAAAATGTCTCCTTTTTTTGTAGGAAACATGTGGTCGCAATCATGGAGCAGTATTTTCAATAGGATCAAACCCTATCCACATGCTTCAACAATTGACGTCACAAATGCACTTCAGGATCAGGTGCTAGATTTTGCCTCAAATGTAACTTAGTTTGAGTTCACGAAAACAGAAACTTACTTCAAAGAAAAGGTGAAGAAGGATGATTTTTCTGGATGGCACTTTTCCACGAATCTCTATGCTGCAGATCAATATACATGGAAATTCCGAACCCCCCTCTCCCTCTGTCCGTCTGTCTCTCCCTGTCCCTCTCCCCATCTCTCTCTCTCTCTCTCTCTCTCTCTCTCTCTCTCTCTCTCTCTCTCTCTCTCTCTCTCTCTCTCTCTCTCTCTCCCCCCATCTCTCTCTCTCTCTCTCCCTCTCTTAATCCGTGCCCCCTGTATCCCGGTACATTAATTTAAAGTGGATAGTCGTGAAAACATAGACATTGGTTTGACAGCAGTGTTCTTAATATATAGTGTTCGTTTCAGTATTTTACTGTCAGATAGTGTATGTTTGCATTATTTATTATTGGCTTCAGAAGTACAACGTTTCCGCAATGTTTCGCTTATCAGAGGAATTTTTCACCTCACTAGGATTGCTTGCCATGCCAGAAGATTTTTGGGAAAATTCAATGATAGAAAAACCTTCAGACAGGGATGCGGTGTGTTACGGAGCCGCCTGGGACTTCTATGACCAACGTCGCTTCAGGTAATTAGTTGACGGCTTTAACAACGTAGCAGTGGGACGAAAGAAAGAAGCGTAACATGTAACAGTGTAATTTTGGACTGTTTTCCTCTCCATTTAACTGACACCGTTTATATTTAGCAATACGCGCGCTCACGGTAGCATGAAACAGTACGATCCGATCAATGAAATTACCTTGTCATTACATGACTTGTCAGCGCGTATGAAGGAAGCCGAGCTGGATTACTTGACATTCTGTCTAGGCAATAAGTCTTCTGATAATGAGAAAAGAAATGTATCATGATGAAGGTGCTGAGTATACAAAATAAAATAAGAATAAAAACCAATTATCCTCTATGCTTTCTACTGAGGCAGGTGTGCCCCAGGGCTGTAGTCTGGGGCCCCTATTATTTTTAGTTGATATTAATGATATAGCTGAAGGCATTCTATGCGATATAAAGCTTTTTGCTGATGAGAACAGCATTCTGGAGACAATTTGCGATCCGGTAATTTTTATTCTGAGACCCCTATTACTTTTTGTTTATATTAATGATATAGCTGAAGGCATTCTATGCAATATAAAGCTTTTTTGCTGATAAGACCAGCATTCTGAAGATAATTTGCGATCCTGTTATTTCTGAAGGGCGAATTAATACCTACCTTGACAGAATCTATGTTTGTGGCAATCAGTGGAAAGTAACATTCAATGCAGCTAAATTGGTAGCTCTCTTCTTTTCTTCTATGCTCAATTAACCTGACCACCCCCTCTACAACTTGGTGATTCAACCACACCTGAAGGTATCAAGCTACACATCTGGGCGTGACCCTTTCTAACACCCGTATTGAAAAAGCAAGGGAGTGTTTGACTCTACTTTATAGGCTTAAATACAGATTATCCAGGAATACTCTAACCAGGTTGTATAAAAAGTATGATAAGGCCCATTTTGGGATATGGATGTATTATTTTTGATAACTGTAGCCTACACAAATTCTGGCAGACTGTCTCGAGTCTGTATAGCATGAAGCGCCTCGTATTTGTCTGGGTGCTATTAAACGGACACCACGTCACCTTTCACTTAGTGAGTTAGGTTTGACAACTCTAGCTAACAGACGTAAATATTTCAAGTTGATCCTGTTCTATAAAATGGTCAATGGACTTACCCCAGCTTGTCTTTCGGATCTGGTACCAAACAATCCTGGTCATGTTACTACAATCAATTTAAAAGTCGTCATAGCCTAAAGCAATTTAAGGACACTTCTAAGCGATTTGGTGATTTTTTTATTGCTTCTAACATTTAACTTTGGAATGACCTTCCTGATGACATTACATCATTAAATACTCTTTCCCTGATTAAATTAAACTTAAGTTCTCTTTTGTCCGTAGATTATGTTCCAGCGCATTAATGGTACGGCGATAGGTTTCCTAACATCACCAATACTCGGTTATGGTTCGGTTTGTCTCAATAAAATTCCTATCTCCATGGTTTTAATATTCTCGCACCATTCACTATTAGTTAGTCAATGGTTTAGAGTGGGCTACAGAATATAGCTCACCCGAAGCTGTATTTCACTCGGCTATCGCCTCGCCTCGTGCAATACAGCTTTCTGAGTGTGAGCTATATGCTACAGTCCACTCCAAACCATTGATTGACAATTTTATCCCATTTTTGATCTCCAAACCCACGTGAGTCAAGTTTAGATGCAGCTGTGATTCTGTAAAATCTTCAAAATTATCACTCTCCAGCCATGGGCATGGCATTCCTTTTTGCGGTTGACTCGATGAAGCATTGCCCAGGTCACCATCGGTAGTGCATTGTAGAAATCGTGAATGTACTCCTTTTGCATTCTAGCAGCAAGGCTGTTAGCTTTTGGTGTGCTCCTGTGCACAAGACACATCTTGTTTGCATGCAATTCGGTCAAAGAGTGACGGGCAAATCGCCGTGTGTGGCTTAAGGGTCGGTACAGGGGCATTAGTCAGTGTCGAGCACGCCATTGTCTTTTCATCTGACAGGGGGAGTGCGCTTTGCATTATGGGGGCAGCCATTAACTACAGCTGCTATCTTCAACGGGGAGCATTGACTATTCACCCTAATCAAAAGTCCCTGCCATATTTGGAACACTACTAACCTCTTGTGACAGAAACCAGAATGAGGCTGTTGTGGACACAAATTCAAGTCCCCATTCACTTGCATGTTAAATTTTGCTTACTTTGCTAACTCATATCTATTGTTAAAACACAAAACATTTCCCAAACATGCAGGTTTTCTTATATGTATTGTTTACAGACCTCAATTTCAAACATTGAATCATTGGATCCCCACTTTTGAACAATCAATTGAGAATGCATATGTCGAAAACAAAGAACTTATCATTATGGGAGATTTCAATATTGATCTCCACAAAGGACTGGATGGTAGCAGTACAGACTGGAAGGACACTATAGATTCTTTTCAACTATCTCAAATGATCACCCAGCCAACAAGAGTAACAAATACTACCAGGACTCTGCTTGATAATATTTATGTAAGTGACCATCAAAATGTACGCTGTGTAAGTGTTCCTATCATTGGTATGAGTGACCACTACCCTACCATATTCGTGCGTAAAGCTAACTGTAATATCAAAAAAGTTCACATAAATATGAAATACAGGTCCTCTAAAAACTTTAATGAGGATGCATTCTGAAAAGATTTATCTCAGGTGCCATGGTCTGTCTTAGATATCTTTTCTGACCCAAATGATGCATTAGACTGTTGGTACCGCCGATTCAATGACTTATTGGATATTCATGCTCCCTGGAAAAATAAAAGAGTTAAAAAGCATGTACAACCTGAATGGCTAACTGAAAAAATAGTTACAGCCATGCAGACCAGGGACAGGTATAAAAGTAGTAACAATCATGACCTATACGTAGTTTGGAGAAACAAAGTCAATATGCTTATCCGTGACGCTAAGCAAACCTATTATAGAACCCTCATTGAATGGAACGCAAAGAGCTCACGTGATCTGTGGAAATATATGAAAGAACTTGCTGAATCCAAAGTTACAAAAGTGCCGATAGTCATTCATGACAATGAGAAAGAAATCACAGATGAAATTGATATTGCTAATGCTTTCCATAACTATTTTATTAACATTACAAATGAGTACATTGAAAATGTGGACAATGAAGATATAGTTCATTCTAACCTGGAAGAATTCATTAACACAACTTTGCCTACTAATGCATCCTTTCACAAATCTTTTATGTCCCAAGAGTTTGTCTTAAAGCAGTTACAAGGACTGCAGAAAAACAAAGCTACAGGTTTGGACAAACTTGGTGCAAATGTTCTTAAAATTGCGTCACAAGAAATTTATATTCCTCATTGGAAGATTTTTGACTTAAGTATCAATACTGGGATTTTTCCAGATGTATGGAAGGAAGCAAGAGTTGTCCCTTTGCACAAGGCAGGATCACTGCAGTTGACTGGAAACTACCATCCCATTTCAGTATTACCTGTTTTGTCAAAGATCATTGAACGACATGTGCACACCCATCTTTACAACTACGTCCGTCCTATAATCCTCGAGTCTCAATCAGAATCCTACCAAAACACTCATGTGAGACTGCTTTGTGCAAAATGGTTAACTCTTGGTCCCGCGCCATGGACAATGATTTTATGAACGGAGTGATATTTGTTGATCTGAGAAAGGCTTTTGACTTGGTGAGTCATCGGCATCTCCTCCACAAGCTGGATCTCTATCGATGTAACCCAGCTGCCCTTTCTTGGTTTAGGTCCTATCTCACAGAGAGAAAACAGTCCGTTCAGTTCAAATCATCATCTTCAGACAAATTAAACATCAAATCAGGAGTCCCTCAAGGTATTATCCTTGGTCCATTATTATTCATTATCTTCATGAATGATTTACCCCTTCATCTGGAAAACCAAATTGACATGTATGCCGATGACTCATCAATCCATGTCTGTGGAAAGTCAGTAGAAGAGATACAAGAAAGTTTGAATATTGACCTACAACGGTTACATGGTTGGAGTCATGTAAACAAAATGGCTATCAACACTGACAAGACAAAGTCTAAGCTTATCACCACTAACCAAAAACGGAGAAATTTACGTACACCAAACCTCAACTGCTATCTAAATGGAACGACTCTGGAAAATGTCACATGTGAAAAGTTACTTGGGGTGAAAGTAGACCAAGCATTGTCTTGGAAAGACCACTGTCATAAGGTGTATAAGTCTGTGTATGGCAATATTGCTCTTTTTAGGAGAATTAAGTGTTTCCTACCTCCCTCAGCACGCAAAACTTTTTATAATGCTTATATTTTATTCTATGTATGGCAGTGAGTTATCATTTTCTGGAGTGAAATCCAGAAATAGTAACTCACGGTAGGTCACATGACCTAAACATTGTTACAAGTGAATCGTGACGCGCCTGCGTCAGTGACGTAATGCATTGACATTTAGACAAAATCAAACGTCCGCGAGCTATGCTTAATTATACGTCACGGGTGACGTTGAATAACTGCGATGAACGTAAACAAACACGGCACACCAGATTTGACATTTCCAAGTGAAAAGTCTCCGCTTCAAAATGGCGACACCTAAGCAACAAGAGCGACAATTTTTGCGGTAAATACTCGATTAAACATAGAATAAATAAAATCTTACATGGCAGTGAGTGAGTGACGATTTTTCTCTCACTCGGGATCGTTGTTGGTGGGGAAAAACACTCGTGACCTGCGGTCACTCGTGATTTTCCCCACCAACAACGATCCCTCGTGAGAGAAAAATCGTAACTCACTCACTGCCATGTAAGATTCTATATTTACCACATTTTGATTATTGCAGTACATTATGGGATGGATGTTGTGACATGCAGAAGCTCGTTAAACTCCATGGGCGCTTCATCAGATTAATGACAGATGCTGACTATAGAGCTCCCACTGCTGCCTTCTTCCAAAATCTCGGTATCATGCCTCTATTAGATCATTTTCGATACAGAAAGGCCCTAATGGTACACAAAAGTTTAAATGGTTATGCCCCTAAATATATGACTGACATTTTTGTTTATGTAAAGGATGCACACAATAGAACAACTCGTTCCGCAAATAGTGGCCTCCTCCAAATTCCTCGCGCTAACAAAGCAGCATACTGAAACTCTATAGCGGTATCTGGTGCCAAAGTATACAATTCACTCTCACGTGATATCAGAGAAAAGCCAACACCTTTTGCCTTCAAATCTGCTTTTATGATATCTTTCTATGGGAAATGAAGTTTTTAGCTTTTAACAGTCATTACTGTAATATGTGAATGATGTGAATGAATCTTTATTGGCTGCGCTGTCACATAAAATACAGCAATATGTCAAATATACAACATGTACACATGTAGATTATGAAAGAAAAAAAAAGAAGAAGAAAATCACATTAAAATATGCACACAATCAACAGAAAAATGTAACAAAAACAGTACAGACACGTACAGCACAGTACAGTGCAATAAATACAAAAGATTTACATAAATCACTAATCACCTGAAATGAAAATAGAGTGCAGTCATCAAATTGGCACGGTGTTACATGATTACAGTGGTTTCTCTCTTAGGGCAGTAATATGTATAAATTGCAAGAGACCATCAGGTGCCTATTTGCATTTCCATCTTAGCCAACTATTCCTTTTATCTGGAGTCAAACCAGCAGAGCCGGTGTCCGCTGCGAAATACTTGGTACGCCTGCGCGGTTTTGGCCCCCCACCCCACCCCCACCCCCGTCACTCTGCGGGGGGTCCCCCTATATAAACCCACATCCTTATTGGCATGTATCTTATTGTATTTATATTTATTGTGCGTATTTTATTGCATTTTTTTACTGTATTTGTATTTATTGGAGGGCCCTTAGGAAGATAAACAATTTGTTTATCAGGTTACCCTCGTAAAATAAAGTTTATCTATCTATCTATCTATCTATCTATCTATCTATCTATCTATCTATCTATCTATCTATCTATCTATCTATCACTTTTGAATATTATAAGCATTATGAATGACTGGTTCTAAAATATAAATTCAACAGATGATAAAAACATTTTACCATAAAAACTTATTTCACATTATCAGACTACATCACAGAATTGTTTGCAACATGGGATGATAAAAACATTTTACCATAAAAACTTATTTCACATTAACAGACTACATCACAGAATTGTTTGCAACATGGGATCACACACTGAACACCTGTTTTTTCCCTCACTGTTGTAGGCCTGGAGTTGTCCTAACAGAATCACACAATTGGTGTATTCAAAAGTATTTGTAGATGATAGATATCAGCCAGAAAAGTGAATGGTTTCCACCACAGCCTCATTCTGGTTTCCGCCACCAGAGGGTAAGTGTTCCAAATGTGACAGGGACTTTTGAATAGGGTGTATAGCGATATGAAGTCAAGACCATGAAATGCAATGTGTAGTGGATAGCTCTCAACCAATCAGAAGCCAACATATTTACCACAAATGGGATAAAGCAAATGCTTACATCCTGATGAAAGTATGTTTAATTATTTTTTAGAATGTCCTCTTTAATCCACTTTCAGAACATCCTTACTGAAAACCGTTTGTGCTCCGGGAGTGAATCCTAAATTTGTAGTCTATTTAGCAACTGATTTATTAATCGATTATTTTACCCATAGGAATGAAAACCTCTCTACTGGTCTTAATATCGAAATATTTGATGCTGTTTACAAGTTCATCTCTCTGAGTCTTGGTGATTTTTATGCATTTGACTGAGTGCATTTACTAGTCCTGACTACAGATTTAGACTAGGGCCTACTTTTCTTTAAGGGTTCCTCTCCCGTTGCCAAGTTCAGTGCATTTGAGAAGGAGTGTAACTTTCCATATTAGTATATCTTTCACTCGACGACATCTTGCATAGTATTGCGAGATAACCTTGATTGTGATTGTTCATATGCAATAAATATCATCTGAAGGGATCAACCATTGTATATTTACTACCCTCATTCATGTTTACATGTATTTAATTCGCCATGCTTGGGTAACGTATAGCTTCCTTATAGGTACATATAATTCTTGCTTTGTGCTGTGTGTATCGTAAGTATTTCTCTGTGTGTGTGTCCGGAGAGCCATCATGTTGGTACTTTGTACCATTTGGTAATCCAGGAAAAAAAATATGTTTAAACGAAATTAGATTACTTGACATTGTGTCTTGGTAATAAGTCGTCTGATAATCAGAAAATGAATGTATGATGATGAAGTTGCTAATAAAGATAAAAACTAATTCAGAAAGTCTAAGTCGACAGAAGCCAGCTTATTAGAACTCATTAATAGGCATGAAACTTTGGTTCAATTGGATGTATTGCATGTACAAAAGTATGGCTATATAACGAGGTAGACTACACACAAGTACATGAACCAAAATTTGCGGGCACTGTGTCGGGGTACACTTCACACAGAAACAAAGAGTACGGCTGTGTATGTGCTTAGGCGCACAACACACAAAAACAATAGGATATATATCAGCGTACATGACGCACAAAATCAAAAGTACGGCTATATGCCGAGGTGAAACCACACACACACACACACACACACACACACACACACACACACACACACACACCAACAACAACAAAGATAAAAACACAAGGAATTAATAAAATAGAAACCAATACAAACAGTGCACAAACTGAAAAGGTATAATCCCAACTGTAATACACTTTAGTCAGGCATGCGCTATACATATATAATCCCGCCTGCGGT
Source organism: Hermodice carunculata (assembly GCA_964020975.1). NCBI lineage: Eukaryota > Metazoa > Annelida > Polychaeta > Eunicida > Amphinomidae > Hermodice > Hermodice carunculata. The sequence continues at coordinate 1,642,746 of OZ026627.1, forward strand.
TCACTTCACTGTAGTATAAATAATACTAACATAATAATTCCCTCTGCCGTACTGTAACACTTCACTCGAGTGTAAAATGTACAGATATATAATCCCGCCTACAATACATGTCGCCCGAGTATAAACTAAACCAGCATATCTTGAGTTTGTATGAGATGAATATCATGTTAATATACTGACCAATTTATTTGTCCTCAGATATTGTTTTATCCTGTGTGTTTTGTACATATGATTGTGTGTATCTCTGTGTCTGGACAGGGATTCACTCAGTATTTGTGCACTGCTTTGCAATCCAGATGAAATAAATATGTTTAAACTAAACTAACATACGCTGTATAATCCACCCGGTACTTCAGTCTCGTAGAATCCATTCATGCATTTAATTCCGCCTGCAATATGCTTCATTCTGGTACATATAATACCAACTAATCACACTTGCTGTACACTTCGCTCAAGAAAAAACTATACAAACACATTATCTTGCCTGCAATAAACTTTGCTTGAGTAAAGTATACTATACCGACAAACGCTGCATAATCTCGCCTGTTAATCACTTCACTCGTGTATTAATTATACCAACATGTAATCTTACCTGAAGCGACATTTGTATTCGAGTATGGGGGGGGGGGGGGGGGGGAGGGCGTTGAAACTCTTTGCTACTTATGGACAATAAGCTTCTTCTAGGATATTACGTTTATGTCAAAGCATCTTGGACGCGGTTTATTTTGATGAGTACTCTTTCTTCCCATTTGGTGATCAAAAACCCGCGGCCTGTTATTTTTTTCTGACTTCAAAGTCCGTTATCATATGTAAAAATGAAATTAGAATAAACAGATGGTTTCGTAATTTTTATCATAAGTGTGACCTATTTTTTTTTTACATCTCTACTGGTTGCCAAATTTACCAATTACCTTCTGACCATTTAATCCGGATAATAGATTTTTCCGTCCTACAGATTTCCCCTAAATGTTGTCAACTGATGCAATGAAAAATATTCTTTGTTGTCTGAAACCAAGAACTTTTTCTTTTTAAACGTAACGATATGTATAAATATGAATCGTAAAATTGCGTATAAGGTTGGAAATTTGAGTTTTATTTCCTTATAATTTTTTTAGTATTTTAATAAATTTCGCCTTTTTATGCCTATATGGGCTCATGGGTACAGAGGTAAATATTGATCAAAACATGTAAAACTAAAATATTATTTTTTAACATTTGGAAAGATAGTCACACGAGTAAAGCTATGCTTATCTGCCTTTGCTCAAAGAGCAATCATTTAGCCACAAGTCTTTATATTTTAAGTTAAAATCAATGATTGTCGTCGCTCGGCAAGACTGACAACGTATGATACTTTACAGAGTACTCCCAAAGAGTATTTCATATTAATAAAATATTTTTCTGTTTCTAGTTTTCAGTATCCGGATTAACGATTACCCATCACAGCTTTAGAATGTATTACCGCTGTACACAGCCCAACAATTCAAAATTTTCATTTGTACGATATATAAAAATTCCCAGAAATTGTGGGGGTAGACCTACAGACCGTTCTGTATTTGATAATTGTGTGAGGATTTGATTTGCTCGATATATTTTACCATTGCTATATTACCTAAAGGTTAAGCCCTGCAGACTCCAGCCTGCACTGCCAGAAGAAATTAAGTAAGTGAAAAATATAGAAAAACAGATAGATCAATAAAATAAATAAAAAATAAATAAATAGACAAACAATAAATAGATTAATAATCAAACAAACAAGTAAATAAATGAATAATTGAAAAGTTAGAAATGTGAAAAATAAAAAAATTGTAAATCATAAATAGAACTTGAAATATGCAGGCGACAAAAAATGTGAACAATAAAAAAATGAATCAAAATAAAAAAAAGTTAAACGACGGGACTTTAAACGGTAACGATTTGCGTGCGTACGACATATAATGTGACGAGAGGGATATACGTAATTTAATCAGTATTTCTAACTGTGAGCCTCATATTAGCCGATCACTTAAATTACAAAGCGATTCGTGACTTTACAAACATGAACCGGTTGAAAGAACGGTTCTGGTAATTCGAGACCATCTTCTTCCTTTTTTCCCCGTAAATGGAGATGCACGTAAACCTGCATCTTGTGATAAAAAGAATATTAAAGGTCAAATGTCAAAGATGACGGTAATTTCCCACATTTTAGCATTAGTGTGTACATCAGGACCACATTTTTCGAACCCGAAAGAATTTTTGTATGATTTTACCTCCGGGATACGAATTTAACGTCTTTTATCACCCTTACCACTGAAAACATTATTGAAGTTTTTGCCTTATTTTGGCCGCCAGATGGCGCTTTGTGACGTCATTCTTGTCAAAGCGAGTGGGAAAGAAGATCAACTGATTTCACAAGGAGTCATACACAGCAATTTCAAATATTAAGATTTTAGCAATAGAGTATTAATCAATTTTATGCATGTGTCAGCGCAACACTATGTGTGAATCACAGGAAGGGAGCATTATTACAGAAAGTGAGCTGGGTAAGCTGGTAAGGTGTGAACTTAAGGGTATTGAATTACCGAGCATGGGAGAGACCCTTGATGCTGAAAGTTTAATAAAAAAGTATAATACATTTTTACAGGATAATGCAGTGCACAGATATCACCGAGAAGTGGTTGTTGACAACCCACCATGAAATGGGCCACATACAATACTATCTGCAATACAAAGACCAACCAGTCACGTATCGCAACGGCGCTAACCCAGGTAGTTACTCAAAACAGACATATATAGTAATTAAAATAAAAATGCATGATCTGATTTGCATGTGTCTTCTTAGCACTCAGGAGACTAAATAGACAGTTTTTTCCCTTTCGCCCGGAATGCTCTCTCTCTCTCTCTCTCTCTCTCTCTCTCTCTCTCTCTCTCTCTCTCTCTTTCTCTTTCTCTCTCTCTCTATATATGTGTGTATATACATGCATATTATATTATACATATATAGTCAAATTTGTAAGAGCTAACTGTGTATCAGCAAACGCTGCATTCACAAGAACCCTACAATGTCATCGCATGTTCAGAAAAAGTATTTGTTATCGATCGTACATTCTTTTCCATCCCTTTTCGCTTTTTCTTCTTCATCATCTTTTTCCTTGCTAAAATATTGAAAACTTAAATCAGCTCACATATGAGCGTTACAAAGATCGTGTTACAGGCCTGCACATTAAGTGAGCGCAGCCAAGTAACCATTACATGCGTCAGTCTTCTTTCTTTCTTTCTTTCTTTCTTTCTTTCTTTCTTTCTTTCTTTCTTTCTTTCTTTCTTTCTTTCTTTCTTTCTTTCTTTCTTTCCTTCTCTCTTTCATTCATTTTTTTTCTTTGTAATATTATCTCAAGATAAAAGTATGAATTCATTTGATCTACTGTACGATATTTTACTTTGTAAAAGTGGATGCATTTGTAAAAGATATTTTATTTTTTGATGTGAGATTTGACCATTTCTGCAGACTTATGAATTTCGGGGCCTCCGTCTTGAACAACGCCGGAAACTTGTCCGAAACCCGATGGGTTGCCGCAAAATTTAGACTTGGGATAATTTTAGGATGGAAATGTATTCTTCTGTATACGGAAGTTGTACTGTTCAATAATGCACATAACCTTGAGTTTCGTTCCAAAAATCCTTGCATTTGTGGCAAAACCTCGAGTCTTGCTAACAAAACCGGAGGTTTTATCACAAAATCTGGGTTTTGCTTAATTATTGAATGTTGAATGTGGCAAAAAAACCCTTGGGTTTGCTACAAAACTAAGGGTTTTGTGTTCAAAGTCCTGGATTTCATAAACAACAGTTAGGGTTTAGGTAAAAACATTGGGTTTTGAGCACGAAACCCACAGTTTAAGGCATAAACTCTGAGTCTTGATCACAAAGCCCTAGGTTTTAATATTTTTTAGAGAAAACTCTTGGCTTCGCCAGGAAATATTGGGTTTTGTAATCTTTTGAAATAACAGACCAAAAATCATGGTTTTGCTGTCCACAAAACCCAGGGTTTTGCAAATGTTGAATCAACAAAACAAAACCGTTGGTTTGGTGGGATTGTAAAACTCTGGGTTTTGAGACGTCACAAATCCCAGGGTTTTCACTGAAGTTTAGTTGTGTTGTGTTTATATATCACGCGGCGTATTGCCATGCACCCAAACCGACCTGGTCGTGCGGGTACATTGATCGAAGCCCGAGCATTCAACAGTTCCTGACAAGATGCCAGGCAATCTTGCGTGATCTGCAGCGACACAGCACACAGAACAACCTGTTATGGTCAGGATTTGTCTGGAAAATGACTGATCACTGTGATAAATAGCTGTTGCCACTGACGAGAGTGTACAGCTACGCAAAATAAGTCACTTTGTTTTAATTTGGGCATCGAATTGCATAATGAAATTTGTATTGTGAGTGGTTGGTGTATCCATATGACCAATTTGGCAGTGAATTACCAAACCGTGGACTTTGTGATGCCACAAATACCACCTGAGGGTTTGGTTTCAACATATTTTATTTGTAAACACAATTGGCCAACAGGTACATGTACAATGTCTATATGATAGCCTCTTGGACATGAATTAACAATACAACAAAAAGTGGATAACATCTGGATAAGGGACGGTTGTACACTTTCACCATTTTTTATTTGATAATGGTATTTAGCTCTATATGCGTTACCATAATGTAACAACAAATCTCGTCATGCTAATCACGGTTTACGACTTTCCGATACCATGTTATCAGCACATATTGACTTGTGGTGTATTAATGTATACTTCGTATGTTATGAAAATACTGCAGTTATATAGTATTGCCATCTATTCTAATGCAACAACAAAACCGTTCAAGTAACCCATGTGTTTCTGATACGCAGGTTATACGCTTGTAGCATATCTCAGAAATACACGAACCATCATCGCTATCACACAAATTTTTGTAAGGACAGGCTCGTTGACTTGCATATTGTAGTATGTGGATTGATCAGTAACTTTCCCAAGCTTTGAATCTTTAACCTAATTATTTTGAAACTAAACTAACTACAACTATCAGAAATACTTTTTGAGCACCTCATTTTCACATCCAGTCTTCTTGTTACAGCAAAAAAAACACATGCTTAGTAGCATAAATCTCTCTAGATTGTATGGTCACAACCAATTTTCCTTTTAATGTAACATGCTCTCTCTTTCTTTTCTGTTTTTCTGTTTTTGTATTCTGTCATTTACTCTCATTGTTCTATGTCATGTCACTATGTTACACCAGTTGATCTTTGTCAACTGGACTTCTTCAGCAAGACCATTTTCGTTAAAGTCTCTCTCCAATTTGACTTCACTGTTGACTTTCAAATAACTATTTCCATCTGCTTACTTACACTTTCGCTTGCAAACATTCTTTTTAAAGGATTCCGTTGTCTTCAACACATCCTTTTACTTCTATATAATTTCTTTTTCCTTGCTATTGATGTCCACCCGAATCCCGGCCCTACAACATTTTCTAACAATGAGCTCAAATTTTGTCACTCAAAAGTCCGTAGCATAAAAAGTGCCGGTAAAATTGACGAAATTCAACTTCTAACCCAATCTGAAAACCCAGATATAATCACCATATCTGAAACTTGGCTTGATAAGAGCTACCCTAAGCAACTTTTGCTTATTGATAATTTCCAACCACCCCTCCGAAGAAGCCGCCTTTAAGGTAGAGGCGGTAGGGTTATGACTTTTGTTAACTCATCGCTTCCGTGCCTGAGACGTTTTGACCTAGAAAGCGACAACAGTGAAAGCATTTGGATAAAGATATCCACACTCCGTGGAAAAGTATTAATTGGAAATTGCTATCGTCCACCTGGCCAGCCTGCTGAAGTACGTGATGCCTTTCTGGGATTCTTGGCCACTTCTGTCGCCACTGCGATTGAATCCAATACGTTTATTCTTATAGTCACTGGTGACTTTCATGACAGATGTGAGGACAGGAACTTAGCACATTCCGACAGAGCACTTAGTTTATCTCTGGTTAACCTTGTATCCCGACACAATCTTTTCCAAATTATTGATGAACCCACGAGAACAAATGATTTTTCAAATAGTCTGCCATATATAAACTTTACCGATTAACCTGGACTTATGTATTCTTGCTCTCTCTCTCTCTCTCTCTCTCTCTCTCTCTCTCTCTCTCTCTCTCTCTCTCTCTCTCTCTCTCTCTCTCTCTCTCTCTCTCTCTCTCTCTCTCTCTCTCTCTCTCTCTCTCTCTCTCTCTCTCTCTCTCTCTCTCTCTCTCATCACAAGTATACATCCTTTAAAAGGCCAGTATGGAACTTTAAAAAGACCAACTTCCCAGACCTCAATGCTGCTCTCTCCTCCGCCCCATGGAACACTGGTCACGATGTGTTTGATACGGTCGACAATGTTGTGTCATACTGGTCAGATCTAGTTTTATCCATTGCCAGAAAATTCATCCTATACAGGGAAGTTACTATTCGGCCTAGGGACACACCATGGATAACCTTAGAAATAAAAAAATAACATATTCGCCATAGAAATCGAGCATGGAAACGTTTTAAGAGGATATCTCTTAGCCCTCGCCCCTATACCTATATTAACACTAAGATTGACAGGCTCTTTCAACTGTACAAAAAGTGTCGGGATGGAGTAGTCAACTTAATTAGACAATCTACCCGCTTATATTTTTGTAAACTGCTTAGACAACTTGATGGAGATGATATTTATGCTAAGCGGTGGTGGAGCCTCTCGAAGTTAGTTCTAGGATGCAAAGTTCACGAAGATATCCCACCGATCATCGAGGATGACAAAATTGTGTCTTGCATAACAGAAAAGTGTGACATTTTCAATGCATACTTTGCAAGCCAATGTAGAACTGTTCCCGACATTGACGCCCCATCCCTGCCCCAACTTACTTTCCAAACAGAGGCACGCTTACACGATATAAACTTTGATGAAGAAAGCATAAGAAAAATCCTCTCCACCCTTAGGCTTACCTCTGCGTCTGGTCTGTACAATATTGGGAATATCTTTTATGTTTGGAACAAGCGGGACTCGAACCTGCAACCTTTGGCACCAGTCGCCTAGCTGAAATGGGAAACGCACATATCCACTCGACCAAATCCCCATTCTTAAAAAGAATGGTTCAATGGAGGTAGTTATGTGCGAGTGCCATATCAACACGGTTATGCAGTATAAGTACTGAGTCGGCATTTATTTCCAGAATCGGGGACTTAAATCCGCCAGCATTAAGGAAATGCCGAAAATATATCTTTTATGTTTGGAACGAGCGGGACTCGAACCTGCAACCTTTGGCACCAGTCGCCTAGCTGAAATGGGAAACGCACATATCCACTCGACCAAATCCCCATTCTTAAATATACGGCTGAGTCTATTTGCAAACCACTGACTTAAATCTGTCAACTCTCTCTCAACCTTTCTTATTTTCCAGACTCTTGGAAGAAATCCAATATATGTCCTGTGTTTATAGTCTAATAAACAATATCAATACGTCCCTTGAACACCCTAACGAAGCCCGTATGGTCTTTTTAGACGTATTTAAGGCCTTCGACAAGATCTGACATCCTGGCCTTTTACTCAAACTTCGTCAACTAGGTTTTGCTGATAATATTGTGGCATGGATTGAAAGTTATTAACCAAATCGTTTTCAACGTGTGATTATTCATGGTCAGGCGTCTTCATGGCTGCCTGTTGAAGCTGTCGTACCCTAGGGATGCATACTGGGTCCACTTTTGTTTCTGGTGTACGTAAACGATCTAGTCGACGACCTTACGTGAGACTCTTCCGAGATGTTATAAGCTTGCGCGAAATTGTTCAAAATCCAACAGAATTTTCTCGGCACTTGAACACCAATCTTGCTCACATTCGAAATTGGGGAAAACCATGGTGAGTCATTTTCAATGTTGCTAAATATGCATCTGTTGTCTTCTCTGCCAAAATCAATAAACCGCATCATCCACCTGTTCAGCTTGGTCAGTCAACTATACCTGAGGCTAATTCCCACACCCACCTAAGTATTACTTTTAGTAGTAATTTATCTTGGCACGCTCACATAACCCGTATTGTGAATAAAGCTTGCCAGCGCATTGCCCTTCTCCATTGGTTTAAATTCAAACATTCCCGAATAGTTCTGGCCAGGCTGTATTTCTTCATGGTTAGACCCATCCTAGAATGTGGTTGTGTTTTTATGATACATGTAACTGTGGTCAAGGCCTATAAGAGTTACTTGAATCTTTTCAGTATGAGGCGGCCAAAATGTGCACTGGTGCTTTAAAACACACTTCTCATATCAAACTATTACATGAACTCGGATGGTCTACCCTGGCTAGCCGACGTAAATACTTCAAATTGATCCTACTTTACAAAATGACCCATAATCTTAGTCCTTACTATCTCTCCAACCTCCTTCCGCCTACTAAGATTGGTTGAGCTCTGCGCCATTCCAGTCCAATACGCACCATCCAATACAGGACTCAACGTTTCGACTAATCTTTCCTCCCCAACATCAAGCTCTGGAACAACTTTCCTTGAGACATTCGGAATTCCATTTCGCTCCAAATTTTAAAATCCAACCTGAAATCAACCTAACGATGTCCCTGCCTTCTTTTCCCATGGTCAACGCTACCTGAATATATGTTTAACCCAGGTGTGACTGGGCTTCTCTTGGCTTAACTCTGAACTTTGTGAGGTAAATATGGTGGCACCATAGGTAAATTTTATTCCAAGTCGCACTTGCTCCTGCTCTTTCCCCACTGAAGATATTTTTCATTTCTCCTTCTTTTGTCCTAAATATATTCCCTGTAGAAAAAAACCCCTTCTCGATACTACTATACCGCTCATTGCTCCGGATGTTCATCCTAACTTGATACTCCTTACCGTTAATGAAGGACTGCTTTGTATTTTTCCATTTTGGCAACAGTGAATTACCATATATCCTGAACATACAAATATTCGATGCAGTTCAAAATTATGTAGCAGAGAGTAGACGTTTTGCTTTCTAACTTTAATCCTGGTTAAATAGGAAAGCCTTTTTTTTTTTTTTTTTGATATTATAATGTTTAAGATCTTGTTGGCGAAATTATGTATAAGCTTATTTATTTATTTACCCGTTCCAATTACTGTTGCTGCTTTTGTTCTCCTTTTTCTCCTGTCAACAGTGAATAGTTATATGCCTTGTGTCACAACCTCTACCATATATTCTGTACTGGGTATTACTACTCCGATTTACTTGTGTATCACGACATTCATATTTTACATATATACAAAAGATCTGGTAACATAGTGTATAATATCCTGTATGTACTGTATACATATATTGTGCTTTTTCTCCATGTCTCGAGAACCCATTAAATTAGTCATTCAATGTACTATAGCCTAGGGTAATCCAGTATAAATAAACATGTTTAAATCAAAACAAATAACAAACAGAGCACGCACATGACATAACAAATATGATGGGAAAGGGGAAGAGAATAAGGGAATAGATGGGCGTTGTTTCCGCAAATACAATTCCAGGGTTTTGCTAATTTTTCAAAACCCTTGGATATGTGACGTCACAAACCCCTGGATGTGTGAATTACTGAGTAAAGCAAATACAATACCCAGAGTTATCACAACAAAACTCAGGCTTTTGCAAATTATCAAGATGTCTAAAGCATATTACAAAACACTTAGTTTTGTGATGTTACCAAACCCTGAGTTTTTGCAAATTATTGAGCACAACAACTACAAAACCCACGGTTATCATGATGAACCTCAGGGTTTTGAAACAAAACCATGAGTTTTGTGACAAGATTGGGTAACGAGGCAGAACCTTTGGTTTTGTTACAAAACCCTGAGATTTGTGTACAAGTATATGGGTTTTGATACAAACCTTGGGTTTTGAAACAAATTCTAAGGTTTGGTCTACAAAAGGATGGGTTTTGTAATAAAACTAAGTGTTTTGTGCATATTATTGAACAAAATTTAAAAATTATATTTGTTTTGTTATCCTGTGTATTTTACCAAATCAAGGGATTTGCAAGCAAAAGTCAGGGTATTGTTACAAAAATTCAAGGTTTAAGGTACAATACCCTGGGTTTTGTTTGAAAAATGCAGTTTTTGTGAGCAAGCCCAGGGTTTTAAAAATTTTAAATAGTACAACTTCCATATGTGTTATGGTTGTAGCTTGCTTCCCAGGCTACGCTCACTGTCAAAATTAATGCTAATACAGCACTAAATGCCAAACATAATTTGGTTCAGAGTCTTTGTCAGTATCTTTGCTTCTTTCTGTTTGTTTTGTTTAGTGTTCTCTTTAAAAAAATATATATTTGTGTTGAATGTAAGGATATTTTTTGGTACAAGGGATAAAAACTATGCTATAATTTGACTTATTATTATTTTTTGGACACTTCATACGTCTTAGTAATTTTCACCTTCTGTCACACTGCGTGCTTGATTTTCTTCTTATTTGGTGCGAATGCATCTTTGCTTGGTCTCCGTCAAAGTATTCCTAAAGTGTTCAACCGAATGCCTGTAACCAACATAGGATTTAACGTGTGGAGTTTTCGAATGTTGGACCATAGATTTATGTGGCAGTCAAAGCGCATAAGGGACCAGGAATTTACGTAGCGAGCCCTCAGCCTCCGTTTTGATCGCGTCTAGATCTGTAAGAGAACGCACCAATGGTAATATAGATTTCCGTTTTTATGACATGCTTTGAAGCTGACAACCTATCGTTTTCAGGCTTCTCTGAGGCCCTAGGTGACGTCATTTCTATGTCGGTACAAACCCCCGAGCACTTGAAGGAGATTGGTTTGCTGGAGTCCGTTCAAAACAGTACAGGTGATCAGTAATTTCACTTTCATGATTCTAGCTGCGAGTTTATCTGTTTCTGCAGGACGCCATATGGAAAATTGTTAACTCGTTGATGCTTTTTCAAATGATAAATGCATATGTATTCGAAGTTAATTTTGTTTGAGCCAGTGGATTTGAGTCAGTGTAGTTGGTGTGCTTTGTAATTTAGTTTTGTAACCTGACCATTTTTAATTACGAGAAAATAGAACAACAAAGCTTATCCCTCAACTAATTATAGCACAGAAGTAAATTAACTGCGCAGGCGCCACGTGGATTCCAAATATAAGTAAACACTTGAACATTTGACAGAAGCAGAATTTTGTCGGCGCAGAATTTTTTTGTTATTGTTGAAAAGGAGGTCATTAACACATGTAAGGACTTACTACCGCTGATATAATGTAGGTATTGATATGTTTCTTCTCTCTTACCCCTTAATATCAGACATTTTTCCCTGCAGTCAGAAAATACATACCGGTATTTAAACAATAAGAATACAAGCGAAAACTAGAAAGTAGATTTGCTTCAAAGCCAATATTTCTGTGTGCCTTCAACAGTTGCAAATATGGCTAGATGAACATTTCAAAGTGCAAACGACCTTGACCTTTAGAAGTCACATATAAATTACAAAAAATCTGCAATACCTGCAATCTGATCCCAACATGTCTGAAATTGGATAAAAATTGACCAAGTTATGACTAGATGAGAATTTCCAAGGGCCATATGACCTTGACCCTTAACCTATAGAGGTCACATGTAAATTACAAAAATGCGCAGTGTTATAATATCTACAATTTAAACCAGCGTGATCAAAATCCAATAAAAAAAGTACCAAGTTATGTCTTAAAGAAAATGTCAAAGGGCAAAATGACTTTGGCCCTTGACCTTTGACCTTTAGAGGCCACATGTAAATTACAAAAATATGCAGTTTTTGAAAACCTAAAATTTAAGTTCAACATGATTGAAATTGATTGAAAATTGACCAAATGATGGCTAGATGAAAATTCCAAACGTCCAAATGACCTTGACCTTTGACCTTAATATGTTACATGTCCATTACAAAAAATATGCAGTGTTGCAATACCTACAACATGGTTAAAATTGGATGAAAACTGACAGTTATAAATTTCAAAGGTCCAAATGATATTGACGTTTAACCTTTAAAGGTAACATGTAAATTACAAAAAAATTAGCAGTGTTACAATATCTACAAATTGACCCCAACATGATCAAAATTGGATAAAAAGTTGACCGAGTTATGGCTAGAAAATATTTCAAATGGCAGTATGACCTTGACCTTTGACCTTCAGTGGTACCTATAATAGTTTTGGAAATGTTCAAGATTTATATTTTCAAATAGCCCTCATTTGCATAATTTTCAAAACTGCTTAACATATTTACAAAAGCTCAAGACTTTATGTATGGAAGTATAATTATGCCAAGTTTGGAGGTTGTATTTATATTAGTTTTAAAATGAAATGTCGAACAAATTTGCCGATAGCAAAACAAACAAACAACAAAGCATTCCTAAAAAGAAGATGTCTGTGTTGACACACAAGCATAATAAGCATTTTGCTGCGGGTGCCATTTTCATCAAACAATGATTTTAAATAAGTGTTTTATCAACATGTGTTGAGAAAAATGACAATTTGTAACGAAAAAAACTTGAGCGTATATAGGGGAATTATTCGTCAGATATTTTGTGCCCGTATGAAATAACATGCATAAAAAATCTTAAAGACGGCTGCAGAATAGTTTTGCTTCATTTCAGACTAAAGGCGCCAAAAGCCATTCCACAAGTGAGATGGTATGTTTCAAATTAACATCTGACAAAAACGACACATGAGCAGTTTTAACTTTATTGCCGTCTGATTTTCTTGCTCACAAATTCTGTTTTTCTTTCAGCATATTTACTTGAAGCACGCAGACACACAACAACACACTAACACACGAGAAATGCTGAATATCAGGAAAAAGCGTCTTATCATTCAGTCGTGAGTCCATAAAACTTACATTATTTGAAGCACAGGAGGAATAGGGATGATGTTTTGGGGAACTGGTGACCCTTTATTCGTTATATGTAATTTTTGCTTGTTTGTTGTTAATTTGCTTTGTTTTCGTTTATTTGGTTGTTTGATATATAAAAGTGTGAACATTTCCACTATTTTATTGTACCCATCTACGTACAGAAGCTGATATTAACTTCCTGATGAGCCAAGCGCTGGAAAAGATCGCATTTTTACCATTTGGCTACCTGATTGACCAATGGCGATGGGGTGTCTTCAGGGGAAACACAACCATGGATACATTTAACAGAGATTGGTGGAAAATAAGGTGGGAAATCAAATTAAAAGATGATGATGATGATGATGATGATGATGATGAGGATGAACGCTAACACATTAGGAGCACATTAAAAGCACACAATGTTGCGCTACATAGTAGAGAATTTCCTCTTGTGATTTAAAATTTTCACAAAAAGTGTGCAATGGGCAGCGAATAGTATACATAATACCCGATAGCTTTTGGCTTCATCCTTTGTAATATGGAATGTATTGGTACAGGGAAGTTTAAGAAGCACATTCAACTTGTTTGGCTTCAACGAAATGTGCATAAATATTGTGTAGAATTTTCCTGTACTTTCATTTTTGTACATACTACTACTACTACTACTACTACTACTACTACTACTACTACTACTACTACTACTAATACTAATACTACTAATAATAATAAAGATTTATCCTCTTACAAAAATACGCACATTTACTGAATTAAAAGAAACTTTGGAGTCGCAGAAATATTGAAAGGTTATTGGAGAACATACAGAGGGAAAACAACATTTCACATTTTAGAATAGGCACATATAATGTGAAAATTCGAGATGGTAGAGAGAAAATACCATACCAAATTACATTGACAGAACTGTGGATGATTTATGGAATGTGACTATAATTCAATAACCACTTGTAAACAGTATAAAGACGAAAGGAAAGATCTATAAGGTGCAATGACTGACTCCAAAAATTATATTTGTAATACAGCTTGACTATAAAGCAAAAAGATCGAGAGAAAACAGATATTTCTTACACTTGTTAAAAAGAGGGAACGCTAAAACTTCTGTCCTCTTCTCCCTTCGATGTATTGATCATAATAAGTAACAACAATTTACTTTTGTTATCTTTACGTTCATTGTATGATTTTGTAACACGATGCAAAGTAGTGTATACCTTTTTTTTCTTTTTGTTATACATGTGTAAGTGAAATATTAGCTGCTTTCGTATCGTTGTGTATATGTAGTAGCAAAATATGGTGTACTGATGATGATACAACTGATAAAAAAGTTCATAATTCACGCTCAGTCGTTTCGGAAAGTGAAAGCCCGCATAAGCTATATAAATGTGTAGTCACTTATTTTGTTGCTTACGCTGAAAAGAGCGTATTCACGTTTGCTTGAAGTAATAGTGTCATGTCGTGGAACCTAATACATGAACATGACAAAGGAATGAAAGATACTAGGATGATCTAATCATTTTTGCAATATAACATTACAGATGCAAATATCAAGGCATAGCGCCACCTGTGAGCAGATCTGAAGATGATTTTGACCCTGGCGCAAAGTATCACGTTGGGGCAGATGTGGCTTATATCAGGTGATCACAACCAGTCCATTCATCCCATACCAGTCCCTCACTTGTACGTTTCGCCCATAGAGGGTTGAGGTGTGCACATGGCAAAATGTCATTGTGACATTTTAACTCAAAAAGGCAATTTTGTCATTTTGTGCAGGTTTATTAACACTAATTGAAAAATTATTTAAAATCTTACATGCTTTACATACAAATTCGGGGAAACGTGTTGTAGAAGTGCCTCAAATATATATATATATATATATATATATATATATATATATATATATATATATATATATATATATATATATATATATATATATATATATATATATATATATATATATATATATATCAGGCATGAGTATCACTGGTGTTAAAATTTGCTACCATCATAATTTGCGGAGTTCGGCCATCATTCGCCATATTACGCACCACGTTGTGTGTGTGTGTGTGTGTGTGTGTGTGTGTGTGTGTGTGTGTGTGTGTGTGTGTTGTATCTTGGCAGAATGCGGTATAATTTGTTGATGTACGGTACAGCCAATAAAGTATGGTGGCTCAATGGTGCCAACCAAAAGTTGTTTTTGTTTTTGTTTGTTTTTTTTTTATCTCCTAATTACGAGTTAACTATATCGTAATTACGACTTAATCCAGGACGTAGAACTCTCCAGACTGGAAAGTACAGATCATTGAAAGCGAGACATTGTTTTTAACAACTGCTCCTATATTTTTATTACTTTTTTTTTTTTTTACATACTTAGTTTTGATTACAGTTTTTGAGCTACATATGAAAGTTACTCATTTGCATTTCAATGGTTATCATGTCGTGATGCATGTACAGGGTGTTTAAAAAAACAAAAAACAAAAAAACAAAAACAAAAACAGAAAAAAAAAAAACACTTTTCCTTTCGTTGATTTCACCTACACCAATGGCCAAATATTTAGAAATTTGGTATGTACTGGTGACCCAAAATCATGCTTTTATGTTGATAAACATAAATTGTTAATTTAGTTATGCATGATTGAACAATCATTACTGAATCAATATGACCCCAAATCTCATTTGTTGCACTTTTGCTGTAAGCACATGTCATGACAAATATCGCCTTTAAAATATTTACAAATAAAAAACACTTTGCGTAGTCGTGTTGTTCCATGTAATTGTCAGCGACATGATGTCGATCATAATCATAATGTATATTTTGTTTACAATTTTGTACATTTTTCCTGTTTCTGGGTGACTGAACGTTTCTCCTTAATTAAGTACTGTTTCACTCTACTTGATTATTCAGAATTTTTTTAACAGTTGCCAGTGCATCATTCTTTGTGACTTTGTTGGTTAACATGTGTATTCAAGCAGAACAGAACACAGCTGACACAGCTTCTGTTGTTCATTTTGTCTTCTTTATTCTTTGCATGGAATTTTGGGACATTGCAGTGAAACAATAAATGCTCACTCATGTAGAACGCAAATTGCTCATAAAAAGTGTCTATGCAATACCAGGACCCTTACATATGAATATACATGATTAGTTTGTTTACCCTGAGCAGATTGGTAAAAAATTCGGAAAATGTATACTGTTGCAGTTTTTTTTTTGGAAACACCCTGTACATCAGGTATAATAATGATGCTGATGCATATAGGCCTTCATCATCAAATTGTAAAGAAAAAAATACTTTATTCTATGTTTGGCAGTGAGTTATCATTTTCTGGAGTGAAATCCAGAAATAGTAACTCACGGTAGGTCACATGACCTAAACATTGTTACAAGTGAATCGTGACGCGCCTGTGTCAGTGACGTAATGCATTGACATTTAGACAAAATCAAACGTCCGCGAGCTATGCTTAATTATACGTCACGGGTGACGTTGAATAACTGCGATGAACGTCAAAAAACACGGCACACCAGATTTGACATTTCCAAGTGAAAAGTCTCCGCTTCAAAATGGCAACACCTAAGCAACAAGAGCGACAATTTTTGCGGTAAATACTCGATGAAACATATCAAATAGTTTGTTATAATACATGTAATATATCTTTCAACTTAATTATTTATTTGCTATTTCATTTGAATCTCTAGCATAGTGAATTTTTCCGACTGTGTATATCTTTTTGTCTATCATGCCATTTTTGTGTCCGATTCAAAGCTGTTCTCAACAAACATAGAGTATTTTAATGATATGATTTTATCTCGCAATTACGAGTTTAAAATCTCGTAATTACGAGATAAAAAAAAACTTTTGGTTGGCACCATTGAGCCACCATTATAAAGTTCATTTCATGCTGAACAAAAGGTACAAAATTGAGTGCACTGTATCAGTTTGAGTTTTCATCATAATCAGCATTGCTAACCCTAGGTCGCAGAGCTCTCTCTTTCCCTCTCTCTCTCTCTCTCTCTCTCTCTCTTTATATATATATATATATATATATATATATATATATATATATATATATATATATATATATATATATATATATATATATATACATATACATATATTTATATTGGAATCTCTCTTGTATGACCAGGCAACTGGAAATATAGGTTGCCAAAGGGGAGTGATCCTAATATTGAATGTAAAATGTTAACTACAGACAGGTACATGACTTGCGCAAGGTGGCTCTAATATGGTGTAGTCAGTAATAACCCGCTGAGCTGAAGGCCTTTTAATTTATTTGGGCTAATACAGCCTATGTCAAACTTTTACAGAGGAACGTGTGCAATATGGACAATAATACTTCCATACTTCCATGTGTATATAGGTTAGACGATGACAGATCAGCTTATGGAGAGTAAAGAGTTCGGACTGTGGAATAGGGTAATGACTACTAGGAAGTGGTTCTGGACAAAAAGACACAAATACAATAATAATAACACCGCATGATTCCAGGTATGATTGTATACCAATTACATGAAAAATTAGTCACAAATGAACATTTTCCCCGTCATTATATTTATCAGAGCTTTTTATGTTTGTTATTTATTTATTGTTCAGATACTTCGTCAGTGGTATCACCCAGTTTCAGTTTCATCAGGCACTTTGTCGAGCATCTGGCAACACCAGACCTCTACACAGATGCGATATATATAGATGTAAAGCGGCGGGCAAAAAACTGAGGTCAGTACCTCTACATTGAATTTCCACGAAACATTTAACATTCGGTGAAAATTGCTTTGAATATATATATATATATATATATGTGTGTGTGTGTGTGTGTGTGTGTGTGTGTGTGTGTTATTTACATCTAAAATGAACTTATATTTTGTGCACAATTTACAGTTAGCAACATATAAACCTTTTAAGCTGGACCAAATGGCTGATTGATGTTATAGCGGTTATAATGCAAATGCTTTCGAGATTCCCCGGCATCTATTCCATGTGGACTTTTGAATTAAATATGTGTTATGATAGTTTCGGCCAACATAGTTTTGATAAATTCACTTTTCAAAACCATATATGTAATTTCTTATTTACCCAACTCATTTCTACTGGGCACATCATCATTGTTTAGTGTCTGTGATAGGGCAATTTATTTTTCTATTTTCTAGTGATATGATGAAGCTTGGCTCTTCAAAGCCGTGGACATATGCGATGCAAACTATTGCGGGCACGGACAAAATGGATGCCTCCGCGTTATTGGAGTATTTTCAACCACTCATGGACTGGCTTCAAGCAGTAAACCAAGGACATCCTATAGGATGGGAAGAAGCTTGTCCTGCTGGAACAATGACCAACAAAGCATGGAACTGTAATACAATTCCAATTTTTTCCTTCACTTTGATCACAATCGTTAGTCTTGCTTTTCAGGCCCAATGGTGATGAATTTCTTGACGGCCATTGGCGTGGTCAGTACCGTGTTCATGCATCATTCAGGCCTATTGATTTGAAAGTTCATTTGACGTGCATTATCAGGGACTTTCACTTATTTTTGGTAAAACATGTCGTTATGAGAGATGAACTTTAAAGTACCTTTTATTTTCAATTGGCTGAAATTGCCATAAGATGGTAACTCACACGTGGTTGGCCCATTTCCAACCAAAATACAAATAAAATACGTTGTTACATGTAATGAAACACGTTTTAATAAATTTTACGATGCAAATTCCTTTAACAACTTCTGTAAGTACCGCCATGGCTGACGTCAGTAGTTTCAGCAAGGAAGAATGAACAGAGTCAACAGCTTTCGTCGGCCCAGGCTGGGCGAAGCACGCCGAGGAATGCTATTGAATGAGTCTTAACCCTTTCCCCCTTGAATTAAGACTGAGTCAACAGCTTTCCTTGGCATGGGTTGGGCACTAAGTGCCCAACCCATGCCAAGGAAAGCTGTTGACCTGGGGCATGTGATCTTGATATGTCTCATATACATTTCTCAGTCAAATTTTTTCTCATAACTGTTGAAATTAGTTGAAAACACTGAAGCAGACGACATTTGACCACCAGCCGGTTTTGGCCGGTTTGAGGGGGGAAAGGGTTAAACTGAAAAGGAACATATACAACCATTTGCTCAAGGAATAGCTGAAAGGCTGAGTGGCCTCCGTGATACAGATTCATAAATTCGGGCTTTCTAAAGAAGGTATAGGGAATTCTACATTATCAGCTGGTATTTCTGTCAACAGAAGTTATAAAGACAATCAAATTTTTGTGCAGGTAACAAGCGACACGCAGGCCTCTTTGTTCATTGTTCACAAACTTATTTCAAAGCACAAGTCTATTTTTTACATGTAATTGGTATAACCCATCAAGCTGTAGTTGTACATTTGTGAGTAATATGGTGTAGCGCAGAAGCACAAAGAAAAACTCGGCACGTTGGAAAAATTATCTCTACTAAAAAGCTTAATATTTTCTGCTGACTCACCGCGCTGCGATGGGGACACCAAGTTTGGATCTTTGTATACTCTGACATGCAGTGCATCTTGTTGAATTATATGCGAACTTCCCATAATGTTCCATTGATCGTCATGTTATATTGCAGAGTAACATACTTTTGTTGGAGGCTGTTCAGTCAATCACAGTCGAAGTTTCTCCCTAATTAAGATATATCTATATAATAAAGCTTTTAAACTATGACTTTCTTGCATGTGAATTGAAGCTTATTGGTATGTTGAGTCTACGAAAGCCACAGGCGCTCACACAGGCGCTCCTTATTACTTGTCCTAAATAAGCATTTATAGGACGGTCGTAGGACATCGAAGAGAATTGGAATAATTACTGTAACAGCCATAACGTTGAAGCAATAAGACCGTGTTTCGATTATATGCTATTATTTTGTATAGTATAGTAAAGTTATCGGGGCATATATATATATATATATATATATATATATATATATATATATATATATATATATATATATATATATATATACAAATAAAGCTATCAAATACTTGTTTTAATTGGATCTATGGTAATACATCCAGCTCCAAATTGCATACATAAAGACAAGGCTATTGACATAATGAAGTCCATGTCTGTGTGGTATCAAACACGGAAAAGTTATACAATTGTTTCAATTTTCAAATTCGACCCTTCAACCGCATGTAACGGAAGTCATGCTTGGGTGGTCACTCATGCAGTTGACACATAGGACGGAACTGATTGACCCCATCTGACTCTTATGAAAAGACTAAAAAGCTGTTCCTTAATAATCCGATGATTCTGTGCAAACGTTGTGCAAGGTCACACATCTGAACAGCATGTAGACTTGCAGCCTAGTTACACAACCCAATGATGTGGCACAACCCTACGAGTGGATGCCAAAGATTTCGAGGCATTTTACCAATGGTTAGGATTACTCTCTGTGTTTGAACATTCACATTCACTAGTCTGTACCTCAAATAGTGTCATACCTAGCAATATGTCAATGTTGACCTTGTTTATTAGCTGGGTGTCAAACCAGCTGAACCTTTGTCTGGCAAAACATACGATGATATAAAGCTGAAACGAGTTATAGCATTACCAGTATCGGCGATGGGAGAAGCCGTATTGTAGAGCGTGGTTTTCAGGTGAATGTAAACAGCACACTTGTGTAAATGAGAGCTGCATGTGTGGTAAAGGAGAGTTCTGAGATAGAGGTAGGTCTTTGTCACGAAGTAGCCCAGCATCCACCATCTTTATTTGATAAATGTGTATTGAGGAGGACCACAATTTAGCAACCACCATTAAATCATAGGTAGATATACATAGACAACTTCCTTACGATGCTCAGTCAGTACTTTACGGCGGCTACTGACTTCATACTTTGCCGTGGTCTGTTGCTGCAGCCTATGGCGAAGTTCGCTAACAGTATGTGTCGTATGTGTTAACCAACAATGGGTCACATGCTATTATGGTATTGTACACATATAGTAGTACCTCGTCGACAAAAGCAGCCGAGAAACAGCGACGAGAACAGCAGGAAACATCACTTACTATCATATTTGACCTTGTAATAAAAGGCAGCACAGCCAAGATGGCGTTCCTAGTCAATGCCAACAACAACGCTCGGTTGAAAGACAAACTGACACCAAAGTTTGAGATATAAAATATGCTGTTTGAGTTGCCCCCAGTGGTCACACTTATAACACACGACCCACTTGGGGATAGTTTCATTTGAATTTACTCTTTCAGTACTAAGCTTTGGACTGATAGCTTTCTTCGGCGCGTTTTGGGCACATTGCGTCCATAGCGCGACGAGAGAGGCTGATGACCAGGATCATTATATTCTTTGGAACTCTGAATAGACATGCTGGAACCTGAATAAAAAGCCTTGTACAAGAAATATGGGTCTAGCATCTGTAGAACCGCAGAATGTAAAGTACACGCATTATGTAAATTTCACATTTTGTGTGACTTATTGTTACCGCAAAACGTAAGAAAACGCAAAATGTAAATAACCAATAAGGTTGGAAAATCACAAAATGGCAAGCCAACGCAAAATGTAAAGCGGCAAGTTGATGCATTAACGAATTCCGGGCTATGGTCGTGAAAAATTAACGTTTCGCAATTTTTCCTGACTACATTTCTTTTTTAAATGCATCCAAAAATAAGTTTAGAAATGACAAAACTTGGCTTTCGTATTCAACTTTGATAATGAATTTTATAGTTTTTGTTGTTTGAGCACGAAAAACACTGAAAAACTAAGCACCTAAATCTAACAGGTGCCAGGGGCACAGAGGTCAATTGATCTTATTTTGGATACGTATTTAATTCGAAACTTATGATTTTATGTCCTGATATTAATCTGAAGTGTGGCATCTACTTTAAAATTCACCATTAATATTCAGCATTGATAAGAAAATTGTTAGCAAATGGTTAGCTGTTCGAGTTCAAAACAAGTTTCAAAAAAGAGGCATGAAACCGCTGCACTAATATGTATATATATATATATATATATATATATATATATATATATATATATATATATATATATATATATATATTGTATATATATTGACTCACAGCGCCATCTGCAATGTACTTGCTACATGCATGGTTTTGGTAGTGAACTTTCTTCCTCGCATTGTAATTTTTGGTACATTTACCTTCACCAAAGTTGACAACTCCTGAAAATTGGATTATGGATCTTAAATCTCATGGTCCAAAATATATTTGTTTGGAGTGATGAGGACATATATATATATATATACTTCAATGTGTCGATCCTTGTCATCTTTCATGTGTAACAGGACATCATTGGAGCTAACCCCTAGCAAAATTATCACAACGGCGATTTCTTTTGTGGTTTAAAAATGTTGCGGCGACTATTTTTTTGTGCTTTAAAAATGTTGTGTTTTAGATTCCGCCCTTAGTTTCAATCGTGACGTTCATTCATGCAGACTTGTTTAGCTGCGATGTCAAGTACTTTACACATGATATGACGGCATTTGCTTATATAAAACTCCTGAAGTTGCAGTATCGTAAAATTGCCGGGTTTTGTGGGTGTATGACTGTAAAATTTTAACGCTACGTATGACCTCAATTTCTATCGTTGCTTTGTCTTCGTTATTTACATAGTGGCATGTGGGCTTACATCTTCATAATAGTGGGTCATGTCACTTTTCATTTGCAAAAGGATGACCCTAGAAGTGTGTGAGGGAAGACTGATATTCTAAAGTGATGATGGTCACAAAGAAAGGCCACCTTGATATCATTCTGAGGGTCACATCATCACTTCAGTCTTTCCAGACAACATCAGCTGAACAGAACTGCCAAAATCCCCTTGTAATAATGGAAGGGGGGGATCTGGTTGCAGAATGAAAAAGGCATCGAAAACTAACTTTCTTAAAGACAGTTTCTTCAAACATTCCACCTTTAAAGATCATTCTTCAAGGATCCTTTGCCTCCACGCCCGGACGTACATTTCACACTCTGGTCCGTGTAGGTCTGAATGTAAGGCGGCTTTTCACGCTTTGGGGCGTCAATGTCTTAAAGGTGGCACCGGCCTGTCAAATAGTCAGGTGGATCTCGCAGGAATACTCATCTCATTTGTTTCAATATTGCCCCTTCAGAAAGTGATATTAACTTTATTCTTAAATTGCCCTCTTGTGGGCTTCATACCAAACATTAGAAGTACTTTTACCGGGATTTTGTAGACGGACGGGTTTATCACAGACCAAGAATGTGTCTCCTTAAAGGAAATCAGCGAACTTAAAGGTGCAGCACGTTGAAGACTCCCTGAGGGCTCAGTCTTCTCGAAGGCAGCATTAAAGCTTTTGGACACCTTACAAATTACCTTAAAGCTTTTTTTATCTTAAAGGCAACATTAACCAGACATACCTTCATCGCAAACCGTTGACTGAAGGGTCATTTCATTAAATATGCCTACGGCACAAAATCTGTGAATCGAAGCTGGATTGAAACTTTTTGTTATAATTAAAAAATTGACCATTGTTATTTTACGAATGTGCCCAGTTGGTAAAGGTGAAATTTCTACTACTTCCGTTTTCGTTTTATTGGATGCGCATATAGCAAGGACCTGTAAACTGAAGTTGGATTGAAACTTCTATCCTGAGTAGTTGAAAATATGGAAGATTTAAAATCTTAATACCCTATAAGTTGCACAAATTAAAAAGATAATAATTATTTCTAAATTTAGTATCAATTTTAATAATAGGACTATGACCATGCAAAATGTTGAAATTTTTGCTGTAACAATCTCCGAGAAAAGTTCTGAACAATATTTAAGCAGAAAAAAGAGCTAGAAATGTAAGGCCTGTTTCAGAGCAAATCTGTGTGATACAGTTTTAAAACGTGTTTAATGATGATCAAATGTGTTTTGAACATAATCTTTTTAATAAACATTGCCCCTTCATCAATAAGCATTTTCTAACAGCTAACCATTTAAGTGTTCCAGGTGTGGCCAATTAGCATAACGTAAATATCGTAACTTTTGTTTTCATTTCAGTGAATGCGCCTGTGTCACACCACAATGAATTGAAGTTGCCATTGATACCTCTATCTACAATGTATTTGGAGATATTTAACCTTTAAAGTTCGGACGCATGCCTCATTGGCATAGCCTCCAATTTTACAACTTTGACTTTCATTTCATTGGATGTACTTATTGCAAAAAAACTGTGAATTGAAACCGCATTGACACTTGTAACTATAATACTTGTTTAAAAATGCCTATATAAGCAAATCAGCACATGTGGCCAGAGAGTTAAGGCATTAAGTGTAATTTGTCCTCATTGAATACTTGGAGCATTTCGAGCTTTAGATGTTGACTATCCCCAAAACTGCAACTGGAGGGAATCAATTCCAACTGCTATCGTCACATATTTGAGTATGATGCATCTGCCGGAGGATGTATCCTTACACTATTTGCAATAGTGCTGATTGGAGGAACTTTGCACTTTAAAACTTGACTATCACAGTAAGGTACACTTTGATATACATATAACTTCGATGTCTGTTTATATATAATAAAGCCTCATTAAAGTGTACACCTATGGGGCAGGAAAAAAGTGCCTGCTCTTGTGAGAGTCAACCCCTTAAAGTAGTGTGGTTGAAGGTACATGTACCTATAATGTGGGGATAACCATTACCCTAACATCCACCTATAATCTATGCATAATATTATTGTCTCATGAAGAACGCATCTCATCTCTCAGAAGAAAAAACACCAACGTTTTTCACTGCATGCTTAACCAAAATCACCGGGTACTGGTTCATTCTCTATTTTGTACACTCCAGTTTTGTGATTATGATAGACACAAAGTTGTTAAAACGGGCATTGTGGACGGGAAGACTGTTATGCTTTCATTGGCCAAGCCAACTCAGCACTAGCTCTATCTGTAATAGGGATTATCACATTGCTTCTGTCCGGAGGCACAGTGGTTTCATGGGACCAAAATCTGCTTCAGACAGCCATACGCACATCGATAGAGCCACTCACCTATTTGGATCCATTCTAGATCTATTTAACATCAACAGTAGGAGATTTTCAGCAATTTGTTTTGAATATTATATTTGTATTTAACAGTGCTGGTAGTTTTTTTCCTTATTTGCAACAAACCCTAGACCTTTAAAACCACAAATTTAATTGCTCTGTGGATAGTGAGTTGCCTAGGAGAGATGGTCTGGTAGGCAAGTTTATGTATCATGTATGTAAACTGTAACATTACAATATGGAGGTAGCTCCGTGATAACAGTAACCAACTGCTTGTGATGGTGGGGTGTGAATTATGCAGGCCATTCACTGAATTAAGCTTTTCCCCCTTAAACCGACCAAAACTGGCTTGTGGTCAAATGCCATCTGCTTGTGTTTTCAACAGTGATGGAAAACAATTTGACTGAGAATTGTAGATAAGACCTATCAAGATCACATGCCCCATGCCAAAGTAGGCTCTTGACTGAATCTTAATTCAAGGAAAAGGGTTAAAGACACATTGAAATACCTCAACTTCTGTTGGAATGCCGTTGAATTTACCCTTGATGCAAGCCATATAATTGAACAGGGAATGGCACTACTATAAGAATAATTTTGAAAATACATGTTTGAAACTTCAATAACCTCTACTTTGCATCGTTTTGGAAATATGTATTATGAAAAAATCAGAGCATTAATTTCAATCAAAGGCAATGGCACGCATATTTTTGTGACTAAAGAGATCTCTGAAATCGTCCAGATACAAAGGAAAAACAGAAATAAATAAGTGAATAAATAGATAAAGACAGAAAGAAAGAAGTAAACAAAGCAAGAAAGAAAGAAAGAAAGAATGAAAATACTTGTGAAAATCAAATGTTTGCACACAGACAAAAGTTTGCGAAAGCAGAAAATGTGTGTTTTGCGCAAGGTTATGGTAATGCTGAATAGAATGACGATAATAATAATGATGATGATAAAAATGATTTTAATGATGATAATAATAGTAAAAACAATGTTATGATCATGATAATAACAGTAATAAATGTTATTTATTAGGTTGTCAAAACTTGGAAATTTACACATTACAAATGCAAAACTAATCTGTAAATACAGAAATGCTCTGCCTTATATCACTGGTTCTATAACTACATTAAAAAAGATTAAATTTATTGAATACTGCATTGCAAAAAATAGAAGTTAAACCAGTAAGCATGACCCAAAATTGCATGGAGTCATGTTAGAATAAATACTCTGCCTTTTGACATTGCTAGATTGTGACTTAAATGTATCTCGAACAATTTATTGTAACAAAGCGTTAGGTCATTTTTGTGTTCAAGTTATACCCAACACGTGTGTGTAAAACCCATTGAAACCAATCTGTGGTTTGAAAAGGTATGTACCTGTTGATGGAAATAAAAAAAATGGAGTGTATTTGGAATGATAGGTCCACATCTTAAAAAGAATCCACATTATCGGTCTTAGATCATCATTTTATAACAATAGTCGCAGTGGTAACCATTGTGAAGGAAATGGTTGATTGGCACCCGGGATGAGGTGTATTTCCACTGATATACGTGTCACAGGGTTCAGTGAATTTGATTCGATTTTCTCCACATAGAACGTGCTTTACACAATTTTGACTGATGCTACAAACAGTGGACACTCCCTGCGACGCAACACTTAAATTTTTCACGATAATCAGGCCCAGTGTCTCTCAAAATCCCGCTAAAAATCAGGTTCCTAGTATACAGTACAGAAACGACGTCAGTTTCCCAATAGACATTGAAAACACGTTTGATTCCTAAGTTACAGTACAAGCATGAGGCCAGTTTCCAATAGATAGAACAACTATAACGTTCAGAAGATCAAAATCGTGATATATAGAACAATCGCGCGACCTCCTTTTGGAACGTGCAAACACGACGTGTTCGCCAAATAACCAATACAACAACGATAAGTTCCTAATAGACA